>JAZKJV010010800.1:0-600000 GCA_037367405.1 Ottelia alismoides | reverse complement strand
CATGTGAAACTTAATAAACCTAACCAAAAAAAGAAACCATACCTTTGTCCTCATTATCTAAGTCGATGATGCTTATAAGTCCAAAGCATGCATTTTCATCATCGTTGTCATGGTCAGTTTAGTTGTCCCAAGTGGTGTGTTGTGCCATCTTCTTCTCTTTTTTCATAAGTATACTCCATTTTCAGTGCAGGATAGTTCTTCTTGATGTGTCTTGGCTTCTTGCACATGAAGCATTCATACTCTTCTTTTTCATCATTACTTCTCTTATCGGAGAATCCGACGTTCTTATTCTTGAGGAATATTTTGAATCGACGAGTTATCATTGCAGTGTCCTCATCTTCGTCTTGATCATAATCATCATTTGGGTCCTTTGAACTAGTATCATTGAATGCCGAAGTCCTCTTTCGGGATCTTTCTCCTCCTTGTTATCAAGATTTGTGTACCTAACAAGTTGTTGAGGGTCATAGTATTCTCTTTGATTGATGTAGCCTTGTGCTCATGTTAATCTGAGAGTGAGTGCAAAACCATTGTTGGTAGTTCTCCAAATAAAAATGATCTTTCCTAGTTTCGGATTTGATTATCTATAGCAGTCAATTTGGCATTCATGTATTTAATACTTTATTCCTTGTTCTTTTTTAATGTCTCTTAGTTGGTGGCAATTAAGAACATTGGTCAGGTAGTGGAATTGCTTTCACTCCTTGATATGTAGGTGTAGGCCCTTGCACTACAATATGTTATGATGTTTATGTGGTCCACGCTTTGATACTACATTGTATAAACGTTATTGCTGAAGCATTATGTCAACAAATAGTATCAATAAAGTAAATCCCCTTTAGCCTTTGGATCAAAATAAACATTACCAAACTTATTTCTATCTCATTATATAGATAAACAAGCAATCACAAAGGACACGTGTAATTTTTCAAAGAAGTCCAAATCAGGTAAAACCTCACATAATCTTCTTGACTTGAGATTTCAACCAACTGAATCTCTCAGTCCCTTTACACTAATAAGTTACTTTAAACAAAGACAACTCCTCCTCAATTACAACAATATGAGAAACCACCGGTGTCGAACTTCTCCTTTGAATTGGGAAGGGGGTCCTCACACATGAGCATCATGTTAGGGTGGGAAGGAGGTGGAAGAATAGGTAAGATCAAACACACACGAGACACAGGAGATTTACGTGGTTCGGCAAGATGCCTACATCCACGGCCGCCACAGAGAGATGGTTTTATTTCTATATATCGTTTAGGTTACAAGTGCCGCCCTTATATAGATTTAGGGCTGTGTTGAGAGGAAGATACAAAGGGAATAACTTGTTCCCCAAGCTAACTTGTGCCCCAAGCTAACTTGTGCCCCAAGCTAACTTGTGCTCCAAGTAACTTGTCCTCCAAGTTAACTTGTCCTCCAAGTTAACTTGTCCTCCAAGCCTGTTACATCCTAAACCGGATCAGGCTCCACATTTCCAACAATCTCCCACATGGAGACTGATCTTCATCAACATCTTCATGTAACCTTCTTTTGCATCATCATGATGAATCTCTGTGGCAATGCCTCCTCATCTCTATTCATGGAGGCCAATTGAGGCTACACATAGCCTCAATTTCTCAACGGTGACAGCCTTCGCGAACATGTCTGTTGGATTCTCGGATCCTAGAATCTTCTTTAGACATAGAGTCTCATCCTCGATCAGCCCACGGATGTAGTGATACTTAAGTTGAATGTGCTTCGTTCTTGCATGAAATACTGGATTCTTCGCAAGGTGTATTGCACTCTGATTGTCGTTGAACAGCTCACTACTTTCTTGTTTCTGCCCTAGTTCTTTCAGAAAATTCTTCAACCATATCATCTCTTTGCTTGCTTCAGAGATAGCTATGTACTCAGCTTCTGTGGTTGAAAGTGCAACAACTTTCTGTAATCGGGACATCCAGCTCACAGCAGTACTACCCAGTGTGTAAACATATCCTGTGGTGCTTTTTCGGCCATCGATATCACCGCCTAGATCTGCATCAATAAACCCTTGTAAAACAACATCATTTTTCTTGAAGCAAAGTGCCATACCTGAAGTACCCCTTAGATATCTGAAGATCCACTTAACCGCTTCCCAATGTTGCTTTCCTGGGTTTGCCATATATCTGCTCACGACTCCCACTACATGAGCTATATCCGGTCTTGTACACACCATGGCGTACATCAGACTCCCAATGGCTGAGGCATCTGGCACCTTTGACATGTGCTGCTTTCCTTCTTCAGTTGTTGGTGACTGCTCCTTTGAGATCTTGATGTGGCTAGCCATAGGAGTGCTCTGAGACTTTGCATCTCCCATCTTGAATCTGCTCAGCACTTTCTCGATGTATTGCTCTTGGGATAACTTGAGAGTCCCTTCTCTTTTATCCCAAGTGATCCTCATTTCCAGGATTTTGCTTTGCAACACCAAATCCTTCATCGAGAATTCTCTAGCCTATTGTTGTTTCAGTTTATTTAGTCATGCATATTAGATCCTGCAACAAGCATATCATCTACATACAATAGTAGAATGATATAGCAGTCATCAATCCTCTTGAAGTAACAACAATGGTCCATCTCACATCTAGTGAAACCATTTCTGCACATGAAACCATCAAACTTTTTATACCATTGCCTTGGAGCCTGCTTCAAGCCATACAAGCTTTTTCTTCAGCTTGCATACTAGGTTCTCTTTTCCATGAACTTTGAACCCTTCTAGTTGGAGCATGTAGATATCCTCCTCCAAATCACCATGGAGGAAAGCTGTTTTCACATCTAACTGCTCTAGATGTAGGTCCTCGGCTGCAACTATGCTTAACACCAATCTGATTGTGGTTAACTTAACAACATGAGAGAAAATTTCAGTAAAATCAATACCTTCCTTCTGTTGGAATCCTTTCACCACTAATCTGGCTTTATATCTTTTGCCTCCATCGAGTTCTTCCTTGACTTGATACACCCATTTGTTTTGAAGCGCCCTTTTTCCTTTTGGCAGTTGAGTTAGCTCCCATGTCTCATTCTTCTGTAATGAGTCCATCTCATCTTCCATTGCTAGCTCTCACTTGACCGAATCTTCCATATTCATTACTTCATGGAAATCCTCAGGTTCACCTGCATCGGTCAGCATCAAGTAATGTAAAGAAGGAGAGTACCGGCGATTGGGTTTGGTGTTCTATTGGACCTCCTCAACACTGTTTCATCTACAGATTGGCCTTGTTCTATTCTGTGTGCTAGATCATCTTCAATTATTCCTTCCAACTCAACTTGATTGCCAGTGGTGGTCTGCAATTCTGCATCGTCAGGTTCTGCTCCAAACCTGTCCTTGAACATTATTTTTTCATTGAAAATAACATTCCTTGCTCTAATAATTTTCCTCTCTTGATCATCCCAGAAACGGTAAGCAAAATAATCAGAGTCATATCCAATGAAAAAACACTTTTTGCCTTTGGTATCAAGTTTATCTCTAACATCAGAATCAACATGCACATAAGCAAGACAACCAAATGTTCTTAAATGTGCAAAACTTACATCCTTTCCGGACCATACCTCTTCAGGTATCTTCAGATCCAATGGTACTGATGGACCTCTGTTGATCAGGTATGCTGTTGTGTTGACTGCATCAACCCAGAATGCCTTAGGTAGGCCAATGTGCAACCTCATACTCCTTGCGCGCTCATTCAATGTTCTGTTCATCCTTTCAGCAATACCATTTTGTTGTGGTGTCCTGGAATAGTTCTGATCATCTTGATCCCATTCTCTGCGCAGAAGTCTTTGAACGCCTTTGAGTCATATTTACCGCCATTGTCAGACTGCAATGTCTTGATCTTTAAGCCAGTTTGGTTTTCTACTTCTACTTTCCATCTTTTAAAATATGAAAACACATCAGACTTTTGTTTAATGAAGTAAACCCATACCTTCCGTGAAGAATCATCAATGAAAGTGACGTAATACTGAGATCCCCCAAGAGATGGGACAGAAGCTGGACCCCATACATCAGTATGAATCAACTCTAATTTCTCAGCCTTCGGTGCTCTTCCAGTCTTTGAGAAACTCACCCGTTTCTGCTTACCAAGAACACAATCTTCACAAAGACCAATATCCACTGATCTCAGATTAGGGAACTTACCTTGCTTTGCAAGCACCTTCATTCCTTTCTCGCTGATATGCCCGAGCCTGTTGTGCCATAAGACGGAGTCTTCGCTGTAGCTTGTCACTGCCACCACATCCTTTTGAGTAGAGGTCATGTATGGGGTTCCCATCTTCGTACCTTTCGCTATCACCATGGCACCACTGGTGATTTTCCAGCCTTCACCACCAAATAGCGTTGAGTGCCCTGCACTATCCAACTGACCAATAGAAATCAAATTTCTTTTCAGACCAGGAATATGTCTAATATCCTGCAGCTTCCACAAAGTACCATTAGCAGTCCTAATATGAACACTACCTTTACCCACAATATCCAGAGGTTCATCATCAGCAAGATAAACCTTACCGAACTTTCCAGCTGAGTAGTTCTGCATAAGCTCCTTGCACGGGGTAGAATGGAATGATGCTCCCGAGTCCAAAATCCAAGACTCGATCGGACTATCAACACTTAAGATAAGTGCATCATGGATGTCTTCTGTTGTTGCGTTTGCAGAGTCCTCACCTTGCCGCGAGTTCTTTTTCTTCGGGGGCAATCTGCAATCTTTCTTTAGATAACCCTTCTTCCCGCAGTTCTAGCAAGCGAGATCTATTCTTGGTTTGGAGTTGCTCCGACCCCTCGATTTGCTTCTATTCTGATTTTGACCTCTGTTATTGCTTCTACCTCTGCCTTTTGTACTTAAAGCTGAACCCGAGCATTCCCCTAATTCTCTTCTGCGGATATCTTCACTGAGAATTAAATCTCGAACATCATTCAACTTTAATTTTTCCTTACCTGACGAACTACTCACTACAGTCACCGTCGCAACCCAACTTTCAGGCAAAGAAGACAGTAGAATCAAGGCTTTCACCTCATCATCAAAATCAATATCAACAGAACTTAACTGAGTTGTAATAACATTAAACTCATTTATATGATCTGTAACAGAGGCACCTTCAACTATTTTGAGGTTAAACAGACAACGCATCAAGTGTACCTTGTTAGAAGCGGACGGCTTCTCATACATATTGGACAATGCGTTCATCAGATCTGTTGTGGTTTTCTCCTTCGCGATGTTGAAGGCCACATTCCTCGCCAACGTCAGGCGAATCACGCCTAGAGCTTGTCGATCTAGCAGCTCCCAATCTTACTTCTTCATCGCTTCTGGCTTCTGACCCGATAAGGGCTCGTGCAACTTTTTCTGATACAGATAGTCTTCAATCTGCATCTTCCAGAAGCCAAAATCTTTTCCGTCGAACCGGTCGATCTTCACCTTTCCATCTTCTGAAGTCATCGCTCTCACTACTTCACTCGAACCGAGCTCTGATACCAGTTGTTAGGGGTGTGAAGGAGGTGGAAGAATAGGTAAGATTAAACACACACGAGACACAGGATATTTACATGGTTCGGCAAAATGCCTACGTCCACGGCCGCCATAGAGAGATGGTTTTATTTCTATATATCGTTTAGGTTACAAGTGCCGCCCTTATATAGATTTAGGGCTGGGTTGAGAGGAAGATACAAAAGGAATAACTTGTTCCTCAAGCTAACTTGTGCCCCAAGCTAACTTGTGCCCCAAGTAACTTGTCCTCCAAGTTAACTTGTCCTCCAAGCCTGTTACATCCTAAACCAGATCAGGCTCCACATTTCCAACACATCCCGTACATCAATAACATAGGAAATATTTCCTCGATAAACTCGAAAGATATGTGATGCCGTACAATGTACAATAAAAATGATATTAGAGATCTTGGATGCGCAAAAAAATGAATTGAAAAAAAAGGTGCACACCTTCCTCATCACCAACTTATCTCTCAAGGAGTGGAGTTGAGTACAATGGAAAACCCTCTTTTTCACTAAGAAACAATGTAGAGTGAATAGAAAAGGATAAAGAAGTATTGGAAGAGTGGATGGAAATGTAGAATGCCTTAATCTTCCTTTTATTACAACGTCAAGTACACATTTTAGGAAGTTGATAAATGTTAGATGATGATGGGACCTATTACTTGACATCATTAGACATTGCCATTTAAAACGAGTACTCTTGAGAAAATTAGTTAACTGAAAAATAATTCAATCGGTTGAACCATAAGGCTCATTGCTCTGGTCGCGATGGTCTATCGGTTGGTAGGTTTGCCCAAAGTTGTCTTTGATCAATTTATTGTTCAAGGGATTAGCCAACTGATCAAAATCATTAGTTGGATTGGTAACTATTAAACGACTGTAAAGCCAGTCAGTCGTTTCGATTGGTTCAGAGAACTGATTTTAGCCGGAGTTTGATGTTATGCATATGCATGAGGTTTACAATGCAATTCTCTCAACAACATAAAACATTAAGAACTCTTTAGTCTTCATCATAGTTTTGTCTTCTTGAATTAGCTTCATGATGTCCTTTATCTCAAGTTGTATAACTTGAGCTTGCATTTGACATGCTATCTGAATCGATTGCATGTTTTCATCTTTCACTATCAATTCCTTAGCTTACTTCACATATAAAATATAAGATAATAGAATAAAGCTTTTGCTATCATTAAATCCATGCATGTATGCATGCAGTCATTAACAAAAAGAAGCATCCAAGATCATGTTACAACATTAGGAGCTCAAGGTTTAGGCAAAGACTACTAAATCCTCCTTAAATTTTCTTTTAATCCTCGTGTTAGAGCAAGACCAACTTAGTTAATTATTACATTATCATAAATTTAATTATATATGCATATCATGTGTTTAGATATATGTGTTAAAATCAATCCGTAATGATTATGGATTACTTTTAGTGCAAGATTGTTGTCAAGACACTTATGATTGGAACATGTGATACATTATATCTCAATCGATTTGTATTATGATCTTTTTAGTATTCGAAATAGAGGTAGGGAGACAACCAACTTGTGTTGAGGAACCCCTCCCAATCCAACATCCTTCAAATCTTATTTTCTTATACTAATGTTCCTAGATTTTTTTCCCAATTTAATCGCCAGGCTACCAATATGTTTTTTCTATTTCATAGAAATACATGTTATTAATAAATCTTTAGAATTTGACTCAACACAAATCTAGAGCCTGAGTAAAAACCCTAGCAAAAGTTCCATATAAGTAGCTTGCTCATAATCATGTGTCCATATACGCATGTTTGAAGTTTTGTTTACTTTTTTTGGAAGACAAAGAGGAAGAAAGAATGCATGGAAGACAAAGTAGAAGAAAGATCATAGGTCTCCTCGGAAAGAGAGGATGCTGAGGTATGCCCATAAACCAGAGAAGATAGATTGTTAAGATATTTCTCTTTTCTTTTAAGACTACAAAATTTTATACCATTTGTCATTAAATATAGGTTTCTGATTAATCCTAAGATTAATAAAGCAGATAGGCCTCGGAAAATTCGACTCATTCGATCATAAAGAACATTAACTCTTGATTTTCATAGTCCCCCAGAGAGAGGTTGCTCCTACTCCTAGATGCAGTAGTTCAACATTTCTTATTTATCCTACTATCAGACACTAGCCCACGCGCCAAACAGATGAACGAACTCTCAAGAGAGAATAGATGCAACTAAAGAGGGGAGTTTCAGAACTTGCATGTGAAGCGATAGTAAAGAATACCCAACATCGCCAACGAATATAAAAAAGTCCTTCCTCCTTTCCTCGCCAACCAGTAGTGAAATCTTTGAGAAGGTATATTAGATAGACGTGAATTACCGATAGTATCCAAGCAAACTGAGAAAGCTGCAAATCTCATAAACATTTTTCGATGATTAGCTAATCACTCTAGAATGTTCAGAGTATGCGAATCTAAATTGATGAATAGTCTACTCTTTACTCATAGTATTAAAAAAAATAAGGAAGACTTCTCCCACTTTTAAGTAGGGTCGAGTACGTTACATGGATTCTTGCTCAAATCCATATTAAAAGATCCGATAATTTAGTCATGTCAATCATTAAACAAACCTAAAGCACATTCCCATAATGAGTGATATAGGACAGCTACTTCTCGGAACTGGATTTAACCACTTTATTTGGTCATTATGCAAGGGCGGTCAGAAGTAGACATTCAAGGACGTAATTAGAGGAGAGATACCAAAGAAGCCTCGAAAAAATGAAGTCAAAGTGGCTGGTTCACTGCAAACCACAACTCAGATCAATAGAAACCTTATACTAGTTCGACTTGGTAAATCTGATATGATAATAAGTTGGTGATCTTCACTTTAAAGTATTTTGTCTTGCACTAGGAGGTTGTTGTCACGACCCCGATTCCGAGTCGTCGGATCCTCCCATATCCCAATCTGGTTATTCAGCAATAATTTATTCAACAATCACAATTTACATTCAGAAACGTACTGCAAATAAAAATATTAAGAAGGAAGTACTTCAACACTTTTTCCATTCACAAAATAAAGTTTACACGGTACATTATCCCACTATAATTATTTACATGCACATCAGCTGGAAAGGAAATATACAACAAGATTACCAACTACCTTATAGAGTAAAGCTATTGTGGCTGGTTGGATGGCTACTATTATTAGCTGGCTGGATTATTAAAGTCCTTGCGATGGAACCCCAACACATGTTGGGTTTCTATAAATCATAGGATGAAGATTAACGAGTGCTAAGTAACGAAGAAGAGAAAAGTAAACAAGTAGTGTAGTTAAGAAAAAATTATTATACTATAACGTTTAATTTATTCTCGTTAGTTTAAGTCTTATTCCTTCTATTCTACGTCAGGGATTAGTCCTGGGAAAACCTCATCATTCATGGACTCCAAAGCTGTATACACTTCGGATTGCGTTGATCTGATGAGCTTATGCCATCGCACGTCACCTCAACCTATCCTCCAATACTACCCTGATAATTTTCTTTTTCTTTTATTATCTAGGGTTTCAAACTCTCAGCCTGACAAACAAAGAAGCACACCATTCTCGAGGATCCGATAGCTTAAAACTACAGGATAACCTTTAATCACATAAATAGTGGCTTTGAATACATGTCATCATGACCCAGCCGCTATCCAACCACTGGTGCCTCCACATGGAATGACCACATCTTCAGGGAGTCAATCCGCCTAATGGAGGCCGAGTACCACGCGTTGCAAATAATTTATTTCGTGTGCTCAACATATCTAGGTAACTGTGTACCACTAGGTTTGGCCTGCCAATACGGATGTTCTTCTGACAAATATATAGGTTGCATGCCTGATCTGTAGTATCTACACTCTAAGTCATTCTTAATGTAACACACGATCCTTTTAGGGCCCATTTCAATACACATCAATTCCTATGATGTAATTGTTCCACTAAGCCTTCGATTTTCATATTCATCAACATTGAGCATAGCCTCACATTTATATTAATTCATATGTATATATACTCATATTTATGCTTGTTTTAACACCCAAAAACTAACTTTCCAAGCCAGTACATCTATTCAATGCTTAGACATTATTTTAATTAGAATTACAAAGCAACTTTTCATATTTTCTCAAAAATAGTCAAATTAGGATTCTTCGTATGAAGAACATAAAAGCAGTAATTTCACAGATATCGTATGAAAACCCAACAGCAAAAGGAAGAATTTCGTTACTTAATCGAGCTCTCTCTCTCTCTCGTGTATGTAGTGCTTTATCGTGATTCACTTTTAGAAAGGATGATTTACGGTTCCAAAAAGATCGAATTTCATTTTCGTATCAAGAACACTAAGAACGTGCCAAGAACGTGAAGAACGAATGAAGAACGCGGAGAACACGGAGAACATATTCTCGCTCAAAATTTCAGCAGAGCTTCCCCTTATACGGGATGATATTTCTAGGAAAATTTTGACAGAGTTTCTCCTTATATCGGGATATATTTTTAGAAAAATTTCGGCAGACTTTCCCCTTATATCGGGACATATTTCAAAAGAAAAAAAACAGAAAGACTTTGCTCTATAAAATCACCGAGAGGAAAACAACAGCGAAACCAAAAGAATATAATCAAACTGCAAGTGATGGAGAACCGTAGACACCACGTGTCTTAAGTGAGTGAAGGTGTGACGAATCACATGGTTCACTGGCATGCATAGCTGTCCGCACCTAAGTAGGTTGTTACACAGATTTATCCCTCAAAACAAGTATAAAATGAATTGAAAGAATATAATAGAACTATAAGTGATGGAGAATCTGTAGACACCACGCATCTTAGGTGAGTGAAGGCGTAATCACAAGGTTCACTAATGCGCATAGCTGCCTGCACCTAAGTAGGGTGTTACGAAGATTTCTCCTCGAACCATAAGACAAAACAAATCGAAAAGGAAGATAAATTGAAAATCTAATTCAAGTTAGAGCTTACTTATGAAGTCAAGTAGGAGAGGATCGTACCGTCCACCTCCTCCTCGTCCTTCCAGCAGCGCCTCACTAGCACTTCTTCCCCACCTCCCTCTCCTCCCCCGACCTCTCGACCCTAACCCTCGGGGCAGTGGTGGTATTGGAAATCGTAGAGAATGAATGGGTATGGAGATATTTATTGGATTCAGAAAACGCTAACCATGGTTAGTAAATCATGGTTTAACCCTTAACTGTAGTTAACGACCTACAGTTTTAACACATGGTTTTGGCCAAAATTTATCCAAAACTTAGGGCTTAAGTTAGAACTATCTAGAAGATTCTAGATTCGCTAATGATGCTTAATTAGTGCTAAACACGATTAACTTTCACTGATCACAATTTAACTTTCACGACTTGCCTTAACTTTTGCTGACTTTTGATTAGTATTCCTTAATGATCATTAAGAGTCCTTAATCCATCATTAGTTTCTTTAATCGTGTTTAATTAGACTTAATGGCAGTCGTCAGGGGTTAATGGCATCTTAAGTATCCTTATATTTCTTCTGAAAAATATAACAATTCAAAACGAAGTCGGATTCACATGAAACAAATTCCACTGGTTTCCTCTTGACGAGCTGGATCTTATGATATAGGATCCAAGAGACGGTCAAGTTCAAGGCATTACAGTTGTAATGGTGCTTGTTGATTGCATCAGCGGCATAATGACTCGATGTTATCCTAACCTTCCTCCGGCTTTATCACCGACGTTTTTTTTCGTAGACTTCCCCGCATATATTCTATTAGGGTTCACATGCCTCGGTGTCATTCTCTAAGGTTGACTCTTTCCAAAAGTAGTGCTCTATCATTATGTGTAAGGGGCATCTTCTAATATCTTCAAGGCTTCAATTCTTTACACTTTAATTGTAATTGCCATATAAATATTAATAAGAGAACCAATAGATCATAAATTCATCTGTTCTATTTTAAGAAACATATGTGAACATCATATTTTCAAAATTTTGCGATGATCAGAAATCTAACTAATGTCCAAAGACTCATTCCAAGGTACATCTCAAATTGAAATTATAAGTATGGAAGGAAATGCACATATGATGCACTAGGAAGGTTTAATGTCACAAAAGAAAGCCACATCTTGTAGCATTTATTGTAGCCAGGGTTGCTTTATACATATATATAGCCACAATCTAATGGCAAGCAACACCTAAATCATATAATATACGTGTATGGCCATAGTATTATAATACATTCGTAGTAGCTAGGGTTGGACATCGTGCCGAATTGGGTCGGGTTTGAGTTGGTCCGACCCAAGTCCATTTAAGTATATGGGTTAATGGGTCGGACGTAGGTCCATTTTATTTTCAGATTCCAGACCCAAGTCTAAACCTGACCCAAACAAAATGGGCTAGGTTCGGGTCTAACCGCCTCATTTAACACCTATGTACACCAATATCATGTATTCTGTTCTTATATTTATCTTGTTGTTTCTTATGCATGTATGCATGTTTAATATTTTAAGTACGCCAACTAATTCATGATTCTGACAATAGTTGCATGTTGGAAATAGAAATGTGGCAAAAATATATAACTACTTAAGCCACCATTCAATTCACCATTACATATTCTATTATAGATGTGAGCACTATGACCCGATACAAATTGATTACTTACAATTGTACATGCTCTAACACTTGAGGACACATATTCCATTCTTGCATATTAATGTAATAATCTTGCATATTAATGTAATAATGTCCTCAATCCTTGCTAATGGATACGATTATTAATGGGTCTAAGTATTTATCCTAAACTCGAAATAAAAATATGAAAGTTAGAACATGGTATTTGGAGCAAACATGAATACATTGTATATAATTATATCGTATAAGTCATGATGTCGGGCTTGCGGGTTTGGGTCTTCTCAGGCATGAACCCGATCCGATAATCAAAACGAACACATTTTGAGGCCCACGACTCACCCACTAAATTTCATGTTAGGATTTGGATCGGGCTATGCGGGTCGGATTTTGGGTCATGTCGGACTAACCCAATGCCCAACCCTAGTAGTAGCCACTTATTTGCATGTAGTATGAGGGAGTGAGTGTTGTCTTTAGGTCGAGACATAGTTGTACTTTCTTTACTTATACTTAATGTTCAAACTGTGCTTCAAAACTCACTTTGCGGCGAAGCCCATATTTGAATAGACAAAATATACCTTGAAAGTGAATCTATTTTCCATCACAATCACGGGATGTTACAATCTTAACCTTGTAAATAAATGTGGCAATGTGACTAAAGATAAATACACCACCCTAAAGTCAGGTGATGTAACCATTGGATGTTACCATCCCTAGCTGCGTCGGAGACGCCGTCCTCGACGGTCACAATTTTACATAACGAATGGCCTGAGCACGAGCGAAAAATGATGATCATCACTTCCGATCTCAATAACATCGGTATTTCTAATTCCCAGCAAAGCCACCTGCGGAAATTCCCTCCTTTGCGGCTACTGCCAACTTGTTGACGCTCGCGGAGTCAGGAGAGACGGGGTTCATATGTCAAAGACTTCATCAGCTATTTTGCCACCTGCCTGACAATAGCTGTTAAGATGCCATTCTAACCACAAGTCATTTTATCTGGGTCTGCCCGCACGTGCTTTGCGCACGGCGTGTTGGATTTGTTTTTCGTGCTCTCTGAGCATCTCTTCCATGTTCCCTCCTGGAGGCACCAGCGGACCCGAGTAGTGTATTCTCTTCTTGCTGATATGACCCTGAAACAAAATCATCCGCAGGTTAAGACACTTGCTGTAGATACTAAACTAAATGAGGATCCTCCATTTCATCCCGCGATCTCTTAAATGGGAATGATGTTTTAACTTGTCAAATATGATTTTCAAAAAAAATCCAAACATTAGAACATTTTCTCGTATTCCAGGCTACTGGCAATTTTTCAACTTCCACGACTTGTTTATGCCAGTAAAGAAAGTGATGTACGATAAAACCGATGGATGCAAAAATAAAATGTAGTCCTTCTATCGGTATGGGTCCATTACCATGTAGTTTAATTTTAATAAATAACAAAGTTTACATGGACATCAGCATGTTGATCAATTTGTATATCACACAAGAATTTTAAGAGAAAAATGCAACTGTACTTGAGCGCTGTCTGTATAAAGAAGATATAACGAACAGGATATCATATAATTATAGATTGGGATATCTTCACTGCGAGCAATCATTTAAAATGCATACCAATATCTACCCCATGTTATATTCCAGCGTATATAAAAACAAGAAATTTACACAGCCCTGCAATTTTGAAGATCACATGAGCCACATAATCTTTGCAATTGCACCATGATCCTGTAAGCGTGCTAACTCCTACACAATGACCATCATGGGATAACTTCCATAGACATAATGTTAACTGGAACGGATTCCATTTAATATTCCCATTTTAGACCTCAAAGCATACGAAATTTATAAATAATGCCAATCTCCATCCTTCCTCTTCTTTCTCCTGTAACCCACCACCACTCCGCCTACCCATGATGCCTATCCCTCCATTGTAAAACTCCAACCCCTTTAACAGCTCCCAGCTCGCCGCAGCTTAACATTAGGGGAGCTCTGTCCTAGAGTCCTAGAGAGATGGATCTGCAGTTGTGAGCCTCTCGTGACAAGCAACCCTTACCTGGTTTCCCTCTTAGTGACTGACCACATGCAAATAAAAAACCAATGACGACCCAGCAATAGTGGATAATGCACCCCCCCCCCCCCAATTAACCCCGCCTTAACCGGGTGCCCACAATGAGAACCACAGTTGCCGATTTTGTATACTTTGGGGGAGGATTTTTTATTGGCTCACTTTGTAAGAGTACTTCATCTCGCAACACACCCAGCTTGCTCGAGCAGTCAGGCATTCAGAAAGAACCTCCTGAGCCCACTCTTCTTCAGTCCCTTTCCTATAAATCGAGAAAAATTCATCCCTGGCCTGGCCTTAGATAGCATAATAAATTATCTTCACTTGCTTTGTTCTTCGACCGTTCGACGAGATGATGGTGGCAGGTTGATAGGACTTTTTTGAGAGACCCATATCCCTGTTACAAATGCTTTGCTCAATTGATTAAAACTCTTTGTTTTCACCCAATCTGCTCCCAAGACTGACCTAGGATGCGACAGTGGGATCCACATGCCCTCGGACTTTAGCTTACATGTCGATGTGGTTGTTGCTGGCCCAGCTTTGACTTCTGTTGAATCGGAACTAATAACAAATCATCGTGACCCTACGAAAAGATCATTCTCATTATGCCCTTGCCATCATTCTTCACTTTCTCCTCCAGCTAAAGTACAACGATCCTGTCTCCACACCTCACCCCATACCCAATTGACCTATAATGTGGTCACACCTCCACTGGGGACCAGCCGAGCACATCCTCCTCGTGAATTGGGACATAGTTGCGCCTCCACCACTCATCGCTCTTGGATTTAGCCCCTCTAGTTACAAACTTTAACCACCAAACTAGCTTTGGAGAATGACTCTCTTGCAAAATTCCCCTACGTACAACACGTTTCCACAAATAACACAACACCCTCGATGACCACCAACGCATTGAACAATTGAGGACCCCACACTGATGACGTGGCTCCCCATCCATGATTTGCTATGGGCCTTCACCAAGCCCCCTGACTACCCATCCACATTGGATAGAGAGAGAGATGAGGCTGGCCTATAGCTGTGAGATAGATATGCAGTGATGATAGAGAGAGAGAGAGGGAGAAATGTAGTAGTGAGGAAAGACAAATGCAATGGTGAGAGATGAGGGGTGTAGATATATTTTTAAATTCCTGTATCTTTTTCTTATAGTTCTTTATTTCTGTTCATTTTACGTAATTTACCCATAGGTCTCTCCTTTATATAAGAGGGGCTAGGGTTCCCAGTAAATACAACTTTTCATTATTTTTCCCAACAGGGTATCAGAGCAATGATCCTAGGCCGGAGCTCTCATACCCGAGAAGAACCCTAACCCCACACGTCAAAACCTTCTCCCCTCTCTTTCTCGACGCCACCCCCCCCCTCTGGGCACCGCTACCGCTAGCTGCCGCCCCCTCCGGGTGCTGCCTCCCACTGGGTGCCGCCAGTCCCACCAACGGATGCTACTATCAGCGGTCCTCCTCACCGCCAGTCATCTTTTCCGTCGTTGTTGCTGCCGGCCCGCCTCTTTGTTATCGGAGGCCCTCTCCAATGTCGGTGGGTTCGATTACATAAGTCTACACATGCAATCAAATCGCTATATGAATGTGTAGACAAAGTTGTATTGGTCTCCAAAACCCTAGTTTTCTTCATCCGGCAATATGTCAGAGAGCAAAATCGATATCCCTGCCACATGCGCATTCAGTGATCCAGCACCGATTTTCAAGATGGACGGGACAAACTACGAGCTCTGTGAGATGCAGTTCATGAGCCTCATGAAGTCTACGGTAAGAAACATATTCTTACCGAGGAAGAGCCGCTGAGAAAACAAGGGTCCATGCCTCGTGGGAGGCAGATGATGTGTATGCCAAGGTCTGGCTTTCTAGTACATTGGTGATTGAGATTGCCAATAATATGTTACATCAGCCCACTACCAAGGCGAGGTGGAATATCCTTGCAGCCACTTATTCCCAAACAAGGAATGATAGTAAGATCTTGTAGTTACAACATGATATATTTTAAATCAAGCAGAACAGATGGCCCCTCCATTCTCTATAGACGTCATGCATGTATGATTGAGAAGCTGCACCATTTCATGCCCCTTACATCTACTCCTGAAAAGCAGAAACATATAGGAATGATACCATGGTTGGTGTATTCCTTGCAGCACTTTATCATGAGTATGAGGTGGATCATTCACAAATATTGACGGATGTTACTATTCCTCCCATGGAGGAAGCTTTCTGCGGACTCAACAGGATCACGGTCTCATCTTCCTGCCTCTAGTCAGTCTTCTTCTGTGATGGCAACCTCTCGAGGTAGAGGGGGTTCTTTTTAGTTTTGTAGACGTGGGCCTCGTGGAAGAGGAGGTAGTATTCGTCAGCCTTGCACTTATTGTCATCGCACTGGACACATAGAGGATACATGCTACTCCAAGCATGATTTCCTGCATCAGCTCGTGTAGCGGAGCAAATAGACCCTCATGTTGTTTCTTCATATCAGAGGTATGACGATCTCATTGCTCAATTGAAGGGCATTATGCCTTCGGGGAGTCCCCTACCTTCTTTGCCTACTCTAGGAGGCCACTTAGATGTTGCAGCTTCAGCCTCTGCCAGTACCTCAGCCACTGTCAGTACCTCAGGTAGCATTTATGCCCTTACCTCTTGTCATGGACATGATATTACTGAATCGATTATGGACTTTCGGGCAACACATCACTTGTGTGGAGACAGAGATTAGCTTATAGCTTACAGACAGGTTCCTCTAAGGAGGACAGTTATCATTGTTGATGGCACTCACTCCTCGATCACCAGTCAAGGAGAGTGTCATTTGACGTCTTCGATGCACCTGCAGAATGTGTTGCATGCACCCAATTTTCTATGAATTTATTGTCTATTAGTCAGATTACAAAGGATTTGTATTATAGAGTTATTTTTTACCCATCCTTTCTTGTAATTCATGACATTCTTATGAGTGGGGTGATTGGTTGTGACTGTGAGCGAGGAGGTCTCTATCACCTGGTCTGAACTCCTTATGTTGGCCTCTTCTCCCAATCCACATACTTGTCTCCTCATTCATGTGGCACCTACGCTTTGGTCATCTTCCCTTCCAGAAGTTGTGTCAAGACCTTTCTCAGATCTCACATCGTTCTACCTTTGAATGCGTGTCGTTAGGAAAACACCATCGTTATGTGTCTCCCGATCGTTAGAGTCGGAGCAATAGCTCCCTTTCGAGTTTCTTCATGTTGACAATTGGGATCCTAGTCATGTTCCTAATCACCAGGGGCACATGTTTTATTTAGTTGCAGTTGATTTCTCACGTCTGTCATAGGTGTTTTTGTTGAAAAATAAATCTGAGGCTGGAAATGTTAATTCCTGATTTATCAATGAAGTGCAAAATATTTTTTCTTCTGTCAAAATTGATGGAGATGTTACTAATAGAATAAGCGTAGGCTGTCTACAATGGAGAGGAGCCTTTGCTGCTCTCTGTAATAAGAAAATTCCTTTAAAAATCAAAGAAAAGTTTTACAAAGCAGCTGTGAGACCTGCTATACTCTATGGACATGAATGTTGCCTATGAACCATAGACATATGCAGAGAATGTCAGTAGCAAAAATGGAAATGCTAAGGTGAATGTGTGGACACACACGTAAAGATCAAATTCGAAATGATGCAATCAGAAATAAAGTTGGTGTAGCTCCGATCGAGGATGAGATGCGAGAAAACTGCTTAAGATGGTTAGGTCATTTGCAAAGAAGGTCAGATGATGCACCAGTTACGAGATGCGAGTTTTGGGATGTTGAGCCGGCTACGAGAGGGTGAGGATGGCCCAAGAAGTGTTGGAATGAGACTATACGAACCGACCTTAGTTTTTGGATATAAGCCCGAGATTGATCGAAGATAGATCTGAATGGAGGCATAGAATCCATGTAACCCGACCCTACTTAATTGCGGGAAAAGACTTTGTTGTTGTTATCAAAATTGTAAGAACTGATAATGCATTGGAATTATGTACTCATGTACTCTCACAGTTTTTTACATCTCGTGGTATTATTCATCAAACATCTTGTGCCTATACCTCTCAGCAAAATGATGTTGCAAAGAGAAAGCATCGTCATCTTCTTGATGTCACCCGTGCGCTACTTATTCAGAGTCATGCACATATTCGTTCTAGGGTGATGATGTTCTTACGACCTGCTATCTTGTGAATCGTATGCCTTCGTATGTTCAAGAAGAGAAATTCTTTTTTCCATGGCATTCCAAGATAAGGAATTATTCTCACTTTCTCCTCGTGTCTTTGCTTCTGTTGCATTTGTTCACCAGTTGTCTCCAATGCTTGACAAACTCGCTCTTATAGCGGTCAAATGTATTTTCGGCGGGTACTCTAAAACGCAGAAGGGATATAGATGCTATGATCCACTACAAATAAAATATTATGTTAGTGTTGATATCGCATTTTTTTTGGAGTCGGTGACGTATTTTTCTCCTACAGGTGACAGGTTGTCTCCATCCGATCGGATGATGAAATTTATATGCCACCCTCCTCCTACGAACCCATCACCGCCTACACCCATGATTGCTGCTCCCCCATCCCCACCTCCTCCTGATGCTTCTCCACCACCCCCACCTTCAGTTACACCATCTACCATAATTGATGTTCCATCATTACCATGATTCTATACATGTCAACCTTCTTCCTCTCACGGTCCACATCCGTCATCTAGCACGCCTAAGGTATGTTCTAAATACATTATATCTAATGATGGGTCTAGAGATATGTCTACGTAGGGACAGATGCAGGAGAATGATATACATATTGAGGAAACTCCCAATGACTTCGATGTTCCTATTACGCTTCGCGAGCAGAAGCGTACATGTGCCTCATATCTACTTGCTTCCCATGATACATTTGATCGTCTTACAGGGAAATTCCGGAGGTTTGATGTTGCTCTATATGTCGTGGACATATCACGAAATTAATCAGGAGGCCTGAGAGACAGTCGTCGGCATCTCGCTGTGGAAGAGGAAATGGTTGCACTACGGTCATGTGGTACCTAGAGCTTGGTATCTGCTCCTAGGAGAGCATTTGTTGCTGTTTCAAATGTGTGTTTACTGTTAAACACCATGTTGATGGAAGCCTTGACCGCTACAAGGCCAGATTGGTGGCACAAGGATTTACACATACTTATGGAGTGGATTATCTGGACACTTTTTCTCCTGTTACTCATCACTCCACTCTACGTGTCCTTTCAGTTGTTGTGATACGTGATTGGCCTTTATATCAGCTAGATGTTAAAAATACATTTTATATGGTGATCTCCAGGAAAAAAGTCTACATGCGGCAGACTCCAGGGTTTACTATTGAGGGGGAGTGTCAGCAGGTTTGTAGACTTCACAAGGAAATATATGACCTTAAGCAAAGTTCGAGGGCATGGTTCCAGAAGTCTCAGATCGGATTGAAAAGCAGGGGTTTAAACGATCAAATGCATATCATTCACTATTCGTGCATAGAACATCCAGTGGGACAGTTGTTATCATGGTGTACGTTGATGATATACTTGTTACATGTGATGATGTGCAGGGGATATATAAGGCAAAGGAATTTCTGGTCATCGGTTTGTCACCAAGGATCTTGACACCTTGAGGTATTTCTTAGGGTAGGAGTTTGCTAGGAACACACAGGGCCTTGTGATGACCCAAAGGAAGTATGCTACAGAATACTCCTCAGGAAAGTGTTGCGTTTATAGGACAAGTGTGGTTGGGTGTCAACACTCTACTACTCCTATGGATCCTAGCATGAGGTTATATGATAATGATACAGATGAGGTTGATAGGAGGAGATATAGAGAGTTGATGGAAAAGCTTCTCTATGTTACTATCACTAGACCTGATATCTCCTTTGCAGTGCGTCAGGTGAGTCATGTTTTGGAGCAGCCCCGACAGGCACACATGGATGTTATATATATGATATTAAGGTACCTAAAGACTTCTCCAGATGCAGGATTGTTACTCAGGAAAAGAGCAACTCTTTCTGTTTTTGTATGTGCTGGTACGGACTACGCAGGTTGTCCTAAGGACACGAAATCTACATCATTCTTCGTTGTATTTGTTGGCAGTTCTCTTATGTCATTGAAAAGTTAAGAAACAAACTGGTGTTGTTAGGGTCAAGTGTCAAATCTAAATATAGGGCAATGGCACAAGCAAGTACTGAGATGATGTGGGTCCGAGCAGGACTAGCAAACTTTCATATAAATGTTACATTTTCCTATGTTGTTACAATGTGATAACCAAGCCGCCTATTTATAGCAAACAATCTTGCATTTCATGAAAGGACAAAGCACATTGAAGTAGATTGTCATTATACAAGAGACATGATTCCGAAGGAAATGATTTCTACCTCTCATGTCAGTACAGGAGATCAAACAGTTGATATCTTCACTAAGACTTTGCTCAGAAGATCATTCCAGAAGTGTTCATCCAAAGTTGATTGATAATGTCTCCATCTTGAGGGGGGAGTGTAGAGATATTTTAAATTCATGTACCTTTTCTTTATTGTTCTTTATTTTTGCCCATCTTATGTAATTTACCCATAGGTCTCTCTATATAAGGGAGCCTAGGGTTCCCACGAAATATAACTTTTCATTTTTTCCCAACAAGGGAGGAGGATATCCACCATTGGAATGTTTTGCATGAAAGTTACTTTAGATAATTTAAGGGTATTAGGCTAGTAGAATTAAACTCAAGACAGGCATATGGTAAAAAGGAGTAATTTTACAGGGTCTTGATGTGATTACAACGATTGTAGGTAATATAATTCAACTTTAAAAGATTATAGGAATATAAAGATTATAGGAATATAGGTTTAAAAAATCCATCAACAAGAATGTGCAAAAGGTATAAAATAATAGAAGATGGTTACTGGTATAGTGAAGTTTCCCGACAATAGGGTATGTACATATTCACATCGTTTTAAAACAGGAAATGATGTGTGTGTGTACTGAATTAAAGAAAGAAATCAGCACCCAGTTGCATTTATAGGAGCAAGAATTTGATAAAAGTATTTCCCTGCAGTGAAGGAAAAATGACGATGGGATAACAGAGATGTGATTGAAGAAATTGAGAGAACCAATTGCATACTTCGGCAAGAAGAGTACAACAGGGGTAGATGTTGGAACAAGAAAAATACACAAGTCTTTTTTCGGGACCCTTGGGAAGAAAGAAAAAATAACTATGGATAAAAATGAGAATAAGAAAATTTTAACCCAAAAGACAGACTATCAAGGAAAGTGATTCAGGCTGATGATAATAAAAGGCAAGAAGCATCCAAATCTGTAATGTAATCTCCTAACAACAAAGCATCACGTTCCATCAGATCAGAATATTGGATGTTCAACCATTGTGTTTAGCCATCTAAGACACTCTAGCAAGGCAGATGATATTGTTTCTGCTGGAAAGGATATAAGAGACTCAAATGATAAGATTGAACGATTATGTTTTCTCCTCAGAAAGGAAAACGTTTTTTATTATGTATCCAGAAGTAGTCCTCCATAAGGTCCCAAAGGGGCCCCCCAAAAGCTGTTTACTCAATGTCGAAGGGAAACTCAGTTGCAATAAATTGGCGGCAATAAGACCATTGCACAACACACTCACTGCGTACATCTAGGAGACTAGGACATCCATAATCAAGCATATATAGCAACCAAGAAGATATTCTTATTTCTCTATCATTCCTACAACTCCCACTCTGATAGATGACTGAGGCAACCAAATGCTAGAAGCTTCACAGCCACAAGAACACATTGATACAAGTTATAACCCATCCATAATGATGGTAATCATGGAAGAACACATCAACAGGAACTAAAGCATAACAAGGAGAAGGAGAAGTTCAAGGAAAATGAGTGGATTCTTTTTCTTTCGATCTAAATGCAGCTGCAGAACCAAATATGACCAACAAGATGACCAGGGAGCAAATACTAAAACTGTTAAAAGATAATAAGTATTTTCTAGAACTAATAGGGCGAACCTCCATAAGAGGCCCACCCAAACTCAAGAGTCTAGGATCCCATTGCACAACATAGTGAAATTAAGAAAATCCACATTCATACAGCGATCAAAACAAACCATCAACCTGAAACATTGATAAACAGATGCATGCCTTCGCAGATCCAAACATGCTCACAAGGTGCACAATAAGAAGACCAATAGAGAACCACACAGGTGGCGGAATAAAACCACATATTGGTGAAGTCTTACCAACTATTAAAATATAGTCCACAACAAACACAAACACGCACACAATGCCTTCGCTTCACACCACTCCACGTAATTTCTCATCCCAGATTATCCACAAGACCACCAGCAGCTTACCCCAACCATGATATCTTCTATATGCATGGTCAACCCACCATAAAGATTTGAAACTCGGCCAACAGGCATCCATTCCACTCACAACAAGCTTGCACTTAATATGAGAAGAATAAGTGGTCCACATCCTCTTCCCCACCATCATGGACAAGACAAGTTTCATCCAAATCAACATCCCACTTGCTCTTAAGCACCATGAAGTCCAGCTTCTTTCGCCTCAGTAGCCAACTATGCAGCCTAAACTTCAACTCAGTACTTTGGTCCTCGATATCAATCTACGCTCCAAGGCAAATTCAATATATGGACATGCGGATAGGGAGGGCCCCTTGCTACGTCAGCAAAGCTATCTCATAAATCGCCATTTCTTCATCGCCCATCTCAAAAGGAACAAAAGCAAACTTGGTGTGATTACTCTTCAGGTTCGGACAAACCCAAACTGCTCAAGAACAACGACCATCCTTTTCAAAGGTGCAGTCTCTCCCTCCACACAAAAAAAATTGTATATTAAGCGTACGGAAAAATGGGAATCAAAATCTATCCCGTATGGAAACCTGCTAGAAAACCTCCCTCCCTTGCGTTGGACACCATTTCGACCAGAGCATCTGCAACCACAACAATGAGCAGCGGTGCCAACGGATAACCCTGCCTAATCCCACAGTGCAGTTGAAAGAAGCCACCCTCCCATGTACCACTCACCAAAACTGCATGGGAAGTTGTCCTCACACATCTCTTCATTTGGTGAATCCATTCATTGGGAAAACCCCTATGGTGTAGGGACGCCTAAATGAAATGCCGATCGACACAGTCATATACTTTCGAAAACTCCACCTTCCACATGAATCCCTTGGTCATCTTCCTTCACCACTCAGCAACAGTCTCAGATGCCAGGATGTCCAATATAGCTATCATATGATGGCCCGAAATGAAAGCCATATGGGTCCAACCAATAATATAGTTTTTTTTTGAAATCCAGAAGCAAGGGGGAGACACTCGACGGTGCACGCCCCAAAATTTATCAATAATAGAGTTAGGCATCTTTCGCAACTTGTTGGTCAGCACCTTTGCAACAAGGAGATAAACAACATTAGATAATGATATAGGGAGCAAGTCCTCCACGTATCACATCATATCCTTCATAGGCAGAAGGAAAAGAAAGGATAGGTTCAGCCGTTCGATCCCACCACTCATATAATACAACTCCCCTATCACATCCAACATCTCCTAACTAACTAGATCCTAATAATCCCAGAAGAAGAAAATCACGAAACCATCTAAGCCTAGGGAGCCATATGTATTCAGATCACAAACCGCATGCTGGACCTCTTAAACCAAGAACGGTCCCACGACTCCCACCAACTCTTCAGACTGTAGGTCAGACAACCACGGGACATCTTTTCCCATCCATCTAGCACCCACTACTAGGCATACGCCTGCAAAACTCAAGGTAATTTGGTCTCACTGTGTCACCAATGGTACGATCATCACCAACTCCTCTCCGTCCAATTCGACCAAATGAATCAGACTGCGACTTCTTCGTCCATTGACTACAGCATGAATGTACCTAGTGTTTACATCTCCTTTCAGCCACTTCTTTCTCGAGTGTTGTCTCCACTCGATCTCTCTTCTTGTCCTCCTCCAAGAAAATACAGTTATGCTCCCATCTCACAGTCATCTCCTCCTCCTCATGTAACTCCCCGGAGTCCTCAAGCAGGTCAAGTCATACAACCTCTACCTATGCCGAATCTCTCTGTTGTCCTTGGAGCTCTCGAGATTCCCTCCTAAACAGAATACGCATTTTGCACAAGGCTCTAAACTTCTCTGCCATTTTCCTCAACACCGACCCCATCACTTCTGCCTTCTACAAGCATCGCGTGACTTTCTCTCAAAAGCCTCCTCTTTGCATCGAGGAATTCTCAAACCGAAAAATGACCCCCGAATATTGTCCATCACCCAAGTCCTAGTAGAACAGTGTATGACGAGCGTAACCTTGGTAAGTCCAAACACATAAACGAAGGAGAAACACTCCATAAGGCCAACCGAACAAAGAAAATAATCCAGACCTAGAACAGTTGATCCTCCATGTATACTTCAAGTTCGTAGCATCTAAGACCTCCACTGCCATCTCACCAATGAATTCTGGAAAAGAGGATGAGCAATGGTCCCTTCCACCCATGTCGTGTAAACGGTCAACAACAAGCATAGTGATGTTGAAGTCACCACCAACAATCCACGCAGGATCCGAAAACGTGTTTGCACCAAATAAATCCCATCCTATATATCAAATAGCTGGGAATCTTCGGGACCATAAACCACATATATCAAAAATTGGAAACTCTTAGAATAATTGGAAAATATGTATTTTTTCATTGAGTTAGGGTCCCTTCCATATATAGTTGGAACGGGGAATTACAAGTATGTACACAAAAGAAATAAAAACCTAGGTAGCCATTAGAAATGTTAATAGTGTCCACCATGCTCAGCTTAGAAGTGCGTTTATTAAAGGGAGACCAGCTTAAGGGTTTTGTACACAAATAAAAAGTGTAGTTTTTTGAACCAACCGGCTCTGTTTTAATATGGCCCTCTTTAGATCATACTCCAAATGTAGCATAGGCATCTACCATGCTCAGCTAAGAAGTACCTTTATCAAAAGGAGACAGGCTCGAGGGTTTTATAAATAAATTAGCAGTCTAGTTTTCTAAACCAACTGGCTCAGTTTTAATATGCCCTCTTTGGATCATATCCCTAGTGTAGTGATAGCCTACTTCTACATGCTTTGTACGCTAATGATGTGTTGGATATTAACAATAGGCATAGTGGCGAAGTTGTCTCATCTTTGAACCCCGTAAGTGAAGATTATTCAACATCGCCTTAATCGATATTAGCTTCATCGTGGCTTGGGTCATTGCCTTATTATCAGATTCAACACCGGAGCAAGCTACAACAACTTGCTTCTCCAAGTAACCAGATTTCCACCAATGTAGGTGCATAAACCGAGAGTGGATTTCCTATCACTTGGACATCCAGCGTAATCAGCATCCGAGTAAGCCAGGACATCTAGAGATTTGCGGCATGTGAAGAAGATGTCATTTTCTGGTGCAGACTTCAATTATATCAAGATCATCATCATTGCATCCCAGTGCACTTGGCGAGGTTTAGCCATAAATTGGCTCGCCATGTTGGCTGCGAAGGAAATATCGGGACGAGTAATGGTAACATATATAACTTCCCAACAAGATACCTATATTATCTTGCATCAATATCTTTAGACGAATCTTCATAGAGAGGTAAATCAAGGTTTAGAATAGATGCAGGTTTGACCTCTAAAATTACAGTCTCTTTTCGTAGATCTGTAACATACTTCTTTTAGGAATCAGTTAAGTCGCAAGTGTTCCTGACTACTTTCAATGCCAAGAAAATAGCGAAGATCGCTTAAGTCCTTCCCAACAAAATGATGGGCAAGGTACTCCCTGATCTCCAATATTCCTTGTATGTCATCACCGGTAACAATAATATCATCGACATATACTATCATTGCTAAGGTTGCAAAAATCGATAATCGGTACCGGGTCACTAAGGATAAATCGGTAGTCGGGAGACTAATCGAATTTAGTCGGTCTTTAGTCGATTTAAATTTTTTAATAATTTAAATATATATATCCATTTTATACATATAGTCTGCTATATTTAAATAGATTTGTACATTTTCTATACTATCCTAATAAATTAAAGTAATTGAATTTAAATAAAATGTTGAGAATATTAAATAACTTAGCTTTTAAAAAATAAAAGAAATAAAAAATCTTCATGCGAGAATCGGTCGATTAATCGACATGATTAGTCTGATCGACCGACTATTGGCTGACTAGGCCTAGTACGGTCACCCCATCTCTACCCTTATCAACCCTCAATCCTACCTTCCAAGCTTGACATCACATCGAAATTCCTACCAAAGAAACAATGTTCGGTGTCTGCCTCATACACCATCCTACGCATATCCCCTCAAAGCTCCCCTCTTCCTTCACATCATAGAGTCATACACATCCAACAAAAAGATGAAATCATATGCATTCCTCCTTAATTGACGACATCACGTGGTACCCCTCTTACAAACCGGTTGAATTGAAAAGAACATCATTCCAACACAGCAATTATTCACCAAAGCACCTAAGGCTCCTTTCACCACCAGATAACCACCCAACGTAGCCACACTAATCGGCTTGCACGCTCCAACAATATAAAAATTCTTGTGTATCTCTACATAAGCACAATATCAACCATCAACTCCAAATAGTACCTCCTCAAAAACCTCCGTTGTCCCTCCTCCCTTAAGACTTGCATATTCCTATAAATGATATGTATCGAAAAAACATTAGTCCCCACCAATCGTTATCTCATCCACAATAACTTCCTCTGACCTACTTACAGTTGCTTTTGGAACCATGCCTCCTTCCAGACCCAAAGTACCACCTAGATCAACCCCATCCCCTCACCACCCTGCTCTACGACATCCAACGATGGCACTGAACCCCACACAGCTCCCTCTCCTTGAGTTTCGAGCAGCCACACACACCCCACTAACACATCTCATTCCTCCAACCAACAGTCCCCCCCCCCACTCATCAAGATCTTCTAATAGACCCAGTAAACAAACAATAAACCAATCCCGGATTGGAAATAACCATGCACACCCGAACTGACCTGCCATCATATTCAGACTCCACACTTGTTATAATACTCACGCTCGCATGTCCCGCATCAGACAGTAGCTTCTGGATGCAGCTAAATAAATCCCTTGATCAACCTTGGGAAACCAGCTGACCTCAAGACCAACACATCTGCTCTCATTTGCCACCACTATAAGAAATTTTACCAAAAGGGGGAAGACCTCACCTCATCTAATATCAATGCCCCCCTTCTCCCAGAATCTATCTAACACCATAAAAAATCGAGCCACTATCCTTGTTGGAGCGCCCCTTCAAATAGATCATCGCCAATGTTGTGACCATCTTGTACCATCGTTCTGTACCATTTCTTCCCTTACCATTCTCAGAAACGATCTTGGTTTACTCGTCGTACATATACCACCATAAACCTAATTGTCTGCTCTTCTTGTTCCCCAAATCCCTCGCATCCGACGAGTTTTTCTCTTCTTCCACCCTCTTTTTTTCTCCACCATGTATTTTCACCATTAAAATTTAATTTTCATCGTTGCTAATTCTTATTTGCACCATTTGTAAGAGAATGGCATGTGGATCGTCCTTACGATCGGACGATCCCTACAGATGCTTGCGCAAGCACCTAACGAAAGAATCTCGTTTAGCGGAACACAGACGACGTGCAGAAGAAGCCTACAACAAAGAGTTGATGTCCATATTGCTCAAATTTCAGTCGAGTCTACGGGAGTTGGCGGCAGATTTTCGGACCCTGAGCATTGTCGGATCGACTCCACTGCTACCTGTGATAGTGGAGTCCATTGCAATTTTATTTTAAATAAAAAGATCACATGTGATCTGATTGATCTCTAATCAATTAGTTAGACAGTTATCTTAAGCAGTTAGTCGGTTAGAGATATTTAGAGTCCAAATTAGGATTTTATTTGATTTTATTTCTCTTTTTATTTTTGTAGTCCCACCCCTCTTAAATAAAGGGAATGGTAGTCATTTGTTTAAGACAATTCAGAGTCAATCAAAATATGAGATTTATCCCATATCTCTCATCCTCTTCGCTCTTCTCACTCCACGCGATCTTCCGCTTCTTGTTCCTCAAATCCCTCGCATCCGACGAGTTTTTCTGTTCTTCCGCCCTCTTTTTTTCTTCACCAAGTATTTTCACTGTTAAATTTTATTTTTCATCGTTGCAAATTCATATTTGCGACATTTGATATCAGAGCATGGCATGCATATCATCCTTAAGATCTGACGATCCCTACAGATGCTCGAGCAGGCACCTGATGAAAGAATCTCGTTCAGCGGAACGCAAACGACATGCTGAAGAAGCCTACAACAAAGAGTTGATGTCCATATTGCTCGAATTTCAGTCGAGACTATGGGAGTTGGCTGCAGATTTTCGGACCATGAGCATTGCCGGATCGACTCCACTGCCACTCGTGAAGTTACAACCACAAGAAATCGTTGTCCAGGAGGTTCTCGATCCTCATCTCCCTTTCCCAACGTTGATGCCACCGTTGCCGAACTCAACTCCAGATCTGTTACCACCTCTGAAGCATTCTGAAACTGTTGTCCAGCCACCCAAAGTCACTATCCAGGAGGTTCATGAGCCTCCAACGCTTTTCCCGATGCTACAGGTCAGCCATCCTACCACCCCCACACTTCTGAAACCTTCTTAAGTTGTTGTCTAGGTATTTTCAGACCCATATCCACTACTTCTGGAGTATTCTCCAGCACCTTCCACAATCCTAACAGCCCTAACACCATCTTTGCGGCCCCTTCCTCCACCCATACCATCTTCAGCGGCCACCCCACCATCTTTCACCCCACTAGCAACCCCACAACAACCTTCCGTTGCAACACCACCTCACGACACCTCCACCCTTTCATGCTACAGCCATCAACCAGCGCTCAAAAGCCGCCGCCACCAAAATTAGCAGCCCCGCAACAATCTTCCTCGTGTCGAGGTAGAACATCACCCATGTCGAAGGAGTTTCCCTCCCAGCAAAAGATGCACATGTGCCTCGCGGTCATCTCTCGTCACCATCACCGCCTCAGACGACGAGATCGTTGCCGCCGCTACCCTTGCTCGAAGAGGTGTCGTCATCGTTGGAAGGGAAGGGAGGAAACCCTAAGGGTTTTCCTTTCCATTTTGATGGGATTTTTATCCCATAAAAAGAGGCGTTTTTTTTGGAATATTTGCAAGGGAACACCTCACCGAAAAGCTCTTTATGGGTAAAGTTGAGAAGTAGACAAAGACAATGCTTTATTCTATTGAAGGGGTAGAAGATTTACATGGAGACCCTCTTTCCACAAAAAAAAAACAAAAAAACATTGAGAATGAACAAATTGTTAACAAATTGTTAACGATTCATCGGATCAAATCCGACACTCGATGCATTTGAAAATAAACCATTTGTCAGGAGACGAATTTTTCGAAGCAGCAGAGGGTTGATGCAACGTGAAACAAATAATTAGGGTTCTATTTTATGTTTGTCCATTAAGTGAATTAAATTAGGGTCGAGTTAGTTTTATTGAGACCATTGCAATTTTATTTAAATAAAAAGATCGCATGTGCTCTCTAATCAATTAGTTAGTCGGTTATATTAAGCAGTTAGTCGATTAGAGATATTTAGAGTCCAAACTAGGATTTTATTTTATTTTGATTTTATTTCTCTTTCTAGTTTTGTAGTCTCACACTTTTTATAAAAAGGGAATGGTAGTCATTTGTTTAAGACAATTAAGAGTCGATAAAAATTTAAGATTTATCTCATATCTCTCTTCTCCTTCTCTCCTCCCTACACGCGATATCCGCGCCTCTCGTTCCCTAAATCCCTCGCATCCGACGAATTTTTCTCTTCTTGCACCCTCTTTTTTCTCCAAGTATTTCCACTGTTAAAATTTATTTTTCACCATTGCAAATTCTTATTTGCATCATGAAAGAACTGACGCAAGACTTTGTTCGATAGTGAATGTGCTTTCTGGTTCTGGAATAAAGGCCTCCGAAGGCAATCAGCCCTCAGTGAGCACTTGGTTTTAGGGATGCCAATCTGGGTATACCCATTGGGTACCCGACCCGAACCCATCCCATTTAACGATTTGAAACCCGCTCTATTTATTTTTGGACGGGTTTGGATTTTGAATATACTACCCATGCAAGCAAGGGTATAGGTTTGGGATTGTCTTATGGGTACTTGAACCCGTCCTAAACCTAAATAAAAAAATATATAAAAATATAGACATGTGTGTTGCATTTTAGTCAAACTCATCAGATCCACTTACTATTGAATACATATCGATCTACATATATAAAAATCTGACTCAATTTACTCATTTTCATCCATTTATTCATATTTATCTACCTTTCTGCATCTTCAATAAATAAATATTATCAACACAAAGAGTTTTACATTTAATATATATACATATATATATATCTCTTTAAAATTTCCTACACATTGCACATTATATACCACAATATTACATAATCTCCCTATGTTTAATCAACATGTGAAAATCTTATGTACATATATAAAGGGCTTAAAATTTTATTATGTTGAATGTGGGTACCCATTGGATATACGGGTATCTACCGAGTGTATGAGTACCCGCTAGAAATTACCCGTTTAATATATGGGTGGGTATGAGTAGTAATTTTATAAATAGGTACGGGTTTGGGAATATTGATACCCACCTCAAACCTAACCTGCTGACATCCCTAGTTGTCTCTCAGGAGGGCATTGGCATTGACTCCAGTTGGTCAACAGCGAGCATAGGCTCTCAGTGGGTAACTATCCCTTAATGACACATACACCCTTATGCTCTGCGAAGTATATTTTCCGAAGCAATTATTTGCTCTTTATGTTAGAGCTGCTCTTTTAGACGTATTATGATCATAGTTTTATTAATCTTGAAAGCAGCTTGCACTTCTTCCTAGTTTCTTCAGCATTCTTCAAATTTATTTATGTTCTGTTCTTAAATAAAAAGTTGTCGGTGAAATAGAAATCAATTTTTACCTCTTATCACTTATGGGAGAAAATACACTATCAAGAGCCACATTAAGCCTGTGAAATCCAAGAAATTCCTTCTTAGCATTGTCCAATTTTGGATATCTTCATACTTCTCCAACACATCACCATCTGATCCACACGTGTCTTGATTTGGCTTGTTGCATAGGCCTTTGGCTTCGTACAGTTGTCAACATTATGTGCATTACAGTTGTCAACATTGGGTTCATTGGGCAATGAGGAACTTCGAGAGGGGTATCTCAGAAAGGGAAGGTGATGCAGATTGAAGTTTGGCGCGTCGACGAAAATTAAAATAATTTGAACGGCAGATTTTGTGGAGAAAAAAAAGGGGTTGAGAAAAGAAAACACGCCGGATGCGCGAGGTTTGAGAAGAAGAACGCGTAGATCGCGAGGAGAGAGAGGGAGAAGGAGGGAGATAGAGAATAATTCTCAATTTTTTAACATATTGAACTGATTACATAAGTAGTCTATCATCCCTTTATATAGGAGGGATGAGATTACAAAAATAGAAAAACAACTAATTATCCTAAATTGACTCTAACTAATTAACCGATTAATTTCGAAATTCAAATCTATAACTAATTATTGGAGATCACATGCGATCTCGTTTATTTAATTAAAAATACGACAACTCAAATAAACGTAAATAAAATTGACAGATAAAATTAAATAAATATTCAGCCCTATATTTTGGTTCCACGATGCATCAACTCTCCTCCGCTTTTAAAAATTCGTCTCCCGACGAATTGTTGGATCTTCGAACCTTGCCGATTTGATGTCAATTTTCTTGTTCGCCTCGTGGAAGAATAGATGTGGAGCGAACGGTGGAGCCCAGATGGCGTTGGTGCGGTGGCCGGAATCGTCCACTTCATGGAACAAGTGCGGCGCAAATGACGGCGTCTTCATGAATCTTGTCTCCTCATTGTGATGATTGAAAGATTGGTGGGGCATGAACATGACTTTTGGAGGATCCATGGCAAAGCAATAGCACAATGAAAGGAGAGGAGGTGATGTGGCCAATGAAGGAAGCCATGGGGTCTTTATATAGATGAAACCCAAGGTCCTAGTCCTAATAGGATAAGGAAGCCTCCCAAATTTCCTTCTTTCAGCACTTCTTCTGAAATATTTCCACTCCTGGGGGTTGAAGTGTAATTTTTCTACCTCTTCACTTGAAATATTTCTCCTTAATCTACCATCAACTCCAACCTTTAAATAAAAAGGTTTTTGTGGGGGTAAGTGTAGAGGTTTATATATGTTGCGATGTACTGTTTCGTATTTTCTATTTATATATTGTACGTCTATGTAATTTACCCAAGGGTTTTCTCTCTATATAAGAGACCCGAGGGCTCTATGGAATAACATATCAGAGTATCGATTACTCTAACATGGTATCAGAGCCAAAACCCTAACCCTAGGGTTTTTTCTCCACCCGCACCCCCCCCCCCCGCCGCCGGCCCCTCCAACCGCCCCAGCCGTCCCGTCCAGCCCTCCAGCGGGCCCCCGCGCTACCCCAGCAAGGCTTCCAACCTCGCCGGGGCCCCTCCTCCGCCGTCCCCGGCCCCGCCAGCCCTCAAGCCCGCCGTCGGGACCCCCCCCCCCCCCGCCGGGACCCCCCCCCCAGCCGCCACCCAGCTGCCGGGACCCTCCTCCAGCCGCCACCTCTCTCTTCCGTAGAGGCTTCCACAGCCTCTACTCGTCCACGGGGCGGCTCTCCTTCGGTCGGTCCCGGATAGATGATGGGTTCAAGTGCATAACGTCTACATATGCACTTGAATCCTCACAGGTCTTGGTAGACACCAGTTTCTTGGTCTACCATCCCTAGTTGTTCTTCTCCGGCAGTATGTCAGATCAAAAGGTCGATATGCCCGCCATCGGTGCCTTTAAAGGTTCGGCACCTGTCGTCAAAATGGACGGGACGAACTACGAACTGTGGGCTATGCAGTTCCTCAGTCTCATGAAGTCGTGTGGTAAGAAGCATATTCTTACCGAAGATGAACCGCCGGAGAAGACGGGAATATATGCCTCATGGGAGGTTGATGACGCGTATGCCAAAGTTTGGCTGTCAGGAACGCTCACGACGGAGATAGCAAATGATGTCCTCCATCAGCCCACCGCCAAGGCGATGTGGGATATTCTGGCCACAACGTACTCTCAGGTACGGAACAAGACCAAGATGCTACAGTTGTAGCATATCTTTACCACGAAGTAAAATGGGAGGCCTCTTCATTCCCTGTACACATCTCTTCGTGGAATGTTCGAGAAAGTTTATAGCACAATCCCACTCACAGCCACGCCGGAACAGCAGAAGGCGTTCCGCAACGCCACTATGGTTGGCGTCTTACTTGCTGCCCTTGATCCTGAATATGAGGCAGCACGCTCTCAGATCCTTGCCGATGCCACCATTCCACCGATGGAAGAAGTCTACAGACGGCTCAGTCGTGTACCAGTTCCATCGAATACAGCGACTACACCTCCCTCGGCAATGGTTGTCTCCAGAGGACGAGGTAGTTCATCCTCATTTCGTGGCAGAGGAAGTGGTGGACGTGGCCGTGGAGGTCGCATACACTCTACGTGCTTATTCTGTCGTCGTACTGGTCACTCGGAGGATACATGCTATTCCAAGCACGGCTTCCCTCCTTCTGCACGTGTCGCTGATCATGTTCAGGGTCCACCAGCATTTACTCCAGATAACAGGTTCGAGGAGCTAGTGGCACGGCTTCGTGATATCATGCCACAGTCATCGTCAGAGGGTGTTGATGCTTCTGATGTTGCGGCTTCGGCGTCAACTAGTACATCCGCTTCAGCCAGTGCCTCAGGTAGTCCTTCAGTCTCATATCATAACCATGATCTCACAGGATGGATTGTTGATTCTGGAGCCACCCATCATCTTTGTCGTGAGAGAGATATTCTGCAGTCCTATAGAGTTGTTCAGCCCGGTCGCTCTGTACTCATTGTTGATGGCACTCATTCCCCTATCATCGGTCAGGGGGAGACGGCTTTGCTGCCTGCCATGCACTTACAGAATGTTCTACATGTCTCAATGAATCTCTTATCCATTAGTCAGATTACACGAGATTTACACTGTCGTGCTATTTTTGACCCGTCGTCTGTTATTTTTCAGGACATACTAACGGGCAAGGTGATTGGTTATGGTTCTGAGCACAATGGCCTATATCGTCTCGTACGGAATTCTTATGCTGGCGTCGCACTACATTCCCAGGGCTCCGTATCTCCATATACCTGGCATCTTCGATTTGGTCACCTGCCGCTACAGAAAATGCGTCACCTCCTGCCTCAGATCTCTCCGAGTTCGTCGTTTCGTTGTGAAGCCTGTCAGTTAGGGAAGCACCATCGGTCCAGCTTCCCCAGTCGTCAGAGTCGGAGCAGTCGCTCCCCATTTGAGTTATTCCACATTGATATTTGGGGTCCCAGTCGTGTCCCAGATCATCAAGGGCACAGGTTCTATCTAGTTGTTGTTGATGATTTTTCTCGAGTGTCCTGGACTTTTCTTCTTAAAAATAAATCAGAAGCAGGAAGTGTTATTCAAAATCTTATCAATGAAGTTCAGAATGTTTTTTCATCAACTGTTAAGTATGTGCGTACTGACAATGCATTGGAATTCTGCACCCGTTCACTTGCTCGCTTTCTTTCGTCTAAAGGCATTATCCACCAAACCACATGTGCATACACATCTCAACAAAATGGGGTTGCAGAACGGAAGCATCGACATTTCCTTGATATTGCTCGCACATTACTTATTCAGAGTTGTGCCCCATTATCCTTTTGGGGAGATGCTATACTTACAGCGTGCTATCTGGTCAACCGCATGCCTACTACTGTTCTTGGGGAAAAGTCTCCTATCTCTGTTCTCTTTCCTGACAAAGATTTGTTTATACTTACACCTCGAGTCTTTGGCACTGTTGCGTTTGTCCACCGCTTATCTCCAGGACTTGATAAGCTCTCTCTTAGGGCTATCAAGTGTGTTTTTGTGGGCTACTCCAGGACACAGAAAGGATATCGTTGCTATGACCCCGTTCATGACAAATACTATGTGAGTGCTGATGTTACATTTTTCGAACCAGTCATGTACTTCTCACCTGCAGGTGACAGATTGGTCACATCCACATCCACTGATTCTAATGTCTATGTGCCTCCACCTCCAAGCCTGGGTCAATCCTCTACTCCAGCACCACCACCTCCACCACCACCACCACCACCACCTCCTCCTATTGTACCTTTTCCTAAGTTCTATACAAGGCGGACAGGCCCTGCTCAAGCTACATGCCAACCATCCAACACGCCTCAGGTATGTTCTGATGTTATCACTAATGATGGGTTAGACAATGCACAAGTGCAGGAGCCGTTACTACAGGAGGAAGACCAACCAGTCAACACAGTGATAGATGATCTGAATCGGCCCATTGCTCACAGGAAGCAGCGAAGAAAATGTGCTTCATATCCTCTTGCCTCTCAAGTCTCATTTCATCGTCTCAATGGGGATTTCCAGAAATTTGCAGATGCTGTCTCGTCAGTTGATATTCCACGGACCTATCAAGATGCCATGAAGATTGATTGCTGGCGTCTAGCCATGGAAGAGGAGATGCGTGCCTTGCAGTCTAGAGGGACTTAGTCTCTTGTCCCCATTCTTCCAGGTGCCTCCGTGGTGAGTTGCAAGTAGGTGTTTACGGTGAAATATCATGCGGATGGACGTCTCGACAGATACAAGGCCAGACTTGTAGCACGGGGATTTACCCAGACATATGGGGTAGATTATTTGGATACTTTTTCACCAGTGGCTAGACACTCTACTCTTCGCATCCTCCTATCTGTTGTTGTGGTACGTAACTGGACCATTTTTCAGCTTGACGTCAAGAATGCTTTCTTGTATGGTGACCTACAGGAGGAAGCCCACATGCAGCAGCCACCAGGGTTTGTTGCTGAGGGGGAGACTCAGATGGTGTGCAGACTTCATAAGGCTATCTATGGCCTCAAACAGAGTCCCCGAGCATGGTTCCAGAAACTTTCCCAGCTAATTGAAAGGCAGGGGTTCAAGAGATCAAATGCGGATCATTCATTGTTCATCCAGAAGACTCCTAGAGGTACAGTTGTTGTCATGATATATGTTGATGACATCTTGGTTACAGGAGATGATGCTCAGGGAATTGAGACAACCAAGTCCCTGTTGGGAAGCCAGTTCATTACGAAGGACTTGGGCACGATACGATATTTTCTGGGGATAGAGTTTGCTAGAAATGCACAAGGAATGGTAATGACTCAGAGAAAATATGTCATAGACTTGCTAGTTGAAACAGGAATGACTAGATGCAGACCTTCAAGTACACCTATGGACCCAAGCATGAAGCTGTACGACGATGATACCGAGGAGGTGGACAAAAGGAGGTACAGAGAGATGGTGGGGAAGCTCTTATACATTACTATAACTCGACCGAATATTGCCTTTGCAGTAAACCGGGTGAGTCAATTTATGGAGCAGCCGAGGCAAGTGCATATGGATGCCTTGTATATGATATTGAGATATCTGAAGTCTTCTCCAGGCACAGGGTTGCTATTCAGGAAAGATACAGATCTGTCTATTTCAGCTTGTGCAGATGCAAATTATGCAGGATGTCCAAGGGATCGTAAATCTACTTCTGGATTCGCTATCTTCATAGGAAGCTCTTTAGTTTCTTGGAAAAGCAAGAAACAGACTGTTGTGGCGAGATCCAGTGCCGAATCCGAGTACAGAGCCATGGCACAAGCAAGCGCAGAAATGATGTGGGTTAGAGCAGTCTTAGAAGATTTGAATGTAGATGTCTCCTTACCGATGAATCTCCAATGTGACAATCAGGCAGCATTATTTATTGCCAATAATCCAGCTTTTCATGAGAGAATAAAGCACATCGAGGTAGATTGTCACTATACTAGAGACATGATTCAGAAGGGCTTCGTTTCCACCTCTCATGTCAGTTCAGAGGATCAGACTGCTGATATATTCACCAAGCCATTGCTCAGATGACCTTTCCAGAGATGTTCTTCCAAGCTGAGCATGATAGATATCTATGCTCCATCTTGAGGGGGAGTGTAGAGGTTTATATATGTTGCGATGTACTGTTTCGTATTTTCTATTTATATATTGTACGTCTATGTAATTTACCCAAGGGTTTTCTCTCTATATAAGAGACCCGAGGGCTCTATGGAATAACATATCATAGTATCGATTACTCTAACAGTAAGTTTTTGCAATTTTCCCCAATCAAACCCTCGTCCCTACATTTAGGGGACTCGGCCCCTTTTGACAGGGCGCCTAGGGTTCTTCCTTCCTTTCCTGGGCAGGGGCGGCGGGCAGGCGGCATATGGCGGGTTAATGGACGGCTGACGACGGTGACGGGGCTGTTGGGAGTTCGCCGGGGAACACGGAGGGTGCGAAGAGGTTGGCGATGGGGTGCGGGAGGCTATGACAGCGGGGTGGGAAGGAGAGGGTCGAAGGCTGCGGGCGCGCGAGGTGGCGCAGTAGGGCGTCGGGAGTAACGATGGGGGGAGGAGAGTTGCGGGTAGGGAAGAAGGATGGGAAGGCGGCGGCGCAAGGGTTGTAGCGCATGAGGGTCGCGGCTTGTGAGGGAGCGGTGGGGAGAGAAGAGGGCCGAAGGTGGCGCTACCGAGGGTCCGGCAGGGGTGGGTAGCAGTGACGGTGGCGATGGGGTAGGGTGGTGGGAGGTCAGCAGGGGGTGGGTTGGGGCTGGTTTTGAGGGGGCGGCGGCGGAAGGGGGTGTCGGTGGTGGTGCGGATTGGCGCGCGGGAGGAGGTATGGGGGAAGGGGCGTGGAAGGGTGGCGGGGGAGGGGAAAGCGGTGGCGCGCAGGGGGGTGTGGGTCTGTGGGAAGGGGTGGCGGTGATGTGGGTGGGGCTGGGTTGGGTGTTGGGGCAGCGGGAGGCGTCGACGGGACTGGGGGCATGGCTGGGGCCGTAGGTGCGGCAAGGATGGTGGGTGGGTCCGTGCAAGGGTGGCGGATGGGGTGTGGGTCGATTTCGGGGGGTTTTGGGAATCTGAAGTTACCTGGACAGCACTCGGATCGGCTTTTTTCTCCTCTGAAATGGACTGGACAGCGGGCAGTTCGTCATTGACGGTGAGATTTTCGTCTTCAAATTCGGTATCGGTGATTGGTGTCGTTGGAGCCGTTGATTTGGCGCGTAGGGACTCGAAGTCAGCCATAAGATTTCGAAACATGGAATGGAAGTTGGTTTACAAATCACGTAACACGCGCTCCGTCTCCTTGTTGTAGGCGTCGATGGCTCGTCGTTTTTGTTCGAATGAACGATGGTCCCTTGATGCATGCCGGTGCGAGCGTCTGGACGGATCGTCAGATCGTGAGGACGATCTGTAGGCCATGCTCTGATACCAAATGATGCAGATTGAAGTTTGGCGCGTCGACGAAAATTAAAATAATTTGAACGGTGGATTTTGTGGAGAAAATAGAGGGGTTGAGAAAAGAACACACGCCGGATGCGCGAGGTTTGAGAAGAAGAACGCGTAGATCGCGAGGAGAGAGAGGGAGAAGGAAGGAGATAGAGAATAATTCTCAATTTTATAACATACTGAACTGATTACATAAGTAGTCTATCATCCCTTTATATAGGAGGGATGAGATTACAAAAATAGAAAAACAACTAATTATCCTAAATTGACTCTAACTAATTAACCGACTAATTTCAAAATTCAAATCTATAACTAGTTATTGGAGATCACAGGCGATCTCGTTTATTTAATTAAAAATATGACAACTCAAATAAACATAAATAAAATTGACAGATAAAATTAAATAAATATTCAGCCCTATATTTTGGTTACACGCAGCATCAGAAGGCAGCATAAAACTGTCGATGATAAGAAAAGACATCATTTAGTTAGAAGTTAGAACAGTGAAAGGGAAGTGGAACTTCAATCTTCATTTACTTCAGCTTGTCCTGCTCTAATCAATGGAACGCAAGCATATATCTCATCAATAACCTTCACATCTGATGCTTGACAAGTCACATGGGAGTGTGACATGAAGCAAAGTCTTGGGTGAGGAATATGAACAAGGCCGAGAGCAAAATACTGGAATATGAAGCCAACCCACTCTCCAAAGCACTGGCATTGGCATTGCTTTAAATCAATGGGCTCTTCTCCTACTCTTCTTTTTTGCTAAGTGGAGGCGCAAAGAAGGGAGAGCAAGGAAAAGATGCGGAAAAGAACAACTGATTGAGATGTGTGGTGGTTCAGCGGTATAAAGCAACATGCTATATTAAATAAATCTGACTTTATCACAAATGATGGAGTATCTATCAGCTCTAATTAGACAGACATGGATGTAAAAAAAATAAAAGGTTATATATGTTTTTTTTGTTTAAACAGGCATATGTAGGCTGAGCAAGACTCTACTTTAGTCAATCAGGTCTAGCACCTTCTCCGAGGAGTAAGCAACTTATTGGAGAGAAGTCAAGTCGAATTCTCGGATCATGTACAACATCAACGATGGTTCAAAAGCCACATAGGTAATAGCAGCAAGTGGTATCCAGTTCAACCATATCCGAAATTTACCAAAATAAGTATAGCTCAAGCTAATCTTTCACCGACCTCATCCACCATCCACACAGATATGAGATAGACCTCGCCTATCCTTATTGCAAATTGTATACCCTAATAATTGTTGTAAAAGTCGGCCAACTAGCCTGACTAGTCAAGTCGGTGGGGTGGACGACTGACTATTGATTAATCGATCAATAGTTGGTCAGCCGACTACTCGCTTGATTAGTCGGCCAGTTTTTACATGGAGAAATCATATTCTTTATTATTTTTTTTGCTTTTCTAAAAGCAAACTTATTCTAATATATGCTTAGTATTTATTTAAATTTAGTTAATTATTTTATTCCATATTGTTAGAAATATGAAATGTGGAAGCGTAATATCAGAGATAAAGAATAAACAAGGAAGAACACCAGAATTTTTACGTGGAATCCTACTCCCTGAGCAACGGGATAAAACCACGAGAGAACATCTCAAAGGTCTAATGTGTTCATTACACTTTCTCTCTAATACAGGAGGTGTGGGGCTTCTTATATAGCCTACACAATCCCTCCAAGTCCCACCACTGCTAGATGTGGGACTAAACACTGGATGTGGTAATTGAATCCAGGAAGGATCCAATTACCCGTCTACATAAGTGATGCATATACTCCAACACTCCTCAAGATGGAGCATGCAATGCTCAGCTTGGACAAGCAGAAAGAAATCTCAAACTCACACTACAAGACACCACAAACAATATCAACTCAACGCAAACACAATGTCGGTTGATGTCGAGGACGTTGCTTCTCATGTCGTGCAGGTGAGGAGGAACAAACGGGATGGAGTGTGAGTCGAACTAGGTCTCCTAGTCGGAGAACATGTGCTCTGTATTGCGTCTGTCAGAGTCACCGAAATTGAATGAGTCTCCTTGTCGGAGTACTCTGGCCCGCCACATGTAGATAACTGAATCAACTGGACAACTGATGCATCTCTGAAGGGACAAACTGAAAAAGTCGTGAAGACATCCTCGTCGTAGTCCACGGTCGCTGGAGAATGGAATCTGAAAGTCCCCTCGTCAGAGAACTAGGTCTCTCCCATACTGGCTCAAAGAGTGAGATCTCTGCCCTGGAGTCTCTATGAAACCACATGAAAACCCTAGCCCACATGGCATAGGGAATGGGATCTCTATTTTGGAGTTCATATGGATCACATGAAAACTCCGACACCAAAAACAAAAGATGGGGACCACATAAATGATGGCAAACATACATACATCAAACTGAAGATGCGGAATATGATCGTCGAGTCTAAAATCTGAAAATCTTTGTAGAGTCTAAAATCTGGCTGGCCTGGAATATGGAGAACCTGATATCTAAATCCGGCCTGTAACTCTACAATGACATTGACAAAGTTGGGAGAAGACAAGAAAGGATGGGGAGAAAAAATCAACAAGCTGATTGCAGTTTTTTTCCGGCTTTTCCTTTTTATGAGTCGTTCCATTTTCCCCCTGCTATTTTTTCCTTTTTTTAGCCAACTCCCTCTCTCTTAAAAAAACGTACGGTTTTCTTATACGCATCTTTTTTTTCAAAATCTCTCTTTTTTTACTTTATTTTTTTCAAATCATGTACTCCTTTTTTGTGAATACAAGGCAGCATCCCAACACGACTGCTTTTTCCCCTCTCTCTCTCAAGAAAATTAATAACTAGCAGAACGGGGTCCCCATTAAAGGGGTATCGTACCCCTTATATGCTCCATGTACCTTAGGGTTCCCCAAAGGGGGGAGGGGGTTGATCGCAAGGAGGGTTCTACTGAAGGGTGCGCCGCCCGTGGGTGCGGAGCAAAGGGGGTGACGCCACCTAGGGAGATGTGGTTCGGAAGAGAAGGGGCAATGCCTGGAGATTGACAGAGTTCTGTTGTCGCCTCTTGCGGAGCTGCTGTAGAAGTAGCGCTTGAGAGACGCAAAGGCAGTGGTCCCTGGCTTCACCGCCACTTGAAGATGTACCGCCAAAGGAGCTTGCACGTCGAGTATCGCCGCCTCCTCATCTTCTTTGTCTGACGCCCTTTTTTTAGTACTGGAGGCTGCGTGCACTGATCTTGCACGAGGCATGGAGATCGATTGAAATCACCTCTTGTAAGGAGGAGACCTGCGAGATGTGTCGCCTGGAAAATTGAAGCCACCGCCCGTAGGCTTCTTTGCATTACTTGGAGGTCCTCGTCCAAGCAGATCTAACCATGAGATGATGGCGGCATGAGACAGGATAGAAACCCTAAACATTGCCACCGTGCTGAACTAGGGTTCCAGAAAACCCTAGACAACCAGGACAAAACTTCATATCATGCGCCAGAATCAGGGCTCGAATAAACGAACTTCTTTGATCATTGTTGGCGTCGATGCAAAAGTAGGGTTTGAAGAAACCCCAGATTTGAATCTTGAACTCGATCATGAGCTTGAACAATACATAATAATAATCTTCAAAAATTAAATCTTCAAGAACAAAACACCAAAAATCAAATCTCGAACAAATGATAAAAATAACTCCTCAAGAATTGAACCCGCTCTGATACCATGTTAGAAACTTAACATAACTCCCATACCATGTTAGCGGAAGCGTAATATCAGAGATAAAGAATAAACAAGGAAGAACACCGAGATTTTTACGTGGAACCCTACTAGGAGCGGGATGAAACTACATGATAATGCCTCAAAGGGTTTACGTGGAACCCTACTAGGAGCGAGATGAAACTACATGATAACGCCTCAAAGGGCTGATGTGTTCATTGCATTTTCTCTTTGATATAGGAGGACTGAGGCTTCTAATATAGCCTCCACAGACCCTCCAAGTCTCACCACTGGTAGATGTGGGACTAAATATTGGATGTGGTAATTGGATCATGAAAGGATCCAATTACCCATCTACATAAGTGACGCATATTACTCCAACAATTATGATATAAACAAACGGACAACAACACAATCTTTTCCCACATTAAGTAGGTCGGCTACATGGAGCCTTCATATCTTGGGGCATTCTCAGGCTTAGATCTAAAAAACTAAGATCCTTCATATAGGCTCAACATCCCAAAACTTGTATCTCCTAACTGATGCATCAGTAGACCTCCTTTACAAATGGTCAAACCACCTTAAGTGATTTTCTCACATCTTATCCTCGATCGTAGATACACCAATTTTCCTTATGATTGCATTATTCTGAATCCGATCTTTACTGTCCACACATCTATCTTAGCATTTCCATTTCTGCTATGGTCATTCTCTGCACATGTCTATAGTTCACATGCCAACATTCAGATCCATAGAGCATAGCAGGTCTCACGGCTGCTTTGTAAAACATTCATTTGATTTTCAAAGGAATTTTCTTATCACATAGAACAGTAGAGACTCTCTCCACTTTATCCAACCTGCATTTATTCTATTAATAACATCTCCACTACTTTCCCCATCATGTTGCAAAATTTATCCCATGTATCTAAAAGAATCTTTTTTCTGAATGTTATCGTCACCAATCTTTTCCCCAATTCCTTCACCACTGCTTCCATTAAAAGTGCACTCCATATATTCAATCTTAGCCCTACTTATACGAAATCCTTTAGTTTTTAATGTGTGTCTCCAGACCTAAAGCTTCTCATTTACTCCATCTCTACTCTCATCAGTCAACACAATATTGTCAGCGAATAACATACACCAAGTTATCTCATCCTGCATGTGACTAGTAACCTCATCCATAATCAAAATAAAAAAGGAATGGACTCAAAGACGAACCTTGATGGAGACTAATGTTGACATCAAAGTAGTCAGTCTTCCCAGATTGAATCAGTATATAAGATGAAGCCCTATCATACATATCCTTTATGAGGTTCAACAACAACAACAAAGCCTTTTCCCAGAATTAAGTAGGGTCGGCTACATACATTATCCTTTATGAGGTTAATGTATAAAATATGTACTTGTCTCTTTTCCAAAACTCTCCACAATATCTCATGTGGGACAGAATCATAAGCATTCTCCAAATAAATAAAAATCATATGGAGGTTCTTCCTGTTAACTCTATAAATCTCCATTGTTCTCCTCGGCAAGTGTATGGCTTCAATAATTGAGCGATCAATCATGAATCCGAATTGGTTTTCTTTTACTTTGGAATCTTGCCTCAACCTTCTTTCGATCGCATGTTCCCAAATTTTCATAATATGACTCATCAGCTTGATACCTTTGTAATTCAAACAATTTTAAATATATCCTTTATTCTTATAAAGACGTACCACAATGCCTCTCCTAGATTCTTCAGGCATTTTCTTGCTTCGCCAAATAACATTGAATAAATTTGTAAGTCAAGTCAAATCACGTTCACTTAGAACTCTCCATACTTCTATAAGAATGTCATCAAGTCCTACACATTTTCCAGGACCCATAACCTCCAAAGCCTCCTCTACTTCCTTCCTTTGTATCTATCTATGGCTTAGACGATTCAAGTAACTTCCACTACTGGCTAGATCTCCAAAGTGATCTCTCTATTTCCTTCCTCGATAAAAAGCTTATGGAAATACTGCTTCCAACTAGTCTCCGTATCCTTCTGAGTAACAAGTACGTGATCTTCCTCATCCTTAATGCATCTCACTTGAAAAAGGTCTTTGGTCTTAATTTCTCTTGCTTTTGCCAACCTGAATATACCCTTCCGGCCCTCCTTAGAGTCGAGATTTTTGTAAAAAAACTTCATAAGTTTTTGACTTAGCTTCGTTTACAGCCTTCTTTGCTTCCTACTTCACTATTTTGTAGTTTGTGAGTGTTTTCTCTGTTTTATCCTTAGACATAACTTTAAAGCATGCTCTTTTAATTTTGAGCATGGCCTCAAATTTCAGCGAAATTCTGTTGAAATTCTATCGAATATCAATATCCTGTCAAAGTCGAAATTCGGCCGAAATGACCGAACTGGCCGAAATATGGGGGTCCTAGTACAAAAAATGGTCGAAATGACTGAAATTTCGGTCAATTTCGATCGAAATTCGATCGAAATTCCATTTTGGTCGGTCACCGAAATGGTGACCGAAACCGACATTTAGGGCCTTGATTTTGAGTTTCTCTTGCACCCCTTCACTCCACCACCAAGCCTCCTTTTGGCCTGGAGCTCCTCCCTTGGACTCGCCTAACATCTCTTATGTTCATTATGATAGTATAGAAAATATATAAATCTATGTAAATACATAAGAATATATGTATAAAATGATTTATATATTTAAAATGATTAAAAATTCAAAAATGACTAAACATCGACTAAATCTGATTAGTCATCCAACTGTCGATTAATTCTTAGTCAATGACACGACCGACTGAGAATTGACTACTGATTTTTGCAATTTAAACCCTGATTCCATCAATCAAACAATAAAATAAGAATTACTTGGAATTCTTTAAAGCGGAAATTTAGTTTCTTTTGGTGTCTCATGTTTATCTTGCGCATAATGTCCTGCACTTATCCATTGAATTTCGAGCAATAACGAGCAAAAAATAAATACAAGTAAACTAATTGAAAACGGTACCGTAAACTAAACAACAATAACCCGATATAGTAATGCACATTGATTTGAAGATTAACATCAAAATTGTAGTTGAGAAATAATATAATCATTTCGTTTACTTTCTACAGCATAAATTGAGTTATTTGGCAGAATGAACCCTTCAAAATATAGGAGAGAACTACTTAGACTACTCGGTGATGAAAAAATGACCTATCTACCATAAAAAATGTATCATATATGGTTACTAGAAGGTGAGCATTGCATTGCATATTCGCATACACAGCATTGGTGAGCTGTATATATAACTATAGTTAGGTTAGAAGGATCAACTAAAGACATGATGAGATACATAATTACAAAGGCTAAAGTAAAAAGAAATTATATGAAAGTGATAGAGTCAGCACGAGAGAAAATCAATATGCTCAGTTCACGTAGACAATGCCAAATGCTGGAATAAAAAAAGATGATCGAGATTGAAATAACAGCACGTGCATAAAGTTCAGGCAAAAAAAAGGGAAAATGGAGAAACTAGCTAAAAAATCATTCCACCTATTTGCCCACACTAACATCATGTATATCGGAAAGCGAGCAGTATTGAATGTCTGATATATAAGAGAATTGTCCTTACTGTAGTAGGTTCCTTGACATGTTTCTTTTGTGATGAAGAAGGCCTATCTAGCAAGTGGTACGCCCATTCTTGCTTGTCAGATGTTTCGGTAGCTTCAACCTGATTGTACTTTGACCTGTGCTCTGGCCAAAGCAGTTGATTGCTGCCCTCATTTTGATTGTCCAGCTTCCTACTACTTCTTGCAGGCATCAGACCTCTCAACTGGGGCATCTCCCCACCTCCTACCAATGGCATGTACGTTCTGTGAGTCCTCATTTCCCTGCCACTCATTCCCCTTGAGCTACTCAAGGATCTGCCTGTCACAGTTCGGTGGTCATCCTCCTTAATTTTCTCACGCCAAGTGTCATGTGCTGTTGCTTTTGAAGGGACATTGAGAAATCGCCCGCCATCTTCTAGTGTATTATACCTATCACTGGAACTCTTATCTTTGGATTGTGCCGGCTTCCTCTGTGTTATCCATTTCAAAAAAAATGGAAATCATAATATACGGAAGTACAAAAAACTTTAATGAAAGATGTATTAAACTATCTGGTAATGTTTGTATCATAAGTATCTCGTCTTTAAAATTGGGAATTGAGATAAGTGTTTTTTTTCTTCAAAGAATTGAGATGTGTAAGAACACAATGAAATTCCCCAAAACAGATAAAGGAGGAAAAAATAAGTTTACAAACTCCAACGTCATGATTTTGATCTCAAATAATCGTAATCCAACGAATATCTAAGCCACTTTTTTCTGAGCAAAATTTCCAGCAAATCACCATAAGCTGCCCATTCAGTGTGTATTAAGCACCATTTGTATCGTTATTTAACTCCAGTTATCATGTTATGTATTGCCTAAGATATTACTTGTTTACTTAGTTCTTATTTATTAATTGGGGCGAACACCACTGAGTGTCTCCCCCTCTTTTGGGCCTCAAAAAAAATGTATTGCCTAAGATGGTGATCAAAGTTCCAGCTATGAGGAATCACCTTGGACGAGGAAAAAAATGATGAAATCAACATTTCACCAGTAACCAAATGACACAAGTTCTAATGATACCTCATGTTCCCCGTTGGCATCGGCCACTTGTGGGACTTTTGCATCTCTATAATCTTCCCTAGCTGAATCAGCTCTGTGCCCTTTTAGGGCTGCCGCCCTTTGTCTGATTTTTATGAGAACAAAATATTTAAATTTTATTCACAAAAAATCAAGAAAGTACGGAATTATTCAAATAAATTTTGATTCTTCAAATGCTTGTATACATGGAGTACCTTCTAGCTTCTTCTTCGCGTAGTTTAGCGTCATATTCTTTACTTGGGGGGTACTTTGGCAAAGCCGAAGGATCACAAGCAAGAGGCTTCGTGGTGAAGAACTGAAAAACAAATGAAGCAGGCAATAGATCATCAAATGTGTGTGAATATAGCACTGCAATATCACCAGCCATGATGTATCTTTATACAACAACAACAAAGCCTTTTCCCACAATTAATTAGGATCGGCAAAAATGGCATAGCCTTCTCCCATGATGTATCATTATAAAAAAAATGGCAAAGCCTTCTCCCACTATAAGTAAGGTCGGCTACATGAACTCTTGCTCAAATCCATGTTAAGAGATTCGCCTATTTTTACGTTGGTTGCAACTACCTAACGCAACCCCCACAAGGGAGGATTTGAACCCTGGTCTTTTGTGTGGTAGGCACACTACACTACCACCAAACCATTTGTGATGTATCATTATAAATGATAAAAATGGACTCATCCGCAATCGTAAACCATAACAAAGACAGCTCCGGTTGTGTGTGTTGTATAAGCAGTGTTGTTAAAAGCAAGAGGCGCTCCAAGGCGCTAGGTGGTGCAAAACGCCCGAGGCGCTAGGCGCTCCCTAGGCACTCGCCTAAGAAAAGCAAGGCGCCATATATAAAAATAAATAAATTATGCACGAGTCTATGCAATATATGCACATACACACATGTATATGTATGTGTAATTGTAAATATATGTATGTATAACTTATATTTCAATCTAAGACCAATCCAGTATATTTATGGGTGTGTTTACATGCACGTATATAAATGTGTACGTGTACATGTGTGTGTATATGGGCATGTATAGTTGTAAATATATGTATGTATATCTTATATTTCAATTTAAAACCAATCCAACATATTTGTGGGTGTGTTTATAAGCGTGTATATAAATGTGTGCATGTACATGTCTATGTCTATGTATGTGTATGTATATGCTATCACCAAATTATATTTTGCGATCAATCCACCATTTATTAATATGTGTATGTATAATGTATGCATGTACTTGCATATGTATGTATATGTATTAAATATTTGTGTTTATGTGTGTATTTGTATGTATGTGTATATTTATGCGTATATATTTGCATACATGTGTATGTGTTTATGTATAAGTATGCGTACATGCCTATGTATACATGTGTGTTTTTTCTATTTATATGTATATATATATGTATTTATAATACTTCAAGCTAATATATATAGAGAAGAATATATACTTTTTAGTCAAAATGTATATGTAATATTTAGAACTAAAACATGAATGTACATGTATACGCATATGAAATAGAAGTGTATGTAAATTACATATACATGTGTGTGCATATGTATAAGTATGTGCGTTAATGATACTTAGAACTAATATATATCTAATATAAAAACCTAAACATGGATAAAAATCACACAAAGTCGGCAAAAAGCCATACTTTTGCCTTAGGCGCTCAAGGCGAGCGCCTAGAGCCTCAAGCCAGGTGCTCGCCTGAGCGACGCCTGAGGCAAAACGCATCGCCTGGAAGGAGGCAAGGCACTAGGGCCTCGCCTCGCCTCGCCTGGGAGCCTAGGCGAGCGCCCGGAGGGCTTTTGACAACACTGTGTATAAGTTGATTAAGTAGGAGAGCAAATAGATGATAAGACTGTCTCCCCTTTCTAGGGCACCATTCAATGTGTTTCCCCTTCTACACTACCACCAAACCATTTGTGATGTATCATTATAAATGATAAAAATGGACTCATCCGCAATCGTAAACCATAACAAAGACAGCTCCGGTTGTGTGTGTTGTATAAGTTGATTAAGTAGGAGAGCAAATAGATGATAAGACTGTCTCCCCTTTCTAGGGCACCATTCAATGTGTTTCCCCTTCTCAAGGCTCCAGTACATTGCTCTTGCATGGTTGCAAGCAAAAGAATATGCAGGCATTTTATAGTCATCATCGAACAATATCATCAAACACAACAACAAATTCTTATTACAAGTAACAACCCTGATCGAATTAACGCTTCTAAATTCAATATGTGTACATATTCAGTCCAAATTAAGACTTCCCCATTAGTTGCAACTAGAAATCTAATAAAAACACCTGAACTCAATGAGATCATTCACACAAAACATATAATGGCTCATATTGCATCGCAACAAAGAGGAAATGATGAACTGCCTCAAACAATATTGAGTCCATGAAAGTACTCAACTTTGGACATCGGACTAGAGAAGAAGCATTACATCATGAGGAAATCAGGTAAGTCCATGGGAAAATATCAGAAAAATATTGGGATAAAAGGGGGATAACCCCTAGGCATAAAAGACTCAGGGTCAACCCTGTTTAATCTTATATTTTCTGAAATTGTTAGGGAAGAATGATTTAGCGAGGAGTTACCACCTCCCAGATGTGCCCTCTCTGTTATGGAGAGGAGTAGCCGATGCATTACTGAAGTTGACAGGTATTTCCTCATATAACTAATAAGGGAAGTGGACTTCTCTTTTGGACCAGGAACTGTTCAGCATTGGTAGGCTACATGGTATAGTCCCCCCTGCCTCTTGTCCCTGGCCGAGGTCCAATGTGCCAAAGTGGAAGCGGTCTGGTAAAATACAGATCAGGACGGAGGGTGCTTGATCCATGATGTTCTTTCACCATTGTCAGATTAGACAGTTGAACCATTCTTGAAATTCTTTGATTTCGAAGGGACTCAACTACGTCTGTTGTCCAGATAGACATGGCACTGGAGCACAAGGTAGTTCATGGCCGGTGCAATTTTTAAATCCATCTATCCTGCCAGGTCCTATCCAATTCCAAGATTGTCACCTGTTGTAGACAGCAAGAATGACACTGACGATAGAGATGTTTTCTGGATGCTCAAAAACTGGAGGCTTGAAAATGCTGATTACGGGTGAAAGTGGTCTCCAAGGTTGGCTCTATCTTGTTCAATCTGTGGTAGTGCAAATGAAGCTGAACATATCGTTTTCATAAAAAATGTGAAGGTAATTTGGAGGATCGCTGCCGTATCATGGCAAAAGCCTTATCATTAAACAGATTTTAACAAATGGAGCAGCCATTTGTGGTTGTGCATGTGCAGGCATGATTTTGATCAGCGTCTCTAGAACTATTACAGCACTCGTGACTAAGAAACAAGGTTTTAGGGCATATTTGGAAACTATATGAATTCATAGTTTCTTAAAATTTATCTATGGGTACATCCAAGGGAATGGAAGTTTTTGCAGTGGCTAAATTGTCAGTTTGGATAATCACTTGTCACGTGCGATCAATTAACTCCAACCTAGGAATGCAAGGGTAGAGCCAAGGGTAACCCAAAACCCGAAAAAGGCGCATCCTCAGCAGTGTTCATGAAATCGACCGCATGGGCTGCATATGCCCGTGTAGTATGCAGACCGAACCGATTTCATGAATCGGTGTATTATGCGCCCTCCCCGTATATACGGCCCGCATATGCCATGCATATCCCGCATATGCCACGCATACTGCTCCAGCATCTCCAACTTTCCAATCCTCTCATTCAGGTGCTTAATTCTGTAGATCTATCTCTTCCTCCATTCAGTTGTAAGAATATGGCATGCATTTGTATACAATTGCAATTCATTATACCATTATGTATATGCAATGTTTTATGTCTATCTCGTGTATTGTTTTCAGGAGTATATGCAATGTATCGTCAAATATTTTAATACATACCGATTGAGGTTTGCTCATGTAGTGCATGTACGTGTAATGGAGTTTTGTTATTATGAATCATCTAATATGTGAAGTTTTTATGGCTAAATATTTTTTTGTGATTAAATGTTAAGCAATTAAAAGCATATACTCAACCATCTAAACATGAATTGTTTTTCTTAAATCTTCTTTAACTCCACCTAGATACATAAATTCAGTAGTAATGTTATTCATAGATATTTATGTATTTTTAAATTAAAATTAAAAAAACCACGTAGAACCGCATATATCCCACATATGCCCCCGCATACTGCTTATTTAGCATTTGGTGTCATGTCTGAACACATGTGCATACTGCTTTCTTGAACCTTGATTCCTCGGTAGCCACTATATCAAGGGTAACATGGCAACCAATCAAGTCAGATCCAACTACCTAATTTCAATTCCCCAAATATAAGTCTCGTGATAAAACCAATTGCTGCCATTATCTCCTTCTCAGTTTCTTATTCCATATCCCAAGCTCGGAGAAGGGAGGAGGTAAGAGGATCACATGAAGAACATGGCCACTAAACCATCTTAAACTCCAAATGGTATCATGAACCTCCCTTTACCATTAGCAACTCGTCCAGAGAGTAAAGCCCTTATGATTGGTGCAGCATCTCCTTTAAAAAAAGAGTCTCAACCATGTACAGGAAATTGTAGAGGAACACAAATGAAGAAAACTCTAGCAAATAAAGTCCTAACTACGAGCAACTAAAAGACTGCCCTTTGCCTCAAGTATGACTTTCTCTTAAAAGGGTGAAGCCCGTCCTGCAAAGAACCAACTTGAAGTTTTTTTTCCTATGTTGTATTACAAGTTTCTTACAGAGTTTTCATTATTTACATTTTTGTGCATGCATCATTATTTACCATTGTTCACCATAAGCATAGTTTTCATATTCAACATTTCGCTATATAAAGACAATTTTGCCATATACGATTTCTTCTCTTGGAAAAGGGGAAACCACTTCGATCCATCTCACATTCTTTAAAACACATTTCCAGATGATTGAATCGCACATTCTTTCAAACACATTTCCAGATGATTGATCCTGACAATTATAGAAAAAAACTATCCAGTGGAAGATACTAAATATATTCAAGCCTCTTAATAATGCTAGAGTTTGGTTTAGATTTCTAGCAAATAACAGAAATAATTAATCTGTAATAATGTAGATACACATCAAGCTTGCATATGACTTACAAATCGTCTCTATTTATCACCCTTTAGTCGATCTTATATACGCATTTATTTTTTTCACACTAATATTATTATTGATTTGTATATTTAAGAGTTTTACATTATTCAGGGACAGTCGGACCAAAAGAATAACGATATATTTTTCTGACAGAGAATAACAATAAATAGGTAGATTATCTCAGATAAAGAGCATGGACATTAGATGTCCATCGATAAATATTGTTTTCTGCACACACATTACAACATAAGTGTTTCATAAAAGTATGAAATTACATAATATTTATTATGTCCATATCGCTGCAATGTTTCCAAAAAATGAAGACAGATGTTAAAACTGATTCAAGTGATTGCCTTCAAAATAGCATAAAAATTGGACAAAACAGAGGCTCTCACATGATTAGCATTAGAAACAACAAGACAAGCAGGTAGAACAGCAACTACAAATGAATATGAATATCTCCAGTCCCGTGTCTTCTAACAAGCAATTAACGGAAGACAGAGCATGTATAAACAAATCAAAGTGCCATACAATAGGATTGAAATAAAACAGATATTGGCAAGGGAAAAAATACTCAGTAGGGGTCTTTTCATTCAGGTAAAAATGTGCCAGTGCATTATATTGAGTGAACTAAGTACATAATAGATAAAAATGAAAGATTTCACATACTTCACTCATAAGAGCAGATGCTGCTGTCCCACGATATTCTGGCTCTACTGCCAATATAACATCTAGAAGTGTCAAAGCTGAAGGAGGAAAATCCTTGAAAGTCACTCGTACAGAACGTTGGTACGGTTGTTGAGGTTTGAATATAGTTGCATGAGGCAACTTTGATTTTCTCCAATATTCTTCTGAAGGTGAACCACAGAGTTTAAAAATTTTGTGCAGTTGTTCCACCTGGGAATAAATCAAGTGAAACAAAAGAAAGATTATATTTCCAGCAATCTTCCAGGTTCACAAGAGAAAAACATGAAAATAGATTGGCACAATCAAATGTCCAGAGAATTTCCGAGCATAAAGGAAAGTATGGACCTGATTTTTTTTCTAGAGAAAATTACAAAAAGAATTCGCTCAACTTAGGATAAACCCAACCACGCAACCCCCATCTCAAAAAAAACTCAGCCCAGCATTCCTCCCCACTCCAACAAAATGTCCAACTTAGTGCCCAAACATCAACTTTTGAAGCTAAATGTCTTTGCACGTGCATACTAGAACATTTAAGGACATCCTTTCTTTTTTTTTTGAAGTCTAAAAGGTAGGGGGAAACACTCGATGGTGTCTGCCCCAAAGCACCATCCTTTCTTATTTAATGTTAATACATCTTTCAGTGTCTACCCCTATGTTTAGCAATTTGCGCAGTCCAGATTGCAACCTTAACAGTACCTTTCCAAGACAATCTTGCCAGCTCCCAACTTTGACTCATTGTTGCAAAATGATCCATATTTAGCCATCGCCTATTAACCCCTGCACAAATAGCAACCCATCTCACCGGCATGTGATCACTGGCTATTCACTGCCACGTGTTCCCCTCTCTCTTCCTCACACCATCAAATCTCACCAATGCAGGGATTCATTCTCACTTACATGGACCCCACTTGTCTAATAAGGAGGTACCGGGTATGGAGTGGTGACATGAGGAATAGTATGGATGACAATTGTCATGCTTGATTTTCAACTCTCCTTGGGATCATTATCATCAAGCCCAGCATGCATGACCACAAGACAAAAAATTGAAAAGAGTAAGGGTGTAGTACCGAGAAGATGCACACACAAGACCACAGGATAACATGTGATGATGTCTATTAAAATTTCCACCGACAGACACGAAGAAAATATATTTATGCATTGTTGCTATGGTTGATTTGCTTTGAGCAAATGAAGAAATTATAGACACTTAAATCACATGACGAGTTAATATCTTAAATAAATGAATTTAATTAAAGATAAAGTGCTAATAGTATATTCGTGTTTACTGTCGAGATTGTCAACACAATGGACCATCAATGTGGATTGTGGATAGGAGAAAGCTTTAAACAAATCCGGACCTGGATGAATATAGTCTAAAGATATCTTTGACTCTAGTTAAGAAGGTAAAGATGAAACAAAGGAAACAAAACATAAATAATTACATAAACATGAACACACGCACAAGCACATTCCTATAAACTACATAAATATCGAAGTGTTTATTTGTTGCAAGCATAAATAGGAAGATCACAATTTACTTGCATCCCAAATATGACTATCAACTGCTGTTGATGCTAAGAAAAAAAATAAATGGTCTATGACTTTTTTTCCGGTGAGGGGCACGACCAGTGCGAACAAGCATCGAGGGTGGCAGAAGTGGCACAAGAACACGACTGATTAGGGCTGCAGCACTCCTGAAATGATGTGGAGTGCATCCAGAAAGGTATCAGGTTTCCCCGGCAAGTGCAGACATGGATGGCATTATGGTGGATGCTCTATGAAGGATCACCCATTGTGGGACACGACCAATGAGAGATGGTAAAGACTAAAGACCATTGGCCGAAGAGTGGATTACAAAAAAACAAGTATCAGAAGTAGGAGACGCAACACAGGAACATGATTAGTAGAGATTTGACATAGAAGGGGAAGAATGAGGGTTGAGAAACTGGAAGAGGGTAAGAAGAAGAATGAAAAACACAAAGTTGCGCCAAATTTAGGAGGGAATGCATGGAGATGCATGGGATGAAAAAGGGAGCATGCCAAGCCACGTGAGGTGAGAGGAGAGAAAGATTGTAAGTGGAAGGAAGGGACGAGGAGAGCAAGAGTCTAGAGGAAGCACCATAACACTCACAGGGAACCAAGGCTTCCATATATTCCATATATCCATTTAACAAAACCACAAACGGGATTACATAGAGTCAACCCAATCAAAAGACATGTATACTGGACCAAAAGAAGCATCCTTACATGATAAGACATGCCCTACTATTCAAATTAAAATTTTCATAAATAAATGTCATGGATTGAATCAAGTCTCCCCACCTTGGAAAACCCAACTCCGAACAAGTTGTCAATTTTCGCATTAATGGCGTTCAATGATAAGGCGATGAGGTTAGAGGATGCATCGTGGTAGGGGAAATTACGGAAAATGCAGTTGACAAGGGGTGGTGTCACATTGAGGTGGTTGAAGGTCATGCACTCTCAACGGTAGTGGTCGAGCACAATGCAGATAGGTGCCAGTATTTCAATGGCATCAACGACATTCAATACTTCAGTCTTCAACAATAATGTTTCAACAGACGTGCTGCTTCAGTGGTTTATAGAGCGGCAATCCCAATGACATTGGTGAAAATGTGGAGGATCTAGAGGAGGCCGAGTTGACGATAGAGATCTGGCAACTGACTTGATGATAATCATAGGAGGATGGAAGGATGGTGCAAGTAGGAGGAAGCAGGGACCTAATAGAGTCATCTACGGTTGGAAGTGGCATTGCTGAGGGAAAGATCGGAGTTACCACAATTGGTGTGCGATCGGTAGTCGGACCAAATTTGGGAGGGGAGGAAAGGAGAGGACAGAGGGAGAGATAGCTGAGTGAGAGGGTGACAGAGGTAGGGAAAGAAGAGATAGGGAAATGGAACAAAAATCAATGGTGATAGATCAATGGAGATTGTGATTAGAGGTGGTGAATCGTGGACACTAGTGGTGGAGGGATGTAAAATGCCTTCATAATATAAGATCAACTCAAAAAACTAGCCTTCGTTTATCGCATGGAAGATACAAGGACACAATGGGCGTTGATAATCATATCATAGTAAAGACATGAGTCATAATGTCGGTCGCGAGAGGTTTCATGTGGAATGTGTGGGACAAGAGGGTTTATGCCAAGCCAAGGGAGATGAGAGGTGAAAGAGATTCAAAGTGAGAAGAAGCTAGGAGAGCAATAATCTAACGGGAATGGGTTAACACTAACAGGGAACCAAAACTTTTATTCATTCCATATGTATCCACTTTGTGAAAGCATGGGATGGCTTATATAGAGCCAACCCCAATCAAGAGGCATGCATTTTGGACCAAAAGAAGCATCCTTGCATGAAAAGATATTTCCCAACTATTTTAATAAAAAAATACAAAAAAGGGCAAAAAATAAAAGACTTGGAATGATGCGCCGCAGCACTTCTAAAATGGTGCATGGTGCATCTAGCATGGTTTTAGGTTTCTTTGGGGCAATTGTGGGCATGGATGGCACTGCTAGAAAAATAGGACCATGCAGAAGACTGGTGAGGCTGAGGATGGAAGGTGGATGCTCCATTAAGGTTCTCCCATTAAGGGACATGACCAATAAGAGATAAAATTGGACTACAATAAGTAAAACAAGCATCGAGGGTGGGAGAAGTGGCACAAGAACACAAACCTCTAGGGGCTGCAGCACTTCTGAAACAGTTAATGGTGCACGGTGCGTCTAGCATGATTTCAGGTTTCCTCAGGGCAAGTGTGGGCATGGATGGACGGTTAGAGAATGTTGGGAGAATGGTTATAGGGGGTCTACAACTGGAAGGATGGGGCAGGTGAGGGTTGCAGCATCCTTGTTTTATTTTTGTATGGGATTAGTACCAAATACTTAAATATCATTAATTATAAATAGTTTGGCTCTAGTACATTTTGAGGTGGGTCCAACATGGAATGCCACCCTTTTTCTTATCAAAAAATATATAAATGGTTTGGGGATCAGTAGTCAACTGAAGTTTGAGGTTCCAAATTTTGACAATTTGAAGAAAAGTATTCAACAGATCTTTACCGGTGCAAGGAAGCGCTGACAATGATCGGAGAAGGAATAGTTGATAGTGATCAAAGAGATGTTGGAGTTGGTGTGCTCGGGGATGAAGTCGGGAGAAGACCACGACGTGGTCGTGCTTGTGAGAGGTGATGAGCCGATGGCGATGTCAAAGGCATTTTTAAACGTTGGTAGGAGAAGGGTCTAGCTACAGCTGGAAGTGCTGATGGAGATCCCACCGGTCAGATGCTTTCAGGGCAACGAAGGCATGGCAAAGGAGAAAGATCAGGCCAACGGCGGCGGTCAAGGCTCGAGAAGGTGCCAGAGATCTCGAAATCCGAGGGGTAGATGAAAATCAAAGAGGCGGGAATTGGGGGAAATCCTATCTCCGCTCCTTTCTTAAATGGGGTGCTCTTCGGCTTGGAAAATGGCACATCAAAATCCAGGCATATATTAATCTCATCTTTAAGTGGGGAGGCAACAGGTCCATTTAACTCAAAAACAAACAGATGTCCAGACCCGAATTCAGATCCATGCGTTGTGGGGCTCATACTCAATTCCCCGACTGCTCGTGGAGTCTCAACCGGATCCGGGATGATCAAGAAGGGCTCGCTACTCGGACCGCAGATCATCGTTTAACATGTTGGATCCGAAAAAGATTATTTCACCTTCTGGATCAACAGTTTCAGATCCAGGAAAGCTGGGAACTGGAGCCCCGTCCATCTCGCCCTTGTGGGATGCATTCCACTAAGCGACAAGGGGCTCGACCTTTTTGAGCCCAAGAGGTGGACAGATCTACCAAAAGGGGAGGCTCCTTCGATCACCGGTGACGGAGGGGCGCATGTGAGGAGCATGTCCGCGACTGCTCATGGAGTCTCACACGAAAAAAAGGTAGGCTTGGCGGAGGTTCTGGAGGAATCTCAAACGATGGAGCCATGCCATGGAGGAGGAAGGGAAGGGGAAGGCCATGGGCCTCTCTGGAATTCCAAAAAATTTCCAAGTGCACCATCGAAACACCGTCGACAGCGTGGCGGGAGGGGAACAAATGGGAGAAGGGGGAGCGAAGGATGTTTGAGGGTGACCTCTCTCTCTCCCACTGAGAAACAAGGGAAGAGGAGCAAATCATAACTTTCTCGTGTAAACGTCTCCGCACGGATGCTTGCGACTGGGACTCGTTGCGAGCGGAAATATACCATGTGACGGGACAAAGAGAGGGAAATTGGGCCGGGGATGCAGAAGCATAGACGATGCTCGTAGAGCAAAAGGAGGTGAACAATGAAGGTAGGGATGTTGTCACGCTTGGGTCGCAAGGAGAGACGGAGAATCTTAACAAAGCAAACTCAGGAAGACTGAAAAGACCGTAGATGAGTTGGCGTTCAAGAAGACTATTTCTCATATAGTGGGGGTGAAAGTAGCGGTGGTCTCCTCCACAATTTCCAAATGAAGCTTCTCTCTTGGAACGTACAGGGGTTGGTCAAATCGGAAAAGCAATTGATGATCAGCTCATTATTGGCTAAAAGGAGGGTAGATGTGGTTACAAGCATGGTTTTAAAAGGCGACGCCTCGAGGCGCAAATGCGTACGCCTCAAGGCGAGGCGGGCCTAAAGCGCCCCGAGGCGCATGCCTCAGGTACAGACTTAGGGGCGTACGCCTCAGCCTCGCCTGAGGCGCTCGAGGCGTGAGGCGCTCGAGGCGAGGCGGAGGCGGAGGCATAAGCCTCGAGTCATGAGGCTTTTTTTACATTTTTTTATTACACATAACCCTATTTTTTTTGTTAGCATTATATTTTTTATTTTTGTATTTTTGTTTCCATGTTAAACCTTGCATATTTCTATATATATATAGCTCCATGCAAAGAGAAGAGATAGCTTGTAACAAGCGAAGTTACATGATCTTGTATACATCATATTCAATTTATCATACATCTACACATACTAGTTCTATTACACATATTTTTGTTTGAATTTAATAGAATTTTATATTAGTTGCAAGTTTGCAACTTGATGTTGTTGTTTGGTTGTATAAGTTGTGAACTTAAAGTAGTTATCACATATATGATATATGAAGTAATGTTGAAAAATAAACACGTGAAGACCCCCCCCCCACAGGCTCGTTGACCGGGCAGCGAGACCCCCGTCTTGTTGGGGTATGATATGGCAGGAGGGGATGCATATGGCAGTTCTCCAACTACGTCCAACAAGACAATTGATTGGGATTCAAGGCATATTAATATTTTTTTATTCGCACTAAAGATTATGGTTTCTATTGTACTTTAGTATTAAGTATAGACTTTAGTTTAATACTCATATAGAGTCATTGAAGTTGGAATTGGAACTTGATATTATGTATATTAGTGGCTTAGTATAAGTTTTTTTGAACTTCAATGCCTTCATCGTGTATGTATTGTATCTTTTACTAGTTTTAAATTATTCATGAATGTGTTTTTGGCAAAATGTAATAGTATTATATACTTTTTAAATGTATTTTGCTTTATTTTTAATTTTTTTCCAAAAAAATTGAGGCTTAAGCCTTGACCGCCTCGAGGCTTACGCCCCGCCTCAATTTCAGAGAAAACGCCTCGGACCGCCTCGCGCTTTTTTAAACCTTGGTTACAAGAAACTAAAATTGCCTTGTGGGACGCAGTATGGTGGAGTTCTGTTGCGAGGCCCCATCTAAGTGAATTCAGATCGGTGTTGGCTAATGGAAGTACAGGAGAAATTGTGGTAGCTTGGAATAGGAATCTTTTTGATCTCGTGGAGGAGGACTTGCTTGTTCATTTGGCTATGGTGGTTCTGAAAAGTAAGAGGGAGCAGTCTGGTTTCACGATCACCTCGGATTACGGTATTGCAACTTCGCCAAATATGGCACTGAGGGACGAGTTAAGAAATATTAAAGGTAGGTTCTTCGAGACTACTTGGTTTGAGGGAGGCAACTTCAATGCCACGCTTCTAACATTGGACATATCGAGTGACAGAGTCACAGAGGTGCACAGGACCCATGTTCAGATCTTTTTGCACACGTGGTTTGGGAGCTTCCATTGTAGGTCTTTGATGCGGCAAATCGCAAGTACACATGGAGGAATTTGTCATCTCGATCACATATTGATCATTTTTTGTTGTTTGTGGGGGTTGAAGATGTGTGTTGAGATGTGTAGGCGAATTTGCATAGTATTGAGATGCGTAGGAATCGCAAGCACATGTTGTCTGAAGTGCTGAGATGTGTAGCAAAGTGGAAATTCACAAGGAATTTGCGTAGGCCGAGATGTGTGCTGGAGTACAACTTGGTAGCAGTTACTTCTCTGCCTAGATCGAGATCGGACCATACGCCTTGTGCCATGATACATGTAGCGAGAGGAGGGCATCTTACTTCAGATTTGAACAGTGTTGGATGACAGAGGAAGGCTTCCGTGGGTTGGCGATCATATTATGGTCTGAACTGGAGGTGGAGGGGACAGATACGGTCAGACTGGCTCTGAAGCTAACACCTCTATGCAAGAGATTGTTGAGATTCAAGAAGGAATCCCGAGCGATGAGGGAGCTAAGAAGAAACGAAGCTCAGGTAGAGGCGGTAAGGCTAGACTCGTTGGAGGATATTAGGGTACTGGAGGAGGAGGAACTGCTTAGTAGGGGTGGTTCAGAAGATTCTTGAGGGGGACGATAGAAAGAGAGAGGTGGAATGATCTTTTTTGAGGCTCGAGAAAGGTGGAATGATGGCAGAGATCTTGCGAGAAATGCATAAAAGAGGGAGATGTCAAGTTCCAACACTAAATTCTTTCATACGGTAGCGAATGGGAGGTGGAGGAAGAACTTGTTACATTCGGTTGAAGTTGGGGGGGTGGGAGGTTCTATGGGGAGGAAGAGATTGCGAGGGCTATGACAGGATATTTAAAGATAATGAGCAGACAACTGCCCCACAACAGCTCCAGGTGGTCGGGATTTGGGGTAAACTCAATCTCTCCACAAGAGTCAGCTTCGTTGACAAGCCCGTTTACAGTACAGGAGGTTAGGGAGGTTGTATTTGATCTAAACACGTGTAGTTTCCCTTAGACCAAATAGATTTTTTATTTTCTTCTTTAGAGAATTTTGGGACATAATCAGTAAGAAGGTGATGGAGATGGTGACTAAATTTACTGAGGGAAATTTTGGCATCAAGTGGCTTAACATATCTTTCATTTTCTTACTTCCCAAGAAAGATGTTGCAACCAGAGTTGAGGATTACCGCTCGATTGCTCTTTCGAATGTGGTGTACTTGATAGTGGTGAAGACCTTGGCAAATAGGATGCGAGGGGGTGCTTTGTGGGTTTATCTCTCTATTGCAGAGTGCTTTCTTGCCATGTAGACAGCTCATGGATAGTGTGGTATTGGCATCTGAGGTTGTTGCGGGCTGTCGCATGAGAAAGACAAAAGGAATACTTTGGAAGGTAGATTTCTCAAAGGCATATGACAGTGTGGATTGGAGATTCACCAGGGCCTCTCTTTACAGACATGGTTTCCCATACAAAAGGATTGCTTTGATGAAAAGACGCATCACGATGACTTCTTGTGCAGTTCCGGTAACATGCAACCGAAGGGGAGATACTTTCAACCGCAACGTGGGGTCCGTCGGGGATGCCCTTTGCACCCCACCCCTATTTGTTTTCACAAGGCTATGATGATCAGTGATTGATCGTGTGGTGACTGAGAGGATTTGTCGTGGCTACTCAAGGGAAGAATTCTCTATCCCTTTCCTTCAATATGCGGATGACGCAATTCTTTTTTCTGAGGGGCGTGATGAGAGTTGCAGAGGGTTCTCCATGGTCCTTGACCTTTTCAGAGTGGTCTTTGTGTTGAAGCTTAACAGGGCGAAATCGGAGTTTGTCCTTTTCAGTATAGAGGATGGGGAGGCTGAGATGTGTGCTGGATAGCTTCATTCTCCATGAAAAGATTTGTTGATTCGTTCTCCATGAAAAGATTTGTTGACTCATTCTCCATGGGGAGGCTTGGGTGCCGCTGGTGGCTGGGAGGATGCTTATGGTAGACTAGTTACCGATGATAAAGAAGTTGAAACAGAAGCTTGTACATTAGAAATCTATGTGCCGATCTAGAGGCGGTAGATTGGTACTACTACAATCGGTGTTGTCTGTGATATCCATTTTGTTCATCTCATCGAGCCTAATGGTAGTTGGGGCCTGAAAGAGGTTGGATAGCATCATGAGACGCTTCTTCTGGTCATCTCTAGGAAAGACAAAGGCCTTAAATGTCGGATTTTGATTTCGTTTCGGTATGCCTAAAAAGAGAAATTCGGTGGAATTTCGATGGAATTTCGGTGAAATGGGCGGAAATTGAGGAAACTACTTGAAAACGCTTTTTAAAAAAAATAAAGATTTCTAACATTCTTTAACTTAATAAATGAGATAAAAAGATAGTTTTTTGCTAATACTAAGATATTAATATGATATGTTATATTAAATTTCCATCAAATCGTCCCAACAGTCAAAAAAGTAGTATGCTGCTCAGAACCAGAACCAGATTTGGAATCGTAATTAGAATTCATTGGTTTCTCCTCTTGAACATGAAGATAATGGTGACATGTGAGCACATCTTCAATAAGAATGAGGTGACAAATATGATAACTACTAATTAAAATATAGATATCAAAATAAAGAAAAAAAACAAAAAAATATAAATATCTAGTTAAAACTTTAATTTAGCTCTTTAATCTTGTGTCTAACTGATTAGGTTTGGATTTAGATAAAAAAATACATAAACTAACTAAAAAGACTTCTTTAAACAATGTAAATCACTCTAACAACTCAACACGTCAACGAATAAGAAAGTGGAAATTCTTTAATATATGCAAAATTCGAGGAAAGCGAAGGGTAGATTCCCTTATTTTTGTTGTTTCGTCGATACGACAAGTAATTTCGATGAAATTTCACTGACATTTCGGTGATATTTCGTAGAAATCCTTAAAAAAGAAATAAGGGAACGTTTCGATTTCAGTGACAAAAAAATGGAAATTTCAGAGAATTTCGATGGAATTTCGTTGAAATTTGAGGCCATGGGAAAGACGAATGGTTTATCGATGGTGAATTAGAAGATTGTTACTTGCTCAACGGAAGATGGTGGTCTTGACATGCGCAACCCGGAGGAGATGAACAAGGCTATGCTCAGCAAATGGATCACGTGTATGTGAGGCCACTGTGACAATCTGATATGCTCACTTATCAAGAAGATTTATGGATATGGCTCCACTCTGCCAGGTATGGAGGATCTAGGGCAAGCGTCTTCCTACTTTTAAAGAGGGATTTGCAGTGTGGTATAGGAGATCTATCCATTCTGGCGATCAACTATGTGGGATGGCAGTGGTTTTAGATTTTGGATGGACAACTGGAGTGAAAATGGGGTGTTCGGTGATAGGTTTCCGCGCCTTAAGGCGTTGACAGTAAATCTGAACATGGTGGCGGATGTGCGGGATGGGCATTCTTTCTTCCCCAACTTGAAATATGATCTTTCAGATCAATGGTTGGGGAAGCTTATGACAATCTTGACGGAGTAGGATAGCGCGGAGGGACCTAATGAGGACAGAGATTGCCGGAGTTGGTGTGACGGGAGATTTTCGATTCGCAAGACGTACAAAATGTTGAAGGGCCCTCTGGTTTTCGATCCACGGGGGTGCATAGCAAATTGAGTATTTGGAGCTAGAAAATTCACATACGGATAAAGATATTCTTGTGGCTTTTCAGGAGGGAGACTTCTCATGAGGTCTAGATTGGCTCGTTTCATCAAAGTTGTTGATCCCAATTGCTCTCGTTGTCCTACGATGGTGGAACTGGAAGAGACGGATCAGCTTTTCTTCAGGTGTGAGGGCTCGATGAAGGTGTGGAACATGTTGGAAAACCGGAAGGTTTGCCATGTGGATGTTGTCGGGTTCTGGAATTATATTGGCCTTGATTGGAGTGGCACGACGGGGAAAGAATGGACTACATCGCTATGATTTGGATGATTTGGTTGGCAAGAAATGGCATGGTATTCCGTCAAGTTAGATTCTATGTTGAAAATATTGTGGCAGACGCTAGATCTTTGGTGGAGAGTTGGAGTTTGTAAACATTTATTTTGTCAAATACATGATTACATGAGTATAAATTTTATGGGTGAATCAATGGTGAAGTTTTTTTGAGCACACACCTATACGGTGACTGCCATTTTTTGCTTTCAAAAAAAAAGTGGATGAACAATTCTATAATTTTCTCTCTTTTTTCTACTTGACTGTGATAACATGATGAAAAAGGGGGGAAAAGTGTGATAACATGATGAAAAAGGGGGGAAAAGTGTGATAACATGATGAAAAAGGGGGGGAAAGTGTTACTTCTATCACATAAATATAGCATCGAAGACAAGCACTAGCTAAGAAGTAAAATAATATCAACCCAACAACTCGGTAAAGCATAGTCATTACAGATCATTGAAACTGAGAAGCCTTGAAATTTTGATAACACCTACCCGTTAACGTCATAGGAGAAAACCAGTCAGTTGTCAGAAGTAATAGAGTTGGTATATGTGAGTAAACTTCCAAACAATGCCAATGCAACTTATTTATTGTGTTTGTAATTGTTTAAACAGATTTTTCACATTTTCTATAAACAACAAAAGGAAACAACTAACAATCTCAGCAGATGGTTTATTGGTGGTTGCGCTTTAAGTCAAAATGGCACGCTAAGAAAGTCTACGTCATTGTGCTTGTGGAATTACCTCCGTCCTTCCTGGCATTATAGGCTTTCCAGCAAGCAATTCCGCAAGGATACAGCCAGCACTCCACAGATCAACAGCAACACCATATTCTGTAGCACCAAGTAATAACTCAGGTGGTCTATACCACAGAGTAACAACACGGCTTGTTAATTGTTGACTTTTTTCAGGACTGAAAAATGTTGCAAGGCCAAAGTCAGCAATCTTTAGGATGCCGTCGTTATCAATCAGAAGATTTGATCCCTTTATATCACGATGTAAAACCCCATGGCTATGGCAGTGATCAAGTCCGTTAAGAAGTTGTTGCATATAGCATTTAACCTATAACAATGATCAACTTTCAAGATAAGAACCCGATGTAATAATAAATGCTTTATGCTAATAGTGGAAAATTGAAAAAAAATGACCTGTGGTTCTGAAAACTTGATACCAGGAGTTGCAGCGAGACCAGCCAAATCATGTTCCATATATTCAAAAACAAGGTACAGACCTGATGACATTTTGGATGTCACGAGACCCTCAAGCTTCACAATATTTGGGTGATCAAGTTTTCGAAGAACATGAATTTCCCGTGCCATAAACCGAACGCTTTCAGGATCCATATTTACAAAGCGTACTTTCTTTAGTGCTACTGTTTTGCCAGTTTCTAAGTCTCGCGCTTTATATACACTACTATATGTCCCTTGGCCAATCTGAAAACAAATAAAAATTGTACGTATCTCTATCTGAGTAGAGAGAAAAAAATATAGGACATTTCAAAAGACAATAAAAAGAAAGAATTAGTAATAGAATCATAAAAAAATTACAAGGCTCTTGGACTTGGACCCAAATGTGAATTTCATGTGAAAGTGGATGATTTCATTCAATTTCCTTTTTTCGACCATGCTCACATCCATGTTACTACCACATAACCAAATGCATCCCCAGGTTCAGGGTATGTTTTTTTAGAGAAAACATGGCCTCCATCGTATAGATGTATGCCCAAAAAACTTCACCATTTATCACCAAAAAGTATTACAAGCCTATTACATGTACAATACAAAGAAACTTAAGAATTCCGATTCTCAGTTAACGCCTTAGCATGCGCCAGCGCCACCACATTTTCACTGTAAAAATGCTCTTGACGAAAAATCACACCATTTCTAGCCAACCACAGCGCCAAGATCATTGCCACGCATCCCAATCTCTGTGTGTGTGTGTGATTGTCCAGTCTGCACCAATGGAACTCCATAAACTAGAAACACTGTCGGTGCGTACCCATGAGTACCAATATAGGTTCCAAGCCCCCGTTGAACTCCCACATATGAAGAACAAGTGATCAGCATTCTCCCCGTCCACCAAACAGCTTTGGAAAGCCGGGTATGTCACCTGAACAAAGCGCGCAAATCTATCTGTTGTTAGCAATCTACCACTCCTGAATAACCAAAAAATACCTTTACCCGAGTAGGAATTTTCCACTTCCATATCCGCCTACAGTCCACCGCACAACCCCCTGAATCAAAGGCCATAAGGCCATTCAAAGCCCTGTAGGCTTGCCCAACTAAAAACGAACCATCGCATCAGATCCAGCAATCACATCCGTCACTAAGCCCCGCCACATTTTCCAACTTCTCAAGTAACACCATAACATCCTCCAACCATTCATCCGAAAGGTCATATCTAAACCACGAAAAAAAAGGAATTACCGTCCCAAGCCTCCGCAACCGAGCAGTTCTGGTTTTCTACCTAATGCCTTTAGTTTCGAGAATCTCGCATGCAAGATCCCGTTATCGCTCCAGTCGTCCGTCCAAAAAATGAAAACCAGTACCGTCCCCAACAACAGGTCTCAGGAACAAATGGATCTCCAGTGCTATGCTGAAACATCTCTCCAGAAAAAAGAGTGTGCAACACCAAACTCACCTTCACTGTTTGACCAAGAAATGAAACGTCCGACTTGTAGATCCTCTGAATCAGGATGCATACCAAACTATCGCAGTCCCCCCATATGCGCATGAGCCACTTGCCTAGCAAGGCCTTCTCCTCCATGCTACGAATAGCAGGCCCTTCATCCTCCACCGCGCTCAAAATCGTATTTTAGTCCCCAAACGAAACATGTTTGTTCGCCCAGACGAGTAGAAGAAACGTCGCATGATGGTCTCCAGCCTCTTTCGCACCCCCACCGACAATAATCTAGACAACAGGAAGAAAATAGGGATAGTGGAAAGAATCGAACGTAGCAAAATCAGTCTACCACCTCTTGATAAACAAACAGATCTGTTCCAGCTTCTCAGACACATGTAGCCAATCGGCTACTCACATCCTCCCAGCTACCGAAAGCACGCCAAGGTAACGCACCGGCAGCTCCCTGAGCAGCGAATGCAGCCATCCAGCATACAAGTCTATCTCTGTATTTGTCGGACCAAACGTGATGCAGCATGATTCCACCTTTTAGTCAACATTTTTATTTTAAATTTTATCTAATTATGTAAAAGGCTCGTTATACAAGGCCTTATCCCCTTTTCTTTTCTGCATGTTTCCTTTTTTTTTCAGAAAGTTGTTGCTATTTGGGGGGGAGGGGGGTCTTAGCCTCTATAAAGGCACCCCAAATGCTAGGGTTGAAGTTAAGTTGAATAATAATTATTTTTCCACCTCTAATTCTCGCTCTCTCTCCCTTCGTTCTCGACATCCCGCCCCCCCCCCTTCTTCTCCCGTGCCCTAACTCCCCCCCCCCTACCGTCGCCTCCCTCCCCTCTCCTCCCTCTCCTCTCTCGCCGCCTCCCCCCCCCCCGGGCCCTCCTCCTCTTCTCGCTAGTCGCCAGCACCGCCCTCGCCGTCCTCTCTTCCCCCCCCCCAACAGCGCCTCTCCCCTCCGAATCCAACTCGCCCGCCGCCTCCTTCCCACCCCCGCCCCCTCTCGCGCACAGCGCCCTTCCCTCGCCATCCCCTTCTCACGTGCGCCGCCTCCCCTCCCCAGCACGTCACCGCACCGCCTGCGCCTCATCACGCGGCCCGCTGTGCGACAGCGCCCCCCCCCCAGCCGCACTCACCCTCGTGTCACGCCGCAATACCTCAACACCTCCCCCCCCCCTGCATACCGCCAAAACCAAATCACCCGCGGCCAGCCTCGCCATTGTTTTCCCCAACCACCCGGTATTCCAAGTGTCGCCGAAGGAGCCCAGCAAGCCTCCTCGCTGCCGACTAGATCTGACGCGTGCGAACTTTCCCTTGCCAGTTGTGGTATGAGCGCCCGTTTTACCATATTCTACTGCATAATTATTAGTTTTGTGGATTGATATATGGCTGATTCGGTTTGGTGAATGACTGAGACTCCTAGTTGTTGCAACATTGTTATATTTGTCCTAGGAACTTTTAACTAATTGGATTGCCCTGAATTTGTGGAGTAACTTGTGCTAAAACTCGAGAAATTGCTATCATTCGTTGCTGATTTTCGCGCATCGTATATCATCTTAGTTGTTTTCGTCATTTAACCCCTTCGTTCAATCTTTAGAATTGTTTACTTAATCCGCAATTTAAGTAGCTGCGTCAATTTGGTATCAGAGTATAACGACCCTGCATCTCGCATGCATTCCATTCGTTTCATTGCATTAAAAAAATCAACCACAAAACAAAACAAAAAAATCCCAAAACAAAAGAAAGTAGAAACCTTAGGATTCCCATGGCCGAGAAACCGTCTACTTCTAAAACCAGTTACACCCCACACACTGAGCTATCGTTAGAATCTTTATATGCTCAAATACAACACATGCAGCGGATGTACGAACAAATGAGTGGACAACTTGCCACCATAAGTTGTCAAATGCTAGAGAAAAATCATAGTAATGAGATGCCAAATAAAAGCCGCCGTACTCACCGGAGACCACATTCACGGAGCAACACTTCCCACGAATCTAGCTCATCTACTTATGACGGACACGTTAGCGATGATCACTCCCAAGAAAGTAACGAAGAAGGATCAGGAGATGACACCCCTTTCACTTCCAAAATTCAAGATCCCCTCACCTCTGGATATCAATTCCCACCACGACCTGGACCTAGGTCCGATGACGGATGGGATCGAGGCATCCGTCTCGATGTTCCGGAATTTGATGGAGGATGAAACCCTGATGTCTTTTTGGATTGGCTCCAAACCGTCGAGCACTTCTTCGTGTGGAAGTCTATGCCTAGCGAACGAAAAAGTCCAGTTCGTCACAATCAAATTAAAGGGACATGCTCTGCTATGGTGGGACCGTTTGCAATCTGAACGCAAACGAAAAGGAAAAAGTAAAATCCGCAATTGGAGCAAAATGAAAGCCAAATTGAAAACCAAGTTCGTGCCTGAAGATTACAAACGAGATCTATACGCGCGACTGCAAGCGTGGAAGCAAGGCACCATGAGCGTGAGAGAATACACCGAAGGATTCCAATCCCTCGTTCACTGCAATCGCTTGCAGGAGACCCCTGTCCAGGAGGTCACCCGCTACATACAAGGGCTCCGCCCAGTTATTCAGGATGAACTCTACCTCCACAACTGCCGAGACATTGACGAAGCTTACAAGCAGGCTGAACGGGCTGAGATCAAGCTTGCTAAGGCCCAGACAAGGAGGATGTCTTTTCCTGTGAACTCCGTTCCGCGCACTAGTACCCCGATGACGACCTCCAAACCAATAGGTTCCCCATCGATTGTTACGGGCAAACCCCAAACTAAACCCTCAACTCCTACTGTCGCCCGACCACCTACTGGAAACCCCGGACCAGGCATCTTGGGGAGTCGACCTGTTGTAGGACCTGATACTTGTTTCCGATGTTATCAAAAGGGACATCGAGCAGCAGAGTGCCCAAATCCTAAGGCTAGACCCGCTCATTTATGCACCTTCGATGATCCTGAAGACCCTGACCCTGAACAGCAGGAATCACCTGAAGAGGATCCGACCACTTTGACTGCTGACATCGTGGGAGCCGATGACTATGAGCTCTTGGGAGTGGATGGAGACGTATCCGGACCTTTCATGGTATGAACATGAGAACTTTATCGCTCCTGACAGCGCACCCACAAACATCATGCTCACACCCGCTGTCAATGACGCTAATAGTTGGCTGCGACGCAGCATCTTCCGAACCACCTGCACCTCAGGAGGGCGACGTTGTTCGCTGATCATTGATGGAGGAAGCGTTGAGAACTTCGTTTCACAAGAAATGGTCAATAAGTTGGGTCTGCCAACACAACCGCTCGAGAAACCTTACAGTGTGGCCTGGTTTCGAAGTGGTACTCAACTCACGATCCACCGTCAGAGCCTCGTTAGCTTCTCAATTGGGCCTTCATATAAAGACGAGGTGTGGTGCCATGTAGCCCCCATGGATGTCTGTCATGTACTGCTTGGGAGACCTTGGCAGTTCGATCGAGATACTGAGCACAGAGGGAAAATGAACACTTACTCCTTTCTCATAGACAAGGTGCGTGTGACCCTTAGACCACAACGCGAAGCCCTTAGCCCTCGTCAGGTGGCTACACTTCGAGTCGCGACCGCACAAACTGGTAACGGTACTCCACCGACAAAGCCTTCAACTACGGGTCACGTATTGTTGATGGAAGCCCAGACATTCCAACATGAAATCCAGGAGAGCTCCACCATTTATGTGTTAATGGGACGTGAAGTGAGCCAACAAGAGACAACTACACCCGAAGTCCCGCCTGAGATAAAACCCATCATCCAGGAGTTTGCTGACATTATGCCCGAAGAGTTGCCTGAAGGACTACCCCCGTTGCGAGACATTCAACATCACATTGACCTAGTCCCTGGAGCCAGCCTACCCCACTTACCCCATTATCGGATGAGCCCCAGTGAATACGAAGAAATGAACAAGCAGGTCACTGATCTTCTACGTCGTGGATATGTTCGAGAGAGTATGAGTCCCGTGGCGGTCCCTGCTCTGCTTACCCCAAAAAAAGATGGCACATGGAGAATGTGCGTGGACAGTCATGCAATCAACAAAATAACGATCAAGTATCGTTTTCCCATTCCGCGCCTTGATAACATACTTCTTGATATGCTATCGGGTGCCAAATTGTTTTCCAAAATGGATCTTCGCAGTGGCTACCATCAGATTCGCCTCCGACCTGGAGACGAGTGGACTGCCTTTAAAAGAGGGCCTTTATGAATGGATGGTAATGCCCTTCGGCCTGTCGAATGCCCCCAGCACCTTCATGCGAACCATGAATCATGTATTGCGACCCTTCATCGGTAAGTTTGTGGTTGTATACTTTGATGACATATTTATCTACAGTGTGACCAAAGACGACCACTTATCTCACTTACGTCAAGTCCTAGAAACCCTTAGAGCCCAACAACTGTATGTCCACCTCAAGAAATGCCCATTCATGTCTGACACGGTCCTCCACTGGGATACATTGTCACTGCCGATGGACTTAAGGTTGACCCCTCCAAGATTCAGGCCATTCAGAGCTGGCCCGTACCCAAAACCCTCACTGAGATTCGCAGCTTCCTGGGATTGGCTTCTTTCTACCGACGTTTTATCCAGAACTTTAGCACTTGTGCAGCCCCGTTGGTAGATTGCACGTGTAACGGCGCACCCGCTTGGACTCTTGAAGCAGAAATCAGTTTTCAAAACCTTAAACACCAATTGACACACGCCCCTGTTTTGGCACTTCCTAACTTCACCAAGGTTTTTGTAGTCGATTGCGACGTCTCACATGTCGGGATTGGTGTTGTCCTAAGTCAAGAAGGACGACCTGTAGCATTCTACAGTGAGAAATTGAATGAAGCTCGATCCCGGTACTCCACTTATGATGTCGAATTCTATGTTGTGGTGCAAGCCCTCAAGCATTGGAGGCATTACCTGATCCAACGTGAATTTGTCCTTAACTCTGATCATGAAGCCTTAAGATATCTGAATTCGCAGAAAACCCTTAACAAGTGACATGCCAAGTAGGTTAGTTTCCTCCAAGAATACACGTTCCATCTCAAGCACAAGGCCGGTACCCTGAATCGTGTGGTCGACGCATTAAGCAGACAAGCACACGCCCTGACCACAATGATCGTCAGCACAACAGGATTTGACACACTCAAGGACCTCTACCCCATTGATCCTGACTTCGGACAAGTTTATGCAGAATGTGTTGATACTGGACAGTATCCAACAGCCACTTATGTTCTTCATGAGGGGTTCCTGTTCAAAGCCCACCGACTGTGCATCCATGCCACCTCCCTTCGTGAGAACTTAATTTCAGAACTACATAACGGTGGCTTAGCTGGACACTTTGGAAGGGACAAGACCTTGACCCTTCTCCAAGAGCGATTTTATTGGCCGCAAATGCGAAAGGATGTTACAAAGTTCGTACAAAAATGCCAAACATGTCAAAGATTCAAAGGCCATAGGCAGAACACTGGGTTGTATACACCTCTGTCGATTCCTCTGCGACCCTGGGAAGACATCACTATGGATTTTGTGCTAGGCTTACCCCTCACGGTACGAAAAGTTGACTCTATATTTGTGGTTGTGGACAGATTTTCTAAAATGGCACATTTCATTGCATGTAGAAAAATCTCAGATGCATCTCATGTTGCTTATTTGTTTTTTCGTGATGTCGTTCGAGTGCACGGTGTCCCTCATTCTTTTGCTTCGGATCGTGATACCCGGTTTTTGAGTCATTTTTGGCGCATGCTTTGGTCTCGTCTTGGTACTCGTTTGCAATACAGCACTGCTTATCATCCACAAACAGATGGGCAAACCGAAGTAGTTAACAGATCATTAGGAAATCTATTGCGATGTCTTGCAGGGGACTCCGTCCAAATGGGATCTAATTCTTCCCCAAGCTGAATTCGCGTATAACAGTTCCACCAATAGGTCCACCGGAAAATTGCCATTTGAGAGTGTGTACGGCTTTCCACTTACCCAATTTCTACACCTAAAACCCACAACCATGCAAGGGAGAAGTAGTGCAGCCGCTGAGGATCTGGTCGAACACCTAACCCACATCCATACTGAAATCCGAGCCAAACTCCAAACCATGACCCAGAAATACCAAGCCCAAGCCAACCTACACCGAAGAGAGAGCGAGATCAGAGTTGGAGAATTAGTGATGGTCCACCTGAAAAAAGAGAGGTTTTCTTTGAGAGTCCACCAAAAATTGAGTGAACGAAAGATTGGTCCATTCCAAATCCTCAAAAAGATTGTGCCCAATGCTTACTTACTTGATCTGCCGCCAGACGTCCAGACTTCGCCAGTCTTTAATGTATCAGATCTCTTCTTATATCATGGAGATGAACAGACAGATGCCACTATGCCAGCAGTTCCCGCCGATGATACGCGCCAACCACCAGCCGCGACTGATGCCGATCAGATTGATGATATTACAGACATCCGAGATATGACGACTAAACGTGGTCTCTTCCGACGATATCTAGTCAAATGGAAGGGACGACCTCTTACAGATTGCACCTGGATTGACGAGGATGAATTCCAACAACTCCGCCCTGATATACTTCAGAACATCCACGTGATGCCATCTCGACGGAGCGAGATTCTTTTCAGCAGGGGGAGTTGATGCAGCATGATTCCACCTTTTAGTCAATATTTTTATTTTAAATTTTATCTAATTATGTAAAAGGCTCATTATACAAGGCCTTATCCCCTTTTCTTTTCTGCATGTTTTCTTCTTTTTTTTCAGAAAGTTGTGGCTATTTGGGGGGACTTAGCCTCTATAAAGGCACCCCAAATGCTAGGGTTGAAGTTAAGTTGAATGAATAATTTTTTTCCACCTCTGATTCTCTCTCTCTCTCCCTTCGTTCTCGACATCCCCCCCCCCTTCTTCTCCCGTGCCCTAACTTCCCCCCCACCGCCGCCTCCCTCCCTCTCCTCTCTCGCCCCCCCCCGGCCCTCCTCCTCTTCTCGCTAGTCGCCAGCACCGCCCTCGTCGTCCTCTCTTCCCCCCCACCAGCGCCTCTCCCCCTCCGAATCCAACTCGCCCGCCGCCTCCTTCCCACCCCCGCCCCCTCTCGCGTACTGCGCCCTTCCCTCGCCCTCCCCTTCTCACGCGCGCCGCCTCCCCTCCCCAGCACGTCACCGCGCCGCCTGCGCCTCATCATGCGGCTCGATGTGCGACAGCGCCCCCCCCCCAGCGCACTCACCCTCGTGTCACGCCGCCATACCTCAACACCTCCCCACCCTGCATACCGCCAAACCCAAATCACCCGCGGCCAGCCTCGCCATTGTTTTCCTCAACCACCCGGTACTCCAAGTGTCGCCGAAGGAGCCCAGCAAGCCTCCTCGATGCCGACCAGATCTGACGCGTGCGAACTTTCCCTTGTCGGCTGTGGTATGAGCGCCCGTTTTACCATATTTTATTGCATAATTATTAGTTTTGTGGATTGATATATGGCTGATTCGGTTTGGTGAATGATTGAGACTCCTAGTTGTTGCAGCATTGTTATATTTGTCATAAGAACTTTTAACTAATTGGATTGCCCTGAATTTGTGGAGTAACTTGTGCTAAAACTCGAGAAATTGTTGTTATTCGTTGCTGATTTTCGCGCATCGCATATCATCTTAGTTGTTTTCGTCATTTAGCCCCTTCGTTTAATCTTTAGAATTGTTTATTTAGTCTGCTATTTAAGTAGTTGCGTCAAAACGGGATGAACTCTGACTTATCTCTAAGGAGGAAAATGAATATAAATGTTCGTATCCGTTCGTATCTGTATTTGTTAAATAGAGGATATGGATGTTATTTTCTCATATCCAACGAATACGAATACGAATACGAATACGAATGTTCAACATTTGCCAAATACAAATATGAATATAATATCCTCAATTTTGATGAATACAAATGTTCAGAATTTTGAGGATACGAATACGAATATTCATTTTTGAATGATACAAATATGAATACAAATACGAATATGAATATGAATACAAATGTTCAAATTCTGGATGATACCAATACTTATATGGTAATGGTACACAGAGAAGTAAGTTTGATAAGCTTTCTTTTATTATTTAGTTATATCTTTACGTTTTCTTTTATTATTCAATTATTTTTATGCACATATTCGTTATTAAAATATTAGATATACTTTCTATATATTGAATTTTTTATGAACTTAAAATGCATATTGTTTTAAAGTAAATTTGGACATGTATAATATTCGTAAATTGATTCGTATTCGTTTGTCAAGTATTCATATTTGAAATATCAATATTCGTTTTTCATTCGCATTCGTGTTTTGAGGATATGATTTTATATTTTACATATCCGTGTGATATTCGTATTCGTATAAGGATTTTAAAAAGGATAAGGATATAGTAAAACCTATATGTGTATATGTATCTGATTGTTTTCATCCATAATTTCTCTGTTAAGTCTCAATCTGGAGACCGCACCAAAAATGTCGTAAACCACTGATAAACCCCCTTCTGTCTGCACCGTCCTCCACGGATAGTATCGTGTCATTCGCATGTAGTATGGGAACAGAAATCTCCTCCTTGGGAGTACCCACTACTCACTACAAAAACCTCCGGATACTGCATGATCAACCATGATTATCAAGACATCGGTCGCAAGGACAAAAGGCATTGGAGCCAGGGTATGTGAATCGTGAATTCAATTTAAATGTAAATCTTGTTTCTGACACTCTATTAATTTCTGCATGGCCATGTTTCATCTAATCTGCTACCATATAGCCAAAAGCAATCCCAAGCTCCTCTGAGGATGGAACCATATTCCTTTTTTTTACAGATGCACTAAATGTTCAAATAAGTGTTTCAAGAAGAGGATATGCCAAAGTCAGCATTTTCCTAATTCTGTCTTCCTGAAAAAGAATATACCTATTGTAGACAATTCTCTTCAGTGTACAGTTGCCAGAAAAAGAAGAATGGGAAATAGGTGATCACTTTAAATGGATGATCACAGCATATCGCCATCCCATACATAGCATTCACTCTTTTTGATAGCTTTCCTATACGAAGAATATGTGTTGAAGCAAATCTTGAGAACCCTAAAACTTTACTGTTATGATTTCACGAGTTTGGTGTGGTTAGGCTTAAAAATTATCAAAAAGGAATACAGTTCTAACAACCAGAATGGAAATTGAATGCAACAACAAACGCGGGCACTAGTTCAGTGGTAAACATCACGTATGTTAGAGATAAAATGAGGAAACGCATATCCGGTTTTTTCTAAGGCGCCACAGAAAAATCTTCACCCTTAATGGGATCCGCGCTGCCCAAATGATCTTCATATCCTGACACAATTCCTCATCCGCTCCTCAGGCACCGCCGACCCCCTCATTGACTTGTATACCTTCTTGACCGAAAATCTCCCCCCTTCCCACTTAAAATGGTCCGCCTCCTATGTGAGCTCCCCTGGAGGCGGAATCTCCGTCAGCATCCTCATGAAGTCATCGAGGCGTTGGTCGGAGAGGTCCGCGACGAACAGTGGCCCCCACGTCCCGTGATCCACCACCTGAGCAAGAGTTGCATTTTTCACCACCACCACCGCCTCCAGCCTAGGAAATCTTCCCCCAAGAGCACCCTCTCCCGTCCAGTCATCTCTCCAAAATCTGAACGTGTGGTCGTTACCCACGCGGGGCCTCAACATAGGCGCAATGGTCGGCAAAACGGCACGAATTCTGGCTCGCGGTGAGGACTCGAACCTTTTCCTTCTGACGTTCAGCTCCCCGCTGACATCGTAAATGCTCCTCAAAAGTATGGCAGCTAACGAGGTCGAAGAACCCCAAATCTGAGATATCCACTTGGCAAGCGAGGCCTTGTTCATGAGTTCGACATCACGGACACCAAGGCCACCATCACATTTTCCCTTGGTGACATCATCTCAGCTAACGAGATGCAGCCCTGATTTCTTCTGTCTACCATCCGACCATAAAAACCTCCTCATCATAACCTCCACCTTTTTCCTCACGCCAACTGGCATCAATCGCATCGAGTAGAAGAAAATAGGGATGGCAGCAAGGACATGCTTGAGGAGCGTCAATTTCCCACCCTTAGACAATGTTATCGCTTTCCATCCAGCCAGTCTCTCCTCCAATCTGAGTACCACGCTGTCCCAGTCCGACCTCTTAAGCTTGTCGTCTATCAGTGGTAGCCCTAAGTAGGGAATAGGGAGCTCCCCCAAAGGGCATCCCACCACATCCGTGAGGCTGTTGCGCTCCCCATGTCCATAACAAAGCCGACGACCACCTATTTCTGCATGTTAAGCTCAAGTCCAGAGAGCTTACCAAAAAATATCGACGAGGTGCGCTGCATTTCGATTTTGCTCCTCAGAACCACCAAGAAAGAGTATCGTATCATCCGCATATTGCAACACTGGGATAGACAGGCTCCCCAGCCTGAAGCCCTCACACGACCCAACCTCCACCGCATGACTGCACAAAACCGTTAGACCGTCCGTCACAAGAACGAAAATCATGGGAGCAAGTGGACATCCCTGACGAACACCCCGTTGAGGCTGCACAAGACCACCCTCTAGCTTGTCATTCACCAGGATGGAGTATGAGGATGTCGTGACACACCTCTTCATCCATTGTATCCAAGACTCAGGGAAGCCCCTCCGACATAACGAGATCCACAAAGAACTCCAGTCGACGCGGTCATAAGCTCCGGTGTAATCAATCTTCCATAGTATGGCCATCTTCTTCGATCGCTTCATTCGAGACAAATTTTCGATGTTGCAACTAAACCGTCGGCCATCTGGCACCCCGGGATGAAAGCGGACTGACCCTAAAGCACCACCGAATCCATAACCATCCTAAGCATGTTTGCGAACACCTTCGCCACGATTAGGTAGATGGCATTGGAGATCGTTATCGGTCTAAAATCATCCACGGTCAATGGATTGTCCTTAGGCAAGAGGAAGATCAATGCCCTGTTAATTTTGTCGAAGCCTCTGTTGCTCGTGCTGAACTCGTTGATAACCTCTAAAATATCATCCTTTAGTAAATCGCAGAACTCACGGTAGAAGTAGACCGAAAACCCATCCGGCCCAGGAGCCCCATCCGCATTCAGTCCCCAGACAGCCCTCCTCACTTCCTCCTCGGAGAAATCCGCCATCAGCCCCTCCTTCTGACCCCTGCTCAAGGTTCCCGTCCCCACACCTCATCACCCCCAACCACCCCTATGCCTCCTGCGCGAGAACCCGACGAAGTGGTCCAACAACGCACTGCCAATCCAATCCTCTCCAGACACCCTCATGCCCCCAACCTCTACCTCGTGCCATAAGTTCCTTCTCCTTCGCCCAAAAGACATGGAGTGAAAGAATCCCTTGTTGGTGTCTCCCTCCTTCAGCCATTTCTGCCTGGACCTTTGCTTCCACTCCACCTCTTCTTTTCTGTCCTCCAACATCAGCTCTTAAAACAACCTCAACTCTCCGCCGCCTCGTCTTGGTCCAGCCCCACTCGTCATCCAGCCGATCAAGCCTCACCACACCCTCCTAGGCCTCCCCTCTCCTGGCCCCGCGCTGCAGCCTGACCTCCCTTCCGAACGCAACAAGGGAAGACCTAAGGAGCCTCAGCTTCGCCGCAAACCTAGAACAGCCGATCCTATTATTTATATTCCCAAACTTCACCCTGAGATTTATTTATATTATCCATGATTCTAGTGACCCCTCGTAGTCAGTCCTATGGATAACAGACTAAACAGATCGTACTTTTAGAAGAAAAATTTAGAGCCAACAATGTCGTGAGATGGGCATCATCATAGCTATCCATGTAACATTGAAAGAAACTATATGTTTGCACACAAGTATGAATCTCACCGCACATAAACGAATGTTTTGATTATTATTCGTGTGTATACACATGTGTATATCTATAACCAACAGGTAGAAAAGTTAGTGGCTAATTTGAAAGAAGTGTATCAATACAAACTGAAAGAGTTAAATTATCATATGGACTATGATGGCTAGAAACTCATGGTACACTCCATATTAATTAGATCGGAACAAAATCTAAGAAGTCTTGGAGGCAAATAGTATACTCATTTTCATATTAAGAAACGAAAACAGAACATTTTTTTCATGATGCAATATGTACAGAATATTCAGCTGTAAAAGTACTATTTGTTCTAATCAAGCCCCATCCAACTACATGATTTGACTATATGTAAATACAATATGCAACTACATTACAGCGTTTGAAGAGGAAGGCACCGAACCTTATCTAATTTCTCAAAAGAATCTGCCCTCCTCGGCACCCACCCTCTCAATGCCTCCCCGGCGACTGACGCAAGCCAGCTGGCCACCCAGCGGCCACGCACTCTGCCTCCACCCCATTGGGCACCAACACGATCCTTGAATTCCCTCTGTCCCAACGCCACGGTGTTCCGCTGCTTCCCGCCTCTGACGTCCGCTCACCCGCCTCGCAACCAGCTGCGGATCTGCCTCCACCCGCACCGTCGCCTTCTTCTCCCCCTCATACCCGACAGTCGGAGGACTGCCGACACCACCCCCCTCACGCAGCGGTTTAGATATGAGCCTCGTGGTGGCGGCGACGTCCCGCGGAGCGACGCCGACGTCTGCGTCGACGACGACAACCTCGTCGCGCCGGGAAGAGGTGATGAGGCGGCGGGCGAGGCGGCCGGAGGGCTTGTCGCGCTGGATCGCCCTCTCGTCCTGGAGGGCGCGCTTGGAGCTGATGCACCCCATGCGATCGGGAGACCAAAAGACGGGGTAAACGAAAAAAAGGTGCGACCTTTACGAAAATTCTACCGAAATAGCATGATCGCGGGAGTTGGGAACCCTAGAAAATCTCGGGATTGGGAGAAGAAATTGGGGGTGGGATCAAGAGTTTGGAGCCCTAGAAACGAGGAGGGAATGTGAGTGAGTGTGGAGAGACTAGAGAGTGGAGAGGGAGGAAGGGGGAAGAGGGAACGCGCACGGGGAATGGAAATAGGGGAGAACGCGTTCGGTTTGGTTCTCCAGAAGGTGGGGAGAGAGGGAGGGAGGGAGGATGGGGTCAGTGTTTTGGGTAGGAAAATTGGATGAAGGTATTTTTTAACTGGAATTTGCTGTTGCACCCCTGCATAATATTGCAAGTACACCTTAACCCTGCCTATGCGATATTTACATTGCAGCTCCTGACTTGTTAGCCCTATCGTTAAATTTCGCTTGTTAAAAGTATATTTATGTGTTTGCAAGTACACCGTCTGACTTTTAATGATTACGGACTGAATAGTTATAAAAGTATATTTATGGATACGTCATTTGTAAAAAATATGTGTTTAAATTGCTTTTTCCTCCTTGAAATCCAGATTGGGTTGTTCGTTTGAAGAATGGAGGGATATCCTTATTTATTCTACTTCCTTCGTAGATGGTCAATGTTTTGACCCTTGAGTCAAAATAAGGAATAAAGTTTTCCTCACTATTTCTTCATCATAGGTCTTTCTCTAAAAAAATACAAATAACTACCCGTTTTTTAACCATATTATCTAGCATAACTCCATTATCCCCCATTATCATCTCCATCCTACCGAACAGAAAATAGCAAATAAGTACCATATATCCCTCCTTATTCGTCCATATCCTATTCTTTCAATCGAATAGAAACAATGTATTATCCCTCCTTGCCCTTTCCCTTATTCCTCAACCGAACTGCCCTTATGGGAGCTGCTCTAAATGAAGATCTCCATCTACTAATATCCATTGGCTACCCTTAACGAGCTCACTTCATTTAAAAGCTCAACCTATATCATGCTAGTTTTCTTATCTGTTTGAATTTATAAAACACTATACATTTTGTTGCATTTGAGCTATGAGATCTCGTTGTGGTATTCGAACCTAAAAAGTATGCATACACATGCATGTGCATATTATACATACATTATATATGTTACATCCATGCATGACGTCCCATTCAAGCTATTAACTTAATTACCTTATGTATCTCTCGTAAACGAAAGTTCTCATTCCAATATAGGCAAACTCAATCTTGATACCTACTCACTACGCCACTCAACATCCATTATTGTTGTTCCCAGAGTTTGATGGATGTCATACCTCACACATTACGAAGATGATATAAAACAACGGATCAAATCCAGAATGAAACTCATCTGATGGGTTGACGATAACAAAAATTCAATTGCGATGGAACCACATGGTGATACATTTTATTTGAGATAGGGTTGATCAATCATGCAAACTTAGATATATTTCAAATACGGAATGATGTATTTTGCAATAACACATATCGTTAAATGTATATACATGGACTTACATGTATAAAACTATCCCCTAAGCCATTGTTGGACCGCTCTAAGATCACATACTCAATATGTGCTAGTCAAAGGCTTGCTCAGTGGATCAGCCACGTTATCAGTGGTAGTGACCTTGATGAAAGTGATGTCACCTCATTTATGTAACTCATGAAATATAAGATATGTCATCTCTATGTGTTTGCTCTTTAATACTACATAGGTGTCTTTGTTTGTTATGGCCCAGTGTTATGGAAGAGTATGGTGGAATGGGAGAATCTCTTGAAGAAACTATGTCGATTCCAATATGAAGTGACAAACAAGCAACCTCCTTAGTACCATCTGATACATCAATATACTCAACTTCTATCGTTGAATCAACTATGATGCCTTGCTTCGTGCGCTTATCCAACTCACAACATCATCATTCAACACTAAGGATCAAGATGTTGATTTTCTATCATCCATGTCAATTGAAAATCTGAATCATTGTACTTTAAGACTTAGAAATCATTATTCTAGTATTGAGTCCTTAATTGATGTTTGAAGATGCTCTTCGTTGCATTGCATGGATTTTATGTTTTGAAGGCTTGGTGATGACTCACTACTCCCACTGCATTGTAGATAGGGGTGCACATGGATCGGATTAAATCCGTAATCTGATCCAATCCGTTGTCATTGGATTGGATCGGTATGGATTTATAAGTTTAATAGATCGGATCGGATTGGAATTTTACAAATCCGTTCATTTATGGATTGGATCGGATTATTGTCAAAATCCAATCCGATCCAATCCGTTAATCCGTTAATAAATAATATATATACTACTTTATTTATTCTCAATAAAGCATATTATATATTACATTTTATTTAAAAGCTATGTGTAAATATCAAAGTTAGTCTCTTTATAACTTAAACCTATTCCAATTCAAGTTTTACTACACACAACTTGCTGGAAAACCCCTTATCTCACCATACTAGTTGGTTTAGAAAAAAGTAATACCTACCCGCAGTGTCATTTAGGCCCTTCCAATTTTTCAAATGAAACAAACTTCTAAAAATAATAATACATAAACCTAAACCCACTCGGGACCCACTACAAACAAAACACTCACCTACGCCACACACATCTCCACCCTAAGGTGCACACATATCTCCGCCGAATGGTGTCCTTGTCCTAATTGTGCGCATGCGCAGCCGGGTCTTCCTTGCGCATGCGTAGTTATTTAGTTGTAGTTCCTATTTGATATATACAAACTTGCAATTTTATTCAAAGTCAATATGATTCTTTTATGATTTCTACGGATCACAAGTATGTTATTTTTATTTAGTTATACAATAATCGGTTGTAATTCATAACAAGCATATATGTTTTTGCTTTTCAAAAAAATTAAGTCAAATTGCTTTCCAAAAATTAACTATTCTTTTCTTTACATTTATACATAATCTCAAATTTAGAATCATGATTTGAACGTCGAGTTCGACTATGCTACAAACTTAATCATAGATTAGGTGAGAATTAAAAATCCGAACCAATCCGATCCAATCCGTAATCCGGTGGATTGGATTGGATTTGCATGTTTAATGGATTGGATTGGACTGTAAAAATCAAAAATCCGTTATGCGTGGATTGGACATGGATTAAGCTAAAATCCGATCCAATCCGATCCATGTGCACCCCTAGTTGTAGATATCTAGTCTTGTACATCTTGCAGGATGCGTCGAGCTTCCTACAAATTGATTCACAAGGATATCCAGTTAGAGCTTTCTTATCTAAAACACTTGAAGGTATCATTCCTTTAGATAAGTTAATACCATATCTTGAGGGAATGAAGTATTTTCATGGAATTTTGTACCCAAAATCTCACCAAGACATTCTTGATGTCTCATCATTCTAACATCCCAATTCATGTTTTCTTTTATTTCTAAACACTTGTAGATCAAAGATGTAAGAAGCATCCCCGAGAAATTTCATTTTAAAGTTATTGGTTCCCCGTATTTTCAAGCTAGTCATCATCCATGCATTAATCCCAGCGAGTAGGATGTCATTTGCCTAAGTTACGAGGAAAACAATGGCACTCCCACTAAGCTTCTTGTATACACAATGTTCGCGAGATTTTAAATAAAAGCGTAACTTTTTATGATTTAATTGAATCTAGTGTTCCAACTACGAGAAGTTTGCTCTAGGCCATATATGCATTCCTTGAGTTTCCATACCTTTCATTCCTATCCTATGAAGCCTTGTGTTTGTAATGTCCCGGTCTTAGGTCCTCCGTCCGTTATCGAGGAACTGGCCATAACAACTTGTTGGGTTCGGATCCAAATGGATCCGTTGACAACCACCCAAAATGCTTAAGCCCAAGGTGTCAAGTAGTAATCCCCATCACTTATAACCCACTCTCACACTTTGTGAGTTTTAGATGTGAGACTATGTTTGGAGGTATGTGTGTTACAACCTCCCCTACTTACATTCGCAACGTCCTCGTTGCGACAATGCCCATCACTTATTCACAATGACAGTGGCAGTTGCACTCCGGGTAGCCATTTCCGCCTATCTATTTGTAGGGGTGGCTCCACCTCTCGGGTAGCCCTTTCCACTATCATGTGGAAATTGTCTCTGATACCACTTGTAACGATCCGGATCCGTGTGACCAGTGGAAGCATAATAAAATGGCATGCCAAGTCAGTTCCGATGTACTCATGCATATCAAATCCACAATTAGAAGACGGTCAAAATTGAAGCCAACAAAGGGAAACACTTGAGATACTCCAAATAAAATAAATTCATTCATTGAGTAGCTCGACATAATTGAAGACAAATGTCACATCCCTTAACAGACCTTAGTAACAGAAGAGAAATAACCAGAATAGAACAACTCATAATGTTTCTTGGGTACATCTAACAATAAGATAACAAAAAGGAAAACTAGCACTACTAAGGTGAAAAGTCAAATCTTCCGCCAGCCAATCAATAACTGCAATGCTCTACTACTCCGAGGAACCTGCGGGAGGGCAAACCACATGAGCGGCAAAAATGTTCGTAAGCCAAACAACGTAGCATGCTTTAAGAAGGATACGAAAAATGAGAATGGCTCGATAAAATTAATAAGAAGCATGACGATATGGTTATATTCACATACTTATAAGGGTTTCATACATTCTCAATAATAGTGCTCTATTGTTGCACACATACACTTAAACTCACTCTTATGACTAAGTTGGTCAATTAGTACCCTCCGCTGGCACTAGCGACTTTCACTTGCATATTTGATCATACCTTAAACATATCATGATGGCATCAACGCTTAGTCAATAGGTGAACTTTCCACTAGGCTCCACTGAACCTGACACCCTCGGAAGGTATTGTCCTTTAGGCCATTGATATCCGTATCGGACCCGGTAATCGGACTCTAGAAGTAGCTCCCACCAAAAGGCATAGCATTTAGCTCCGCTTACTGTTATTATGCCAAAAATTATGCTAAGATTTTCGATTTTGCAATACATCATTCTTATGGATTGGGGTTAGCATGCTTACTAATTCCGTTAACTTTCATTTCAACATTTTCTTTACCTAATGTGCACGGTTTATGCACTGTGTAATTGTAGACACAAGGTAATGTTAAGAATAGCAATATGCTGATGTGTTATTCGTACCCATTGATTGAGATATATTTAGAAAGTTGGAAATTTCTATCATGACGTATATTCATGTTCACGCAAGTTATAGTATAGTAAGGTAACCAATTAAATTGAGGGTAATATATGCAATATTCCAATTGGATTTCATCTACAAATACAAGAATGAGATCCGGGAGAAAATAAGTGTGTGCGGATTAGTGATAGTATGTGAGATGCATGTAATATTTATATGATAACGTATAATTAAGCTTCTTAACCAATTTTCCTATGTGGCTTAACATGCTACACCCCTAAATTTTGAAAAGGCACTATCTCTAGGTTCTATACATCTACCATTTCTCAACGTATTTCTTTAGACAAAGACTCCATTTTTCCTCTTTCCGGATGGTCCATATTTCTCAGAACATGGAGTGTGAATCAAACCCATGTTTGATTTGAAACTGAGATATTGATGCAAGTTCTTCCCTTCTGAATCTGATAGATTCATAGTGGAAAAAGGCTGACAATAGAATGAAAAGAAAAAAAATCTTGAATTGAGCGGATTCATCAATTCTGACATTTCTGTTTATTTTTTAATCTCTTACATTTTAATTTGATTCACTTTTTTGTTATTTATATTATATAATTAATGAAATAGATTATAAAACTTTTCTTTTTTTATTTCTTTTGTTGATGGTTCCATTTCTTTATCTTTTGTCAGCTCGTACAATTCAATCAATTTATTATTATTTTTATTTTGATCATATATATCTAATTGTATCTACATATTTATCTGGGTTTCTAACTCAACGGTAGAGTACTTAGCTTTTAAGTACGGCTATGATCTTTTATACATTTAGCATAATCGTGATCTTCAACTCACGGAAAAAAAAAGTTGATATCCTCTTTACTACTTTTTGAAAACACCACCCGAGGTAGATGTATGTTAATCAAACAAGATCCAACAACCAGTTATTTGTATGATTCAATAATTTTTATATAAACAAGAATATCGACCAGCCTGCAAGTATTACTATTGCAAAATAAGAGTGCCCTTCAAGGTGATAGTTGAACAGGAGGCCTGAGAATAATAGAGTAATCCCCACCGACAATAAATGATGTGAGCGTCGTATTATTCTAGAGATACAATGCAGACTATTTCAAAGAACACAGTAATAACACTGTGATTTAAGATCCATAAATACAAATTAAACGTTAGGATAATAGTGATTCAGATGGTAAAATATGAACCTCATAAATACTTGCGTCTATTATTAATAATGATTTAAAAAACTTATCTACTCTTAATATTATGAGGAAGACGAGATCAAAATTGAGTGCTATAGAATGGCCATAGCCGAATCAAGAAAAGGAGACAAACAAACTACTTACCTATGATCCACTAAATATCATGATGTCGATTTTTCCGTCGTCGACCCTTATCTTATGAACCTCCTTGAAGTATAAGACAAAGCTTCCTCTTCTTTTCCTCACGATCTTACTGGCATCTCCATAGATAGGGTGTGTATGCATGTGTTACCCGAGATTGACGAATGAGTGGGTGGTTCTTGAAGTATGCACGCATGAGATAGAATTCATCTCTCGAGTGAAAACCATTCCAAAAATAGGATGGAGGAAACCCACACTCTATGTTGATAGTTGGAGTTGGAATGATTCCTTCGTAACCTCTCCCTCTCTCTCCTTTACCTAATTATTCACTTTATCTCTTAAAAAAAACTACTAATAATGATGTTGGCCTATTTAATCATAGATAATAATTCAAGGATTATTATTACTTACCCCACTAAAAAAAGAATTTCATTATGAAATTATAAGTCCAAGAGCTTACCAAAAAGTTCTGGATACTTGGCTCGCATTTCTTCCTACAACTCCCAAGTAGCTTCTTCACGCTTCTGGTGTTTCCACAAGATCTTGACCATTGGGATCATCCGACATCGCAACTGATTTTCCTTTCGATAGATGATCTTGATTAGTTCTTCTACGTATGATGGATCTGTTTGTACTTCAGGAATCTCATGCTCGATCACATGCAAGGGATCAACTATGTAACTCTGTAGCATTGAAACATGAAATACATCAAGTATATTCTTGAATTGAGGAGGGAGATCCACCCGATAAGCAACTTCATCAGTTTTCTCGGTGATCATAAAGTCACATATCTTGGATTCAACTTTCCCATTCTACCAAATCTAACGACACTACGTATATGAGATACATTGATAAAAACTTGGTCATCCACTTTAAATTTAAGATCGCGTCTCCGACGATCAGCATAACTTTCTGCCTACTTTGAGCAGTTAACAATCTCCTTTTGATAATATCGATTTTCTTTGTAGTATCCAGGATAATCTTCGGTCCTAAGACTTTCCTTTCGCCGACACCATCCCAGCATAAGGGGGATCAACATGGTCTACCATATAGTGCTTTTTATGGGGCCATACGATTACTAAAACGAAAACTGTTATTGTATGCAAATTCAACAAGTGGAAGATGAAAATCCCAGTTTCCAACAAAGTCCAATGCACAAGATCTCAGCATATCCTCCAAGTTCAGTTGGTTAGTAAGTGGTGTAAGGTAAATCAAAGGACATGGGTTCAATTCCCGTAAATATTTTTGTTGTAACACCCATACCCCCAAACATAGTCACACATCTAAAACTCACAAAGTGTGAGAGTGGGTTATAAGTGACGGGGATTACTACTTGACACCTTGGGCTTAAGCATTTTGGGTGGTTGTCAACGGATCTATTTGGGCCTAAACCCAACAAGTTGTCAGGACCAGTTGTCCTCGATAACGGACCAAGGACCTAAGTCAGAGATGTTACAAATGATATCATAGCCAATTTCCCTCTGATAGTGGAAAGGACTATCTAAGAGTTGAAACCACCCCTACAAAAAGATAGGAGGAAATGACTACCCGGAGCATGCAACCGCCACTATCACTGGGAATAAGTGATGGGCCATGTCGCAACGAGGACATTGCAAATATAAATGAGGAGTTTGTAACACCCATACCTCCAAACATAGTCCCACATCTAAAACTCACAAAGTGTGAGAGTGGGTTATAAGTGGTGGGGATTACTACTTAACAACTTGGGCTTAAGCATTTTGTGTGGTTGTCAACGGGTCCATTTGGGTCCGAACCCAACAAGTTATCAGGCTATTCCTCGACAACAGATCGGGGACCTAAGTCCGGGATGTTACAAATGGTATTAGAGCAAGTTCCCTCTGATAATGGAAAGGGCTACCTGAAGGGACCTAAACCAGGAGCGTGCAACCGCTACTATCACTGGGAATAAGTGATGAGCCATGTCACAACGACAACGTTGCGAATATAAGTGGGAGAGGTTGTAGCACTCCAACCCCCAAAAATAGTCCCACATCTAAAGCTCGCTAAATGTGAGAGTGGGTTATAAGTGGTGGGGATTACTACTTGATAAATTGAGCTTAAGTATTTTGGATGGTTGTCAATAGATCTAACTGAGCCCGAATCCAACAAGTTATCAGGGTTAGTTTTCCTCGATAACGGATCAGGAATCTAAGCCCAAGACGTTGCAGTGTTGCTCAAGACAAATATCCTAACCAAGGAAATCATTGAGGAATGATATCTTGACATCCATTTGCCATATGTCATGATCATGGTATGCAACTATAGCTATCAATATCTTGATAGATATAAGTATAGCCACGGGAAAAAATGTCTCATCATAATGGATGTCTTCTATGTGTGTGTATCACTTGGCTACAAGCCTTCTTTGAAGGTCTCTGCCTTCCCTTTGAGTTTCATCTTTCTTTTGAATATCTATTTACACTCCTTTAAGTTGATCCTCGAGGGTCCATACACCACTCATGTGCATGTAGTCTACTTCAGACTTCATTAGTGGCATCCATTTTTTTCATACCATGATATACAAGCGCTTCGTCAAGTGAAGTGGGATCATCGTTAGACTCTTCTGGTTCATGAAGTATATACCTATTAAGTGGTCTCACCACCATATAACTATTTCCTAGAGGTATAAGAGTGTCACCTCTATTATCTCTTTAATATTTAGTGCTAGAACACTATCAATCTTATTAGACTTGATAAGTTTCTTTACTTCATCATTACCTTGGTTTTTCAAGGAATTCATCATCTAATAATTTCGCATCTCTGGAGACAAACATCTTTCAAGCCTTGAGATCATAAAGCATGCATCCAATAATGTTCTCTACTTACAAAGGAAAATAACACTTATTGTGAAATTCTAGCATATTTCTGTTTGTTAATGTTGATCAAACACAATAATATTCCCAAGCATCTAAGACTTGGTTTGGTTCCAAATTACAACTCATGGAGGATTTTCAGTACTGGCTTGCTTGGAGCCTTGTTAAGGATGCATGTCATAGTTTCTCCTGTGTGTCCCTGAAAACTAAGAGGAAGTTGATCTTTAGTCATCAGTGATCTCACCATGTCCAACATGATTTGATTGTCTCTCTACTCCATTGAGTTGAGAAGTTATTGAAGGAGTGAGATTGGAATAATCCCTCTCTCCTTTAGGTGTTGTTTGAATTTATCCGAAAGGTACTCTCTACCTTGATCAAATTGAATTCTCTTTATATTTCTTATTGTTTGGTACTCTTTAAAAGACATTAGTTCTTTGACCTTTTCGTATGTTTATGACTTATGATGTAATAGGAAGACACAACCACATGGTACATGATCATTAATAAATGTCCGATAGTTTTGATGCCCATTATGTATTGCGGTACTGAATGGACCACATACAACAATATGCATGAGATCAAGATTACCTTCAAATATCATGCATTTTCCCAAGAAAGGTACCATGGACATTTACCTCTAATACAATGTTTACAAACAAGGTTTGGACTTTTAAACAATTCGAATGTCCAAACTATTGATGCTGATCATAATTAAATGATCTTCATCCTCTATTGATATAAGTTTTTTACAAAAGAGAAAAGACTATCTATCTATAACAAGTTTATACAGTAATAATTAGTTCATTCTAAAATCCGAAACAAAAAAAACATTTTCTAAGATAAATGCCTCTTTTAATGAGAAGTGATAAGTTGCATGTTATAATACGATTAATGTAAAAGTACACCAAATTCCATCTTGATATCTATCTCCAATCGATCAAGCAATCTGTTTTCTGAAACAAATGCAACAAACTACAAACACGAGTATGTGTGTGTGTATCAAAATCAACGATCTAATTACATTCTCATCTAAAGAGTAAGTTGTTTTCAAAGATGAAACAAAATGTTACCTATTGGATGTTTACCCTTTATTAAGAGCTTTAGGTAGTATGTATTGTTTCACCTTATAGTGTCATAGCTTGTTGTGGTAATGGTAGACACCCATTTTCTTATGCATCGGATGTGTATAAGTAGTAGAAATTCGGCAAACACCTCAACTTTTCTTCTTCTTTTTCTCGATTGGAACCTTCCGAGATTTTTGGTTGTTATCATACTTCCTATAACTTGTGAAACTATTTTAGAGATAGAGGGGTTTTCTTTTTTATCATGTCCTTAATGGACTTCAATACAAGGAGAATTTCAACATTAGTAGACTTCAACTTGTTCATGTGAAATGAAACTATGAAGCTCGTGAAGGACTTGGATACAGAAAGCAAAATAAAGCCCGTTTGCATATCTACATCCATCTTAGTTGCTAAGTCTCAAGATCATATAGATATCCAAACATTTTGAGTACATGTTCATATATTTCTGCAAATAATGTCCTCCATGATGTTGTAATGCTAAGTGCAGTTCACATCTTTAAACATCTCCTTAAACTTGAGGAGGATATTGTCGGTAGATCCCATATCAACATGTTACTTCTGAATCACATTTTATTGGGTTCTAAGACTTTAGCAATGTTCGAGCACATGATAGTTGTCCCACTTCTTATCAATTGTCATTACTTGTCACTTTAGGGTTTAATGCACTTTACAATATACAATATATGTGATATGCTATTTGCTACAAGCATGATCTTTGAAATACAAATACAATCCCAATAATTTGATCTTATCAACTGATTGACTTGGAGTAATTTGTTGAGTGGATTAAGGATAACTATCTTACTGGAAATAGTTTGCATTTAAAAAATATTTAAGGAATTTTCAAAATAAAAATGTCTCACATTATAAATATTTAAAAATTTAGTTACCTCTCTAACTTATAAAACATGAGGCATGCTGACCTAAATGCCTTAAGTAGGATGAGGGAACTTCTTTTCATTTTTGCCACACCCTGATTATATGAGAAAGCCTGACTATGATGAAAGAAGTAGTATTTTGCTTGCCTCATAAGTCCAGCTTGTGCTCCTGATGATTCGATCCTTAATATCCATGATCACCATCCCTGAAGGTGTGCATTTGATGATTCTATGTTTCATTATACTTTGTAGTCGCATTTTTTTGTCTAAATTCCTTATTAAAAACGTGCAAAAACTATTTAAAATGCCCTTCTTATACAAATGGAAATAGCAAGAAAAACTTTGTTAACAGTACATTAATAACATAAAAAGAAGACAAAAGGAGAAAATAAAAAAGACCAAAAAAGAGTATCATTTCCACGTATAGAATTGTATGAATAATCCCTAAATAAATAAGAATCTTATAATTTTCTATAGGGATAACATCTTAGGCTCGATCCGTTATCGGAGATTACTAACCGAGACAACCTATTGGGCTTGGGCTCAACTAGAGCCCTCAATCACAACTCAAAATGCTTAAGACTTAAGTTGATTAGTAGTAGTCCCCACTATTTATAGGTTACTACCACACTTTGTGATTACTAGATGTGAAACTATGTTTGGGGTGCTACAATCATCCTCACTTATATTCGCAACGTCTTCATTGCTCAATGACCCGAGACCTATTCCCAATAATAGTGGTGACTTCACCTCTCAGGTGATCCTTTCCTCCTAACTCTATTGCATGGGTGGTTCCACCTCTTGGGTAGCTCTTTACATTATTAGAGAGAATATGATCCGATACCATCTCTGACGTCCCGAGCCCTAGACCTAGTGCATTATCGAGGATTACTGGCCTAGACAATTTGGGCTTGGGTCCAACTGTAGTCCTCAACCATATCCCAAATTCTTAAGCCCAAGTTGTCTAATAGTAGCCCCCTACTGCTTATAAGTTACTACCACATTTTGTGATTACTAGACGTGGTACCATGTCGGGTGTGCTACAATCACCCACTTATATTCGGGACATCCTCGTTGCGCAATGACCCATGACCTATTCCCAGTACAATAGCGATTTCACCTTTGGATAGCCCTTTCATCCTAACTATATGGTAGGAGTGGCTTCATCTCTTTGGTATCCCTCTCCACTATTAGAGGGAATATGCTCTGATAGCATCTGTAACGTCTCAGACTTTAGACCAAGTATATTATCAGAGATTACTGATTCTGACAATTTGTTGAGCTTGGACCCAACTGGAGCCCTCAATCACAACCTAAAATGTTTAAACCCAAGTTGGCTAGCAATAACCCCCACTACTTGTAAGTTATCACCATAATTTTTTGACTATTGCATGTGATACTATGTTTGGAATGTTAGAATAAGCCACATACAAACTCCAAATAAAGTGAATACACTTGTATTCACTCAACAAAACATAAATAAAAATACAAAAATAAGTAAAAAATCTCAATGTGCACAAATATCAAGGATCTCAAACCCTAATTACAAGTACGTAAATTTTATAAAAGCCATATTTTAGTCCTATGATATCTAACCCAACGTTACTCACCTGTAAGTTTGAAGACTAAACATATACTAATTTCTAAAACTACTTTGGGGTGAATAGATTTCATATATGCAAAATGGGATTAAAAACCTTATGTATTACGTACAGTGTGGTTTCAAGTTATATATACATGTAAAGACAAAAAAAAAGAATTCAACACGCATAGACTACTTTATTTCCTTTCTCTCGCGTTTACCTACCCTTGAGGCATCTCAAACACACAGGATTCTAGAACCGATGTTTTATTGGGGGCCTATGCATGAAGGGGAAGCTGCGGCTAGGCCTAATCCCCTATTAGGTCTTATCTTCTCGCTTTCTATTGCCTACTTAACTAAACTTCTCTAAAACATGAATATAATATATTTTTTGTTATTTGTATTAACACCTATTTTAGGTGGGATGTTTTATGTCATGCTAGCAATTCAATAACTATTTGTGTAGCTCCAAAATATTTTATTTTATGTTCCTATATGTTATTCGGGCATGCTAAGAAAGATGTACGGTCTAATGAGGCTACTATGAAATGTTTGCTCATGGATGGGCCAATCTCTCCTATTATTGTTCATGGTCCTTCTCATCAATCAAAAGCCAAAAGAAAAAAAATTAATAAGCAAAGCTTATAGGTTTATTATACCTAAAAAACCCTTTCCATATTTTCTATAAGAATCACATAAACCAATAAAAGAAAATAACAATTCTAGCATGTTATTAATAAAATATAAAAATAAGTATACTTAATGCGAGAAAAAGAAAATAAGCATAAAAGACACTCAAATACATGCATTTTATGTGTATATTTAATATAACAAATCATATGAGTCGATGGTTCTTGTCCAGCAGCGTAGAATCGACTTAGAACTGTACGATTTCTATGACCGGCTCTCTGCATGTTTGCACGCATGTGTCTGAGACAATGACGATGCGTGAATCCCTCTTCCGGTGGAAATAAACCACGTACATCATTCTTTAGACCAGGAAATCGATCACTTATAAAACAAATATCCCGACGATCGATAATTTATTTTAATAAATTCAAAAACCAGCCCCATGCTGAAATATTCTCGTTCTTTTCAGCAATGACAAATGCCAACGGAAAAAGGCCATTATTGGCATCAATTGTTGTGGCTACGTACATGTGACCGGCGTATCTCCCGTATAGATATGTTCCGTCAATAGACAAAACAGGTCGACAAAATCTGAACGCTCTACGACACGCTCCAAACGCTACAAACACTATCTGAAAATGTATAGTGCTGTCGTTTTGGCCTTCTAGTGTCTTGAACCACGTATATGTGCCAGGGTTATGTCGTTCTAAAGCACGAATGAATCTCCGAAGATCACGATATGAGTCAACCTCATTTCCATAAACCATATCCATTGCACGACGTCTAGCATTCCAAGCTGTCATGTAGTTGATTTCAGTTTTCAACTCGTCCTTTATCTTGTACATTATCGCTCCTGGGGTCATACTAACTTTTGCTTTAAAAGAAGATAAAATATACTGCGCTACAAAAACAGAAGTGCATTGACGATGTTTTACTAAAAGGACAGGATTTCTGCATGTGTGCTTCCCCCTATATCCTGAAACGTACCAATCTCCTCGCGATTTTCTTTCTGATGCATGTAAACGCCATCCACAATCATCATAAATACAAACAACCGTCAAAATATTCTTGTTTGACGCCTTGGGTTTGTATTGCACATGATTTTCCATGCTCCATTTCTGTAAATCGTATTGTAGATCCCTTTTCGACTTATAACTCCTACCTAACCAATAACTTAGTCCGGAATCATCGGTGGATTCTGATTGACTCTCTACAAATACTACATCTTCTGCTTCTGCAATTTCATGATAAAAAACGTGAGGTAACTCCTCCATCGGTTCTTCTTCAGCATCATCGTTATTAGCAGAATATGAGTTCCCCCTTTCCTCATTACCTGCGGCTAGAACTAGGAACCATATCCAAAATCATGACAAGTATTACCACCAATATTTTCTTCTAATGTTTGAGTATCATTTTCTGGCTCGTCATTTTCGGACTCCTCATTTTCTTCGGATATTTCTGTCACTAAATCATCTTCTACATTTACTTGTGATGACCCTTCGATATCCTCAAACATGGTCTCATTTGTTGGCCTGATTAATTTAAATCTTTATCAGTTTAAATATAAATGGTGAAATTATTCTATAATTTAAATGTGATTAATTTTACCTCGAAGATGACGGCATATTTTCCATATTAAAGGGAGTAGCTTGTACAAAAAGATGGATAAATCTCACATCGACGATTGAACTCAACATTGCTAATGTTGATTCATCATTGTCAATCGGTACTGCAAAGAAAGTTGATCCCTCATACAACCACTTACAAGTTAATGTAAGTATATACTAGTCGAGCGGGAGATCAGTGACTTCAGAGACTCGAGACAGTAAGCCAATGTATGTTAGCATGGTAATGTAACCATCCGTTTCTTGCCCCCAATATATTCTACGTGGTCATCAAAGACATCAATCGATCCTCCCCAATATATTAAGAAATGAGCGGTGTTGGAGGCCATCTATACGAATAAAATAATGATTAATTAGTTTAATTACACAAAACAATTTCTTAATAATTGGATGTAACAATTAGTTTAATTAACATTTCAGTCGGATGTTATCTCTAATAATCGATAATTTAATTGATATACTGATCACTCAGATATGGAATCCAAAAGTCCGGTCTTGGGGACTCATCGGTGCTCACCACAGTGAGTCCTGTCAGCGCTGTATAGAGACCCTCTCGGCACTCGATTCCAAATCTAAATGACAGTAATTTTAACATGAATATGTGCACTTTTAAATCTAAATGAATGAAATGCTAATGTAATGTCTAATGTCCCCTATTTAATTAATTTCGATTTTTTTAATAATTATTACAAAAATCTCCTAATAAAATGTCTAATGTAATTGACATTAAAAAATCCATATTACATTTACAATTACTATTTTTTAACATCTTTAGGTTACTTCATAGACAAATGATTTACCATTAAATATAAATAAGAATTATTTTAAAATATATTTTAACTAAGTATCAATTTTACACATCTAATTACTTGTTAAATTTAAAAAAAATTCTTGAGTAAAGTTACCTGAAAGATACTTGTCTTCTACAAGAAATGTTATCCAAAAGATAATAATATAATCTAATATCCGATGTATATAGCATCCTCACTGATAAAACCCTGCAAAAAATGCACAAAAAAGCTAAAAAAAATATCTTATTCTTACTTGAATAAGATTAGCAGATCGAGAGAAGAAATCCCACTTCAGAAAACTGAATGAGTGAAATAAGAGAGGAGGAATAAGGGGAGAAGATGAAGAAGGAGAGAGGGGGAAATTGTGAGAAGAATGGAATGGGGGGGGTTATATAAGAAATGGGGGAGGAGGGGACCGTTGGCAAATTTCCAACGGCCCTCTCCCAAATCGGCACCTGAGGTGCCGATTTGGGCCATAGCCGTTGGCGCCCCTGCCAAATCGGCACCTGAGGTGCCGATTTGGAGTCGGGACCAACGGGTATGGCCCAAATCAGCACCTCAGGTGCCAATTTGGAGGGGGCGCCCCAAATCGGCACCTCAGGTGCCGATCGATAGCTATTTTTTTAAATTTTTTCCTCCATGCTTATTAAATTAATTATGATTTTTTTAATAATTATTTTTAAAAATCTCGAGCATGGGGTGGTAGAAATTCAGTCATATGTTATAATCTGGTTCGCCCATCAAGAATCTGTCTGCAAATTGTGAACTAGCCCCCGAAGTTCTTTGAGTGTTGCACTAAGGCCCCTTAGCGCATCTGGGACCACAAAAAATAATCAGGTTTTCAATAATTGCTAATAGGTCCTTCATGGACATGTTTGCAAGTTTTTATTTTTTAAATTACATCCTTGTAACTACTTATGCATTATGCATTATGTATCTTTGTTCTTCATCATTTAGACTTGTAAATTTTATTGTGAATTTCTTATCCAATTAATTGAATTGAATTGTAAAATTTAGCCTTTTTTATATCTTAATTTATGGGAAAATCATAGCTTAATTTGATTGCATGTATTTGAAATTTATTATTTGTTGTTTTGATTAAATAATCCATTAAGTGCATATTATAATATTTTACCTAGCCAAAGTTTTGTTGTATGCTTCATAGTGTCACACACATACACACCATAATTTAAATTTGCACAACTATTCATGTTTGTTATTTATTAAAAAAATAAATCCAAAAAATTCATTTCTATTTTCTAAATTTAATTAAAATAGAAAACTTTTTTGGGAATTCCAAAAAATCATTACATGTGTTTTTCATTGTATTGTCATTCCCTTGAAAAATATTTGAAAAATATTGTAATAATCTTAAAAAACTATTATGGTAGGTAAATGAGGAGGGTTGCGTTAGGTAGCTGACAGCCAGCGTAAAACAGTCGGAGACAACTTCCTAAATATTATTTTTTAAAAAAATACTATTTAAGAAGTTTCCTCATGACAGTTGGATCTTTTCAACATGGATTTAAGCAAAGATACAGATTTCGTTGGGGCATTCCTACTTGCGATGCATTGCATCACCCGAATGCAATGAAAAATTGGCAAGGACCGCTACATTACAGCCTGGATGTAGTTCAAAATTTGCAAGGGTTCTCGCATGAGGAACACATGCGGGTAATTAATTTAGTTCCGCTGCATCACCGCCCGGATGCAATCCAAAATTTACAAGGGCTCTCGCATAATGGACACATGCGAGTAAATAAGTTAGTCCAAAAGAGATTGCAAAAGAAGTTACGGATTGGTAGTTGGAATGTTGGCACTGTAATTGGAAAATTGATGGAGATAGTGGATATGATGGAAAGAAAGAAGATCTATATACTATGTCTTCAAGAGACTAAATGGGTTGGAGAGAAAGCAAGGGAGATCGAGAAGACGGGCTTTAAACTTTGATATTCAGGTAAAGATAAGGGTAGAAACGATGTTGGAGTGGTTATTCATAAGAATTTGAAGGATTGCGTGGTTGAGGTGTAAAGATTCGGGGATCGAATTATTTTGCTAAAATTGGTGCTTGAAGAAGAAATTCTAAATATCATCTCAGTTTATGCACCACAAATTGGTTTAGATGAAAGGACTAAACAAACTTTTTGGGAGGATCTGGATAAGATTTTACAAGGAATCCCACAAAAGAGGTGTTTTGCATAGGTGGGGATGTTAATGGACATGTGGGAAAGGATGCTTCAGGGTATGCTAGTGTTCATGGAGGACATGGTTTTTGTGATAGAAATGAAGAGGGAAAAGTCATTCTGGATTTTGTAATGGTATATGATCTTTTCATAGCAAACACTCTCTTCAAGAAGAGGGAGGAGCATTTAATTACTTATAAGAGTGGGCCAACTAGAACACAGATAGATTACTTTGCGTTGAGGAGGAGAGATCAGTTGTGTTGTAAAGACTGCAAAGTAATCATAGGAGAGAGTTTGACAACTCAACATCGCTTGTTAGTCTTGGATGTGTAAATAAAAGGCCTGGTAAAGAAAAGGAGGGTTCCTAAGATCACTAGAACTAGATGGTGGAATCTTCCACTGAAGCAATCAGGCTTCAAGGAGAAGGTTTTAGAAGACTTATCTTGGGATTGGCGCGGAAGTGCAAACGAAATATGGGAGGCAATAACATCTTTTATCCGAAAGGTAGTAATGAATCTCGTATTCATCATGCTAAAATTGGTTATTTAGGCTATGTTCCCCATCATTCACTTGTAATTAATCATTAATAGAGCATTATTAGCATTCGTACATGTGTTAATAATATTTGCATTTCATCATGCATAATTGCATTAAAAATCCCAAGTGTAAATTAGCCCAAAAAGCCGCTAACTTCTCTTATTTTTATTAATTTATCCTAACTCCGATTGACCCCAAACCACCTTCATTGTGTAGATATTATTAACTTTATTAAATAAAAAAATAAAAAAAAATACTAACTCCAATAAGTGTCAAATAATCCCAAAGTTTAATTTCACATGTGACGGACTAAAATGAGCATATCTCCCACATACAGTGTCTGATTTTGGTCTACTCACTTTTAAAGTACTCCATTCTCAAATACCTTCAAAACAAGACCAATTTCGTAAAATTCGGAGCTCATTTGTGAAAATTGGATTTTGGGCCTCTTTTGCGTATTTTGACTTTTTGCTATTTTTGACTTGAGTTTTTATGTTCTTAATTAACCCTTTTAATTTTATTTCTTTTTCATTTGTGTTCTTTGATGAACGTTTTATTAAGCGACAGAAAAATCCAAATCCATATTAAAACTGAAATCAAAGAAACTGACCGAGTCCAAGCGTCCGTTGTCAGTCTGTCCAAAAGTTGTGTATTTCTTACTTCTAGTTTATTTTCCTATTTTCTTATTTATTAAAAATCCAAAAAAATTAGATTAATGTGTAATTAATTTTCTTATATTTTATCGTATTTTTTCTATAATTTTTATCCTCTCTAAAAATACCAAAAAATTACAAAACCCCAAAAATTCGGTTTTCTATACACATGGAAAACCACAAAAAAATCCACTTCGCACAGGTGACTTTTTTTGCTCCCGGGTCCTTCATGAAAGTTGTAGATCTCGACGAGACGAACAACTTCGTGAATAAATTTTTTTAATCCGAGGTCTTCTTCTACTTATTCTCCATCGTTAAAATTGACATTTGGGGGGGTGCCACGTGGCAGCTCCTGGGCATGCCACGTGGCACCCCCACTCTCTCTCTCTCTAGCTGCCCCATCCCAGGTTACGTGCCTGGCACGTGACCCAGGTCATCTTCCCCAAGCTCTCCAGCTGTTCTCGCCTCCCCCCCAGCCGTTCCCCCTCCCATAACCCCCGTCGACCTCCTCCTTGTAACATACCCACCACCTCCGGCCGTTACGAACCACCAACCGCCGCCAACTCTCCTATAAAAACCTCCTCTTCCGGCCGCACAAGGCATCCACCCCTTCTCCCTCAAGCATCGGTGACAGCGGCTGCTGACCAGGCGTGATCCAGAGGACCTTGTACCTCTGTGCTGTGAAGCTCAGCCTTGTGCTCCCGCCAAGCACAGAGGCGAAGAAGGAGTCGAGCTTCTGCTCCTCCAAACACATGCGAACCTCCGCCCGCTCATCCACAACTCGGCCGTGTGTCGGTCGAGCTCCGCTCACCAACCGACCGCCACCGTCTCCGCCACAGCTCGGCCGTGTGTCGGTCGAGCTCCTACGCCCTCCGCCGATCGCGCCCTCTGACCTCGAACCTCCGCCCGCTCGTCCACAGCTCGGCCGTGTGTCAGCCGAGCTCCGCCCGCGCCCCCATAGCGCCATTGCCTCCGCCGCGCATAGCGACCGGCCAAGAGCCGGCCAGCATCTCCGCCTCCGCCTCACCCTCTGCCTCCGTGTGGAGGCGCCGCCCCGACCGCCGATTTCGCAGCCTCCAGCTGCCGTCGGATCGGGCGTGGCCCTTGATCCGACGGTCCACAAGCAGCCACGCGCCTCCCCGAGCCTCGGCCCCAGCCTCGAGGCTCGGGGCCCCCGAAGGAACACCGGGCGCCACGTAGGCTCGGGCTCCCGAGCCTGAGCCCCCCACACCCGAGCCTAGCGCCTCCTCGCCCGAACCTCAGCCTCTGCCACCAAGCCCGTTGCACGTGCGCGACTGGGAAAATTGCACGGACGCCTCTGCAACTTTCAGAAATTTGCAAAAAACCCCTGCCTGGGTAAATTTCAGAGGGGCCTGGCAGTCTTTATGAAATTGTAGATAAGCCCCTCCAGGGACCTATTTGAAGCAAAAACTTTATTTTATTTATATTTTAGTCCCAGAAACTTCATTTTATCATATCTTTTTCATACGGACTCCGATTTTAGCGTATAATATGTCATTTTGAAGCTATTTCCATGCTCTATCACTTGGCATATTTTGTGGACAGATTCGAGGCTGTTTATTGAGAATTATTATTGAGGATATCTATTGGCATATGCATGCTTATTTTGACATATATGTGCCATATTGATTTCTTTTGCAGGAACATGACTGAGGACTTGAACTTTACATTGAATAATTCTCTCTTAATTATTCATTATAACATTTGGGGATTCAATCACATTATTTCGAGGATAGATTCTATGCTTAGTTATTCTCATGGAATTATTATACATGCAATCTGGGGTTAATTCTGGTTATTTCCATTGATTTATATCTATCGATCTATGATAAATTTCGAGGACTTTGGTTAACATATTATTGAGCAAAAACCCAAATCACAGATCATGTGCTTAATCTCCTTTATTTATTCTCCTTGCATCACATTTTCATCCTTGCATTGTATATTTTCTTAACGCATAAATTAATCGAGCATAAATTAATTATTTAATTTGATTTAAAACCGTGCAACTAAGAATATCCGTTCCCTGTGTTCGACCTTAGTAGACTTGCCAAGTAAAAATATTCCACAACATTCAAAGATTGTGGTCTTTGACGAATCAAATTTGCCTCCTATACTACGATTATTATTCATTTTTAAAGAGGCAAATTTGACGTTCATCAAATGGCGCCGTTGCCGGAGAACAACGAATTTTTAGAGTTTTAAATCATTTTTTGTAATTAATTTTTACGAGATTAATTTTTGTGTAATTTTTTTTCTTCTGCATTTTATTTTGCATTTCTCTCTTACTTCGCTACTAGCCGCAAATTCTCTCTTCGCAGACTACTAGGAGCCCAATTTTGGATATTAATCAAGGATCTGCAAGGAAGATTGATTTTTATTTTTTTGTGAGAGAGAGCTTAGCATAGGTTTAATTTTCTGCAATATTCTCAGGGTCCCTCTCTTTGACCCTTGTAATAATTCAGATTGAATACTATTGTGGTGTGTCGGGTCTGTTTCAACCCCTTCTGTGTGGTTGGGACCCGACTTGAGTGGCGTAGGACTTAGGCACATATACGATCATTTCTTTATCATTGATTGTGCTCGTAACTCTTAGGTCACACTCTCACTAATATACACACTATAGATCGTTCAACATTAGCCAAATTCTGAAATCAATTCTTCTCGCTAATAGAACTATCTGTTTAGGACGTTTTTCATATGTGCATATCATTTAGTGTAATTTAAATTCCTTGTCTTGCATCCCGCATGAAGAACGCGAGGATTCACTGTAAGTCTTCTTAAGCATGCATCATTGATTTACGTCTGCATTGGCTTTTTCGATTTTCCTTTCTCAAGTTTTACAACTTAGGATTTAAAGGAATTGGGACTGCTCGTTAAGCGTGAATTTCTGTGCTCACATAAACTACAGTGATAACCTTAACTTAAAATTGAGACTGCTAATCAAGATGACTATAATTAAACTAACCTAAAATTAACCTGTGTTTTGTGGAGAGGAACCCACTCATTGTTTGTAAGGATCAGAACACACACTTAGGAAAGAGCCCAAAACCGAAGTGCTTCATTCAGACTACTGATTTTAAAAACAATTAGCTAATTTTCAGTGAGGGTCTTGGGTAGCCGTTTCACGGTCCGACTTCCCTTAGCAGAGTAGGTGGTTTAGAGGACACCGCGGAAGGCTCCGTCCTCAAGTAACACGGGTAGCCATTTAAACGGTCCGTACTTACACCTATACTGGCTGAAAGTAGGTGCAACTCGTTGTATGAACTCGGGATAGTCTTTGTGAAATATTTCGGCACCTAACAGCTCCGCTTAATTTTCAAGATTGTTTTGTCATTAAATTAAAACTGAAAAGATAAGCGGCCGAACCCTAACATGCCTTCACCAGTGTTGAGTGGGTAAATCTACGTGTTTGTTTTGTGTTTGATTGTGTGCGTCAAAGACCTTGCAATCACAAGTAAATCGTGGTTCGCTGATCAATCCTTCCCTCTTGAGAAGATGTCGGCACAATGGTCTTCTTTCTCGATCTCCACGACCATGTCCCGATATCCTTCTTCTCACACTCCTCAGAGAAACCTGATCTTCAAGTCAAGTTCCCCTCAGCCATCATTCTCTGCTCACCCATACATCCCACCCTATGACCACACTTCTTCTTGGAATAGCCATCTCTCACATTCGGACAATCTTATGGACATAAGAGAGATATCGGAATCAAGGATAAACAATAGAGTGACCGATATTGACAATAGAACACGATTTCCGGTCACTAGGATCTCACAGCCTCTTGAACTATCCCCTACTCAAGATGACTATCTTGAGTACAATCAATTTTCCTTTGACAACCCACGAGAAAACCTAAGTCAAGGAAATACAACTCATGACCAGACCATAATGTTTATGAACAATCAATACTCTACTCGAGGTTACATGCCAGAATCACGACACATGGAGACCGATTATTCAATCACTAGTCATGAGATGTTTGAGGATGAGATTGCTCGGATTAATCATAGAGCAGACACTTTAACAGAGAGAATATATGATCCCATCCAATCTATGCAAAATTCAGAAGAAGTAAGGCCACCACTATGCGAACCACTGCATCATCACAATCAGGCACAACCACTGCTGACCTCAGACCCCCTACTGACCATATTACAGAAAATATCAAAAAATTAAAAATTTTGAAAATTCAAAAAAAATGGACAATTCTGAAATGGAAGCATTTTGCAAGAGTCTGATTTTAGAGCTTCCATTGATCAAAGCCATAGAATATGTGTCTGATCTTAAGAGATTTGTGAAGAGTCGACTGAACCCCAAAAAGACGAACAAGAAACGATCCAGGACTGAATATCATGTCATATCTATGGCTAGTTCTTTGGTGATGAATCATAAAATCAAAAGCCGCAAAGTCAAGCGGTTGACTCGGATCACATGTGAAATTGAGAATTCAACATTCACTCATGTTCGGTTAGACGACGACTCCATATTAAACATCCTCCCCAAGTCCCTCTTTGACCAACTCAAACTCGGACAATTCAAAAAGACCAGGGTGATCGTTCAATTACCCGATCGATCTACCAAAAGATCGCGGGGGATCATTTCCGTCGTTGTAAATTTCCGAGGTAAAGAACATAACGTGGACTTTATTGTCCTTGACATTGAGCACCCCGGAAGGATGTCTGAGTCTCCTATTATTTTCAGGAAAGCCGTTCTTAGCTTCGGCTAAGGCGATTGTCGATTGTGAGACTCAGGAAATCAAGTTCCCGAACTTGGACCACAATGAACAAACCCACAATGACACGACATGCTCTAAGGAAAACCAACTTGAAACCGACAGTTATGATCAAGAAATACATATTTCACAGACTTCTCCGCGTGACACACATATACAAACCCTAGAAGAGTCACCTAAAAGACTAACTGCGGAAAAACTTCGGATTCTCACCACCCTATCACGGTTCCTGGGAAAAATCAAGATTTTGGAAAGGATGAAGAATTGGACCATATTATTGAAGATCACCGTGATTATTTGAGTGGTCCAATCTTTGAGTCAGCAGTAATTCATGAGATACTTGAACTATATAAGGAACCGACTCCGGAAACATCCAATGTCACCAAAATTCACGATCATCCGGAAGTGACATCAACACCCCCAGCCATAAACCACAAAATCACCAGGAACAATCTACCTCGACCGAAGCAGCGCATTACCCTTCAAGAATTGGTCAACTTTTACGGGGATTCATCTGATGAGGAACTCACGAATGCCACATCGGTTACTCAAGACAGGGAGATGAAGACTGTCCAACTTCCTCCCAATACTTCCTAAGGAAACAAACCGACAAAGAAAGTCACCTTTGACCTTAGACATCAGGAGATTTCTGAAGAGTCCTTGTCCGGTCCTGATGTGGTTCATGAGATAAGTGCAATAGGTACAACTCTGATCCAAGGGCACTTACCTCTGATCGACAAAAGTTGGAGATCCTCTGCAGACGACTACTGTTCTCCTGAGGACGACTCCGATGATGGCTGGTCTTCTTCATCGGCCCCCTCTTCATCACACTCCACATCTCCATATTGTCTCCCTCCACACTCCCGCAAGAAGGTTCGTCGCAAACCTCCTTGATCTTGTATATCTGCAAATCTACCCGGTTCCCTATCTGTAATTATCCGATTATACTTAAGCTGACCTGAGCCTAAGTATAGGGGGACCTCTACCATTGTTTTTACATCGCTTCTCTTCTTTTATTTTTGTCCCATCTATACTTCGTACGAGCTATGTCTACATTTCACTTTGTGCCACGAGGACATAGCACAAGCTAAGTATAGGGGGGGGTGTTTGGATATATTCTATCTACCTTGTCCATAGCTGGTACTTTAATCATTTTTATCTAACATCAGGGATGGGTACAAGTAGTGTGTATAATACTTTTTTTTTAAAAAAACAACAACAACAAAAAAAGCAACAAAAAAAATAAAAAAACAAAAAAAATTCATAAAAAAAATCATCAACCATGGTCTTGCATTTCATCAAGCACTTCATGCATTCCTTGGTCGATATATTCCTGATAGGGGTGCACATGGATCGGATAAAATCCGTAATCCGATCCAATCCGTTGTCATTGGATTGGATCGGTTTGGATTTATAAGTCTAATGGATCGGATCGGATTGAACTTTTACAAATCCGTTCATTTATGGATTGGATCGGATTATTGTCAAAATCCAATCCGATCTAATCCGTTAATCCATTAATAAATAAATAAATAATATATATAAAAATTAATTTGTTATTATTAGAGCATGTTAGATATTTAATTTTATTTGAAAGGTATGTGTAAATATCCAAGCTACTCACATTTATAGTTTACACCCAATCGTACTTGTTGGAAACCCCCTTACCCCACCCCATCAGTTGGTTTAAAAAAAGTAATATTTACCCGTAGTGTCCTTGATGTCCTTCCATTTTTCCAAAGAAAACATCTTTCTTAAAAAACATACCTAAACTCAAAACCCCCTTTGGGCCCCTTTCAAATGAAATACCCACCCGGACGTCACACCTCTCTTCCCTCAAAAGTACATATCTCCGTCGGTTGCCACCCTTGTCTCCAATCGTGTGTATGCTGCCAGATCTCTCTCGTGTATGAGCAACCAAACCTCCATCGCGCACAACATCCAGACCTCGTACTCGGCTCTCTCTGACCTCCCTCACGCTGCGGCCAGGCACCTTAGGTGCCTCCTTCCAACATCGTGCCATCGTGCATGGTCTTTTACCAAAACTCCCTCATGCATAACCCTCCCTCCCGCACCGCGTAGTCAAGCAAGTCGGTTGCAGGTTAGTTGTAGTTCTTATTTGATATACACAAACTTGCAATTTTATTAAAAGTCAACATGATACTTCTATAATTTCTACAAATTATAGGTATGCTATTTATATTTAGTTATGAAATTATTGTTCATACTAAATCAATAACAAGCATATATTTTTTTCCCAAAAAATAGCTATCATTTTCTTTAATACTCTCAATTTTAGAGCCATGATTCAAATGTCGAGGTCTAATGTGCTACAATCTTAATCATAGCCTATGATGTAATAGTAGGTGAGCATTAAAAATCCGATCCAATCCAATCCAATCCGTGATCCCATGGATTGGATTGGATTTGCATGTTTAATGGATTGGATTGGATTGGAAAATAAAAAAATCCGTTGAGTATGGATTGGACACGGATTAAGCCAAAATCCAATCCAATCCGATCCATGTGCACCCCTAATTCCTGACACATTCACCATCACTCAAGGCTTTAGGATTTTTGAGGACACTTGATTTCTGAGATCTTGAGATTCTGAGTTAGCCTGCCTTAGTCATTAGGGTTTTTGAACTTAATAATCCACACTTCCCTAGTTTGAAAGATTTGAGTGCTATATTACACTCTTCATCTCTACCTTTAAAAAGAATATGATCAGCACAATCACTTTCACAACTGCATGATTGATGAGATGAGTTGAGTTATCACTTGAGGAACTGAGACTAGAGATTTGAGTTTAGACCCGATCTGATGATATTCGAGGATAGGATAAAGTTAATAAAGGCTGCAGAAAACCTGAGTGTCAGCAATACCCTAGCCAGTATGAGAACAAGATTCATATGCTATCTCTTTGATAAATGACCTAAGTGCCAGGGTGTGATGAAACTTAATGAAAATTATTGATCAGTGTTCACCAACTTTTAGTAAAAGCAGTGGAGCTAGCCAACAAAAGAAAAGAAATGGAAATGTCAAAGAAAAGCTCTATCATTTAAAATCAAATTCCAAATGAGCTTCCACCAATGGAGAGCGCTCCCAAATATTTTCAAAGTGTCCGCTTGGACCAACCGCTAATTAGGACCAAGGAGTCGAGATGACACAATAAAAGGGCTCTGCATCGTAAGCGATACAAGTCTGGGTGTCGAAGATATCTTAGATACTCAAAAGAGACACACCTCGGTGTACTCCCAGAAAAACAAGTGCAGACGACTCCAACTTCTCTTGACAGACACATTGATCAACAAAATAAAAATATAATTGTGTTGAGTAATAAGGCACTCAAGAGGCACCTTGTTCCAATGTAAGGGAGAGAAAATCAGACACATTCCTATGCCCTCCATCATCTGGCCGTCCATCTACACTTTCAAGTCTGACAAACTAATGAGACGGTTGACTGAAGCAAGAATAGACTTATTCCCTAGTGTTGAGGATTAGGTCTAGAGGAGAGTCTCTTGGATTGGAACTTTGGGTGATGTCTAGACTTAACTCTCATGAATGCAGTACACTAAAAATCATATCCTTATATTATATGTACAAACAGAGAGTATGAAAATTAGAGAGGTTGGATTTCTTTTGATTAAAGCTTGGTTGAGCCCAGAATTTTAGGATCACTCAAATCAAGGGTCTTCTATGAATTAAGCCTTGAAAATTCACATGCACAGTCAGGGATGTATTCAACTAAGTCATTCATTCATGCTCGGGTACAAGCATGGTCTAAGTATAGGGGTATGATGAATCTCGTATTCATCATGCTAAAATTGGTCATTTAGACTCGGTTAATCATTAATAGAGCATTATTAGCATTCATACATGTGTTAATAATATTTGCATTTCATCATGCATAATTGCTTTAAAAATCCCAAGTGTAAATTAGCCTAAAAAGCCGCTAACTTCTCTTATTTTTAGTTAATTCATCCTAACTCCGATTGACCCCAAACTACCTCCATTGTGTAGATATTATTAATCTTATTAAATAAAAAATAAAAAAATTACTAACTCTAATAAGTGTCAAATAATCCCAAAGTTTAATTTCACATCTGACGGACTAAAATGAGCATATCTCCCACATACAGTGTTCGATTTTGGTCTACTCACTTTTAAAGTACTCCATTCTCAAATAACTTCAAAACAAGACCAATTTCGTAAAATTCGGAGCTCATTTGTGAAAATTGGGTTATGGGCCTCTTTTGCGCATTTTGACTTTTTGCTATTTTTGACTTGAGTTTTTATGTTCTTAATTAACGCTTTTAATTTTATTTCTTTTTCATTTGCGTTCTTTGATGAAAGTTTTATTAAGTGACACAAAAATCCAAATCCAAATTAAAACTGAAATTAAAGAAACTGACCGAGTCCAAGCATCTGTTGTCAGTCTGTCCAAAAGTTGTGTGTTTCTTACTTCTATTTTATTTTCCTATTTTCTTATTTATTAAAAATACAAAAAAATAGACTAATGTGTAATTAATTTTCTTATATTTTATCGTATTTTTTCTATAATTTTTATCCTCTCTAAAAATACCAAAAAAATTACAAAACCCCAAAAATTCGGTTTTCTATACACATGGAAACCACAAAAAATTTCACTTCGCGCAGGTGACTTCTTTTGCTCCCGGGTCCTTCATGAAAGTTGTAGATCTCGACGAGATGAACAACTTTAGTGAAGAAATTTTTTTAATCCGAGGTTTCCTTCTACTAGTTCTCCATCGTTAAAATTGAAAATTTTTTGGGGGTGCCACGTGGCAGCTCCTGGGCGTGCCACGTGGCACCCCCACTCTCTCTCCAGCCGCCCCATCCCAGGCACGTGACCCAGGTCATCTTCCCCAAGCTCTCCAGTCGTTCTCGCCTCCCCCTCAGTCGTTCCCCCTCCCATAACCCCCCGACCTCCTCCTTGTAACGTACCCACCACCTCCGGCCGTTACGAACCACCAACCACCGCCAACTCTCCTATAAAAACCTCCTCTTCTGGCCGCACAAGGCATCCGCCCCTTCTCCCTCAAGCACCTCCAACCTCGAACCTCCGACCGCTCGTCCACAGCTCGGCCGTGTGTTGGCCGAGCTCCGCCCGCGCCCCCATCGCGCCATCGCCTCCGCCCGCGCATAGCGATCGACCCAGAGCCGACCAGCATCTCCGCCTCCGCCTCACCCTCCGCCTCTGCGGGGAGGCGCCGCCCCTTCGCCCGCCACCACCGGCGAAGGCACCGCCCCGATCGTCGATTTCACAGCCTCCAGCTGCCGTCGGATCGGGCGTGGCCCTTGATCCGACGGTCCACAGGCAGCCACGCGCCCCAGCCTCGAGGCTCGGGGCCCCCGAAGCAACACCGGGCGCCACGTAGGCTCAGGCTCTCGAGCCTGAGCCCCCACACCCGAGCATCGCGCCTTCTCGCCTGAACCTCAGCCTCTGCCACCAAGCCTCCAAGCGCACGTGCAACACACATGCGCGACTGGGAAAATTGCATGGACGCCCCTACAACTTTCAGTATTTGCAAAAATACCCCTGCTTGGGTAAATTTCAGAGGGGCCCCACGGTCTTTATGAAATTGCAGATAAGCCCCTCCAGGGACTTATTTGAAGCAAAAAACTTTATTTTATTTACATTTTAGTCCCTGAAATTTCATTTATCATATCTTTTTCATACGGACTCCAATTTTAGCATATAATATGTCATTTTGAAGCTATTTCCATGCTCTATCACTTGGCATATTTTGTGGATAGATTCGAGGCTGTTTATTGAGAATTATTATTGAGGATATCTGTTGACATATGCATGCTTATTTTGACATATCTGTGCCATATTTTTCTTGGAAAATTGATGATTTCTTTTGCAGGAACATGGCTGAGGACTTGAACTTTACATTGAATAATTCTCTCTTAATTATTGATTATAACATTTGGGGATTCAATCACATTATTTCGAGGATAGATTCTATGGTTAGTTATTCCCATGGAATGATTATACATGCAATCTGGGATTAATTCTGATTATTTCCATTTATCTATATCTGTCGATATGTGATAAATTTCAAGGACTTTGGTTAACATATTATTGGGCAAAAATCTAAATCACAGATCCGGTGCTTAATCTCCTTTATTTATTCTCCTTGCCTCACATTTTCATCCTTGCATTGTATATTCTCTTAACGCATAAATTAATCGAGCATTAATTAATTATTTACTTTGATTTAAAACCGTGCAACTAAGAATCTCCGTTCCCTGTGTTCGACCTTGGTAGCCTTGCCAAGTAAAAATATTCCACAACATTCAAAGATTGTGGTCTTTGACGAACCGAATTTGCCTCCTATACTACGATTATTATTCATTTTTAATGAGGCAAATTTGACATTCATCAGGTAGCCAAAGAGATACTAGGCGAGTCGAAGGGAGGAGCTCCAGGTCAAAAGGAGGCTTAGTGGTGGAGTGAAGGGTGCAAGAGAAACTAAAAATTAAAAGAGCTTGCTTTAAAGATATGTCTAAGGATAGAACAATGGAAACTGTCATAAACTACAAAATAGCGAAGAAGGAAGCAAAGAAGGTTGTAAGCGAAGCTAAGTAAAAAGCTTATGGAGTTTTTTTTTATAAAAATCTCGATTCTAAGGAGGGCCACAAGGATATATTCAGGTTGGCCAAAGCAAGAGAAAAAAAGACCAAAGACCTTTCTCAAGTGAGATGCATTAAGGACGAGGAATGTCACATGCTTGTTACTCATAAGGACAAAGAGACTAGATGGGGGCAGTACTTCCATAAACTTTTCATTGGGGAAGGAAATGGAGAGATCACTTTGGGTGATCTAGCTCGTAGTGAAAGTTACTTGAATCATGCAAGCTATAGATGAATCAAAGAAAGGAAGTAGAGGAGGCTTTGAAGGTTATGAGACCTGGGAAATGTGTAGGATCGGATGACATCCATGTAGAAATAAGGGGAGTTTTAGGTGAGCGCAGTTTGACTTGGCTTACGAATCTATTCAATGTTATTTGACGAAGCAAGAAAATGCCTGAAGATTACAGAGGTATCAAGCTTATGAGTCACACTATGAAAATTTAGGAATGTGTGATCGAAAGAAGGTTAAGGTAAGTTTCCAACGTAAAAGAAAACTAATCCAGATTCATGCTAGGTCGCTCAACTATTGAAGCTATCCATTTGCTGAGGAGAACAATGGAGATTTATAGAGCTAAAAGGAAGAATCTCCATATGATCTTTATTGATTTGGAGATGTCTTATGATTCTGTCCCATGAGAGATATTGTGAAGAGTTTTGAAGAAGAGATAAGTACCAGTCCTATACATTAACCTCATAAAGGACATGTATGATAGGGCTTTATCTTGCATAAGGATCCCGTCTGGGAAGACTGGCTGTTTTGACATCAACATTGGTTTACATCAAGGTTCAACTTTGAGTCCATTTATTTTTACTTTGATCATGGACTAGTTGACAAGTCACATTCAAGATGAGTTACCTTGGTGTATGTTATTTGCTGATGATATTGTGTTGATTGCCGAGACTAGAGATGGAGTAAATGAGAAGCTTAAGGTCTGGAGACATGCATTGGAGACTAAAAGATTTCGTATAAGTAGGACTAAGACGGAATATATGGAGTGCACCTTTGATGGAAGCAATGGTGAAGGAATTGAGGTGAAGATTGGCGACAATAACATTCGGAAGAGGATTCTTTTAGATATCTGGGATCTATTTTGCAACAGGATGGGAAAATTGATGGAGATTTTATTAATAGAATAAATGCAGGCTGACTAAAGTAGAGAGGAGCCTCTGCTATTCTCTAAGATAAGAAAATTCCTTTAAAAGTTAAAGGAAAGTTTTACAAAGCAGTCATGAGACCTGCTATGCTCCATGGAACTGAATGTTGGCCTGTGAACCATAGACACGTGCAGACAATGTCTATAGCAGAAATGAAAATGCTAAGGTAGATGTGTGGACACACACACACACATGTAGAGATCGGATTCGGAATGATGCAATCAGAAAGAAAGATGGTGTCGCTCCGATCGAGGATAAGATGCGATAAAACCGCTTAAGATGATTTGGTCATTTGCAAAGAAGATCAGCGGATGCACCAGTTAGGAGATGCGAGTGTTGGGATGTTGAGCCTGCTAAGAGAGGGCGAGGACGGCCCGAGAAGTGTTGGAAAGAGACTATACGAAGGGATCTTAGTTTTTTGGATATAATCCCGAGATTGACCCAAGATAGATCTGAATGGAGACGAGGAATCCATGTAGCCGACCCTACTTAATTGTGGGAAAAAGCTTTGTTGTTGTTGTTGTTTATATATATATATACGCTTGTGATTTTGTATTTAAACGATTTTGTATATTTTAGTGGAACAAAAAAATAAATTTAATATAGAAATGTAAATTTTTAAATAATATTACTTGAAGAACAATCTTTTTAAAAGATACATAAATGTACGCAATATGTTCATCTATAATTTGCTAACTAAATTCTAAGTATATTTTTATAATTTAACCTCTTAATTTCATACTTTTTAGGTTTTTTAAATACTATTACATGAAGTACAATCTTTTAAAAAGATAGGTAAATTGGACATAATATGTTCATCTATAATTTGTCAATTAAATTTTAATTACATTCTTATAAGTTAGCTCTTAATTTCATACTTTACCCTAAAAAAGTACTCATTGTATTTGAATGATTTTGTATTTTTCAATGGAGACATTATTTCAAAACTAAAAAATGATTTTAATAAAAAAATATGATTTTTAAATAATATAACTTGAAGTACAATTTCTTAAAAAGATAGATAAATTATATGCAATATGTTCCTCTATAATTTGGCAATTTCTAAGTACATTCTTATAATTCAACCTCCCATATTCACATTTTTTAGGGTTTTTAATAGTATTACATAAAGTACAATCTTTTCAAAAGATAGATAATTGTCTGCAATATGTTCCTCTATAATTTATCAATTAAATTCTACGTACATTCTTATATTTTAACATCTTAATTTCATACTTTTTTTAGATTTTTTAAACAGTATTACTTGAAGTACAATTTCTTTAACCTCTTGATTTCATTCTTTACCCTAAAAAACCACTCACGCTGCGAAGCGCGGGCAGACTCCCTAGTTCATGTTAATTAAAGGGATCTTCGTACCACGATTCCTTGAAATCCGTAACAATTAAATTGTAATCTTTGTAATTATATTATATCGTTGTAAATTTTGATCAAGATCAGTATATTGAGTAAATTACAAAAAAAATCCCTGAAGTATACATCTGATTTTAATGTCATACATGAACTTTAAAAGATAAAAATGTGGTGTCCAAACTTTAAGATTTGTCTCAACGGTGTCCTTGTCTATTGGAATTTAAGATTAAAAAGGCCAAATAATCAACTAAACTTCAACAGTCAGTGACAACTTTGAGACAAATCTTAAACTTTGGTTACCATATTATTACCTTTCAAAGTTCAAGTACAACATTGAAATCAGATGTATAATTCAAGGGCTTTTTTTGTAATTTAGTCTGTAATCTTATTGATTCTTACACCATAATCCTTGAATAGAGGTATATGGGTTAATCAGAAAATATTTGGAAATTATAAAGAGGGGGGTATGGTTGCAATTACAAAGTTGCCTTCTTATTCTAGAATATGGAGACAGGAAGAAGGAAGGTCAATGTTGGAATGGATATTAGTTATGGTATTCTTATCCACAAATGCTAGAAAAGGTTGACAAAATATTGTGAGCCCTCGGTTTCTTCCATGCGGAAATTCTCAATCTGTGTACGATTCTATATTATTGTATGTCTTTATTGGATCGAGTGGGTGTCTACGTATTTAATTCGGATCTTGCATGATATCAAACCGACCCATCATGTTGGATACCAAATCGTCCCCTTCTATGTGTGTGTCTCTCTACACACACATATACGTATATTGTATTTTCCGCGTCAATAATTGGAATCCATAGCTTGATTAACATGAAAAAAATGCTTTTAACACGCTCAACATCACATCATATATATTCTTTATAAGGTTAATGCATTAGACATATACTTGTCTCTTCTCCAAAACTCTCCACAATATCTCCCGTGGAATTGAATCGTAAGCTTTCTCCGAATCAATAAAAATCATATTAAGGTTCTTCCTTTTAGCTCTATAAATCTCCATTGATCCATGCAACATGTGGATAGCTTTAATAGTTGAGCAACTTGGTATGAATCCGAGTTGATTTTTTTTTGTTACTTTGGAAACTTGTATCAACCTTCTTCATCACACGTTTCCAAATTTTCATGGTATGACTCATCAATTTGATACCCCTTTAATTCAAACAATTTTGAATGTCTTCTTTATTCTTGTAAGTAGATGCCATGATGTTTTTCCTACATTCTTCAAGCATTTCTTGCTTCGTCAAATAACATTGAATAAGTTTATGAAACAAGTCAGGTCACATTCACCTAGAATTCTCGATACATTTACATCTTTCTCAAGTTTCATAATTTTTAAAGCCTCTTCTACTTCCTTCCATTGTATTCGTGTATAGCTCGCACGATTCAAGTAACTTTCATTACTAGCTGGGTCTCGATGAAAGGCTTATGGAAATACTACTTCCAACTAGTTCTATATCCTTCCGAGCTACAAGCACATGTCCTTCCTCATCCTTAGAGCAGCTCACTTGAGAACCCCAAAGATCTTGGATGAACATCTAGAAACTAGAGGGAATTTGAAAGAGGGCACCACAAGTATGCGCCTCCAATTATCAACATGGGACACAAGCTTCGACATGTGATGCATGATAATGAAAAGCAAATATGGGAAGAAGTTTTAACCATATGTCCCATTGGGCTCGAATCTAACAAGTTGTTAGGATCAGTTTTCCTCGATAACGGTCTACGGACTTAAGCTTGGGACGTTACGCTTGTTGAAATAAAACAGAGGATATTTTGTAGTTCAATAGAAAATGTCGAAAATGGAAGAGCCCTACCTTTATGAAATTCGTGCGAAAGTGTTGGATTAATACGATTGCTTGATAAAATCAGTTATGTTTACTATATCATGTTATCAAATTAAATTTGCTCAAATTTAACGCACTACCATAAAATGAATGTACATTTTATCACGCTTCCTCTACTTAGCACATAGGAATCACACGGTACTTTTGTCAGATACATTGATAACAGTGATGAGTAGAATGCTAAGTAGGTACACACTCGATAAGAAGAATCTCAATCAACTCTTGTAGTGTGCTTGTAACCATGCATGTCATCTTATGATCTATCTCCATAAGATGCGTAGAGTGGAGTAGGATAAATCTTGTATACACAATTGCGATGATTATATTTTGTCTTTTGATTTCTATTGAGCTAGTTAGCTCGCCTCTACTTTTTTGACCTACCCTAGGTAAGCAGGTGGTGATAACATCATCTCTTAGCTTATAATTCGCTCATCGAGAGGATAGCCATTGTATGTATAGGAGTACTTCTAACCTAGGCGGTCGACCCTTCTCTACACTTTTTGTTGTAGCACTTCGCTTCTTGTACTTAATCACTCGTGTCATGGAAATGTATGGCAAAAATGTATACAAAGAACTTTCCCTGGATTCTGAGCGGGAAAAAAAAGTGCGTGAGTCATCTTGAGATCAAGAAAGATAGGTATCTCAGTCCACTAGGTCAGATACAGAGCAAGGGACTCCGAGAAAGCGCCTGAGTGAAGAGACAACTATATGATAACTGCAGGGAATCCCTCGATTCCCCCTTCATCCCCCCCTCCCCGCGAACTGGCTTACCTCTTTACCGGGGTCATGCTGAATTATCGGCTAATGGCTGCTTTTCTCTCAATGTCGTACGACCGGTAGGTATTGGAAGGCGGCCGGAAGGGCAGACGGAGGTATATGCATATTTCACCATCGCTGGACGACTAAGATCTTGGAAGAGTTGCAATCTCATGCACCTATTACAACAAAACTGGTCTATAATAACTAATAATTTGACTACTTGTTGCCATGTATTTCTTCGAAAACTGGCAGTGGTGAGTACTATTTGTTACAAAATTATTATTTTGTCCTCGTAATGAAATTAATATAGTTATATAAGTTCGTATAATAACGATTATCCATTGATTTTCGTTAAATTGTAAGCGTTATATAATTGGTTGCTGGCTACTATAAATTTAAAAAAAATGATGAAATTTATTCCTTATTATGAACTTTACATGACAGATAAATAAATATTTAAAATTATTAATTATCTTGGATGAAGTTCTAGCCAATAGTAGGACGCGAGGGCACGAACATCTAAAATCTTCACGTTTCTTCACCTCTGATATATGCGAGTAAAAGTGAGTTAAGGATATCATAATGGGCTTGATGGGGCAGCCAACGGACAACTTTCATGTTATTTTTTCGTATTTTTTTTAATTTTTTAAAATATCATTATATATATTCATTTATATATCTCTCCAACATGCCATTCGAATTTCATCAGAAACGGGGACTCCTATGTCCTCCATTTAGAACAAGTCTATTACAATAATATTTAGACCGTTAAAATTACTTGTTCTAGAGGGAGGGTATATAAGTCTCTATTTCTAACGAAATTCGAATGATATATTGAAAGGATATATAGCTGAATATATATGATGATACTTTTCAAAAAAAAATAAAAAAAACAGAAAAATATGCGGGAGCAGCCCGTTGGCTGTCCCTGAGGTAGCCCCGTTTTTCCTATTATAATTGTATCCTAAAGCGTAGTCATGTTGGGATTATGTTGCACCAACTTATAAACCTTGGAAGTCGCAAACCTGATATTAAGAATGCTGCTTAACATGCCGCGATGGTCAAGTAAGTGCTCATGACATTTCGAATCAAGATTTTTGAATAGATATAAATATTTGACACATTTTCGGTAGAAGAGATATATATTTAAGGGTTTTTATCAGTTGTGCCCCATATTGTATTTCAGTTATGCCCTTCCCTTTTTTAGAATATCAGTTATGCCCCTTCCTTCTTAAAAATTCATAATTTTGCACTTCTGTTAAGGTAAAGTAGGGGCATAACTGATATTATGAAAGGGCAGAACTGTGAATTTTGCAAGAAGGTAGGGGCACAACTGATATTTCAAAAAAGAGAGGGGCATAACTCAAATTGCAATATCTCAGAGGAACACAACTGATAAAAACCCTATATTTAAATAAACAAAGTTTGTTCGAATAATGGTATGGACTCTTTCGTGTTTGATCGTGTACTCTCTCCTTTGTATTATTATTATTATTATTATTATTATTATGGGTTTTTACACTTATGCCTCTCTTAGATTGTGCAATATCAGTTATGTCCTTTTTTTTATAATATAAGTTGTGCCCCTATATTCTTGCACCGATATCACATATGCCCTTCTGTCAGTTTGATCGTTAGTGAAGATGGACCAAATCATGATTTATTCAAACCACGATATGGTTAAGAAATGACTTATTGCACTTATCTCCCTACAATTAAAATATTTAGGAAGGTAGGGTGTTCTGAATATGGAGCAAAGGGTCGACGATCGGCACCCTAAAGGACTCGGCTGCGATGGTAGTAATCGGTGGATGCTAACAAGCTGGGGAACAAGGTCCTCAACACCGTCTTCTTCCACTAGCTCTTCCCCCAGATAGACAGGGTCCTCACCACCCTAACCTCTCCACCTCCGTTGATATCTACAACATCTTCGGTGCACCAGAGACAACGAGAGTAGTGGGTAGAAGGTCCTCACGATAAGCGAGGCAGATGCGGCTCATGTTGAAGGGGTATGAGTCGAGGTGGGACCAGAAGCAAAGGAGAATGCCGAGGATCTCCTTGAAACAAATGACAACGAGATGGGCGAGAGTAGTTGAAGTAAGGAGGAGTTCATGGAAGAAGAGGGCTTGGGGAAGAGGGGCTGAAGGGATGGAGTTACAGAGGACACAAAGAGGAGGGCATCATCTTTGAGCTTGGGGCAGAGGTGGAGGTCGGGGTGAGGGGTTGGAGGGAAGGAGTTGTAGAGGATATGGAGGGGAGGGCCTCATGCTCAAGCTTGGGTTGGAGAGGTGAAGGAGATCGGTGCTGGAGGAGGAAGAAGATAAAAATTACATATGACCCCTCTTTTCTTTTCAATTACATTTTTACCCATATGTTTACGTCCGTTTAGGGAGATGGATGGATCAGCAACTAACTCGAGAGACACGTGATAATGGTGCAAGAAAATAGTAGCACAACTAATATTGCAAAAAAGAGAGGAACATAACTGATATTGCAGAATCTAAAAGGACACAATGTAAAAAACCGTATTATTATTCTACATTTAACAAGTGTCTCTTCACTTGTAGTATTTAACAAGTGGCTCTGTTATTTCGCAGAGGTAAAAGCAGGGACTTAACATATATATACTTCTTATATAATCCGTTACAAAAATCCTCTTAAAATAGTTTACAAAGAAATGGATAAAGTAGTGGTTGTGGTATAGTTTATAACGAACGGGATAAAGTAATGGTGGCGAAACATATTATATGTTATCTATTGGAGGATAAAAATGATGCGAGGGGTCAAAAGTCATGACCAATGTTTCCACTTGTGTTCAAAGTCAAAGTAAGAAACAAGTCAAGGGCACGAGTTAACTATTGTGGGATCCATATGCCTCATCTCCAATAAATATATTGGTTTCTTGGACGGCTACTACATCTCTTATTTAACGTGAGAGCCTACCAAATATCTGTACAATCCATTTTCTTAATAGGACCAATTTAAAAAGAATCTAATTATGTGTATATTCTCAAGTAAGGTTCTCGTTTTTCAAATGTAGCCCAGATAGACCTAAAACTTTTTTTGTGTCTAATATAGGCGTCCATAAATTTCTGGGACCCGTTTATTTAAAGAGTTTTGTTTAAAAAGAAGAGAGGGGAATTCTACGAGTTTGAGTTTATCCTACGTTTTTTAAAATCATAAAAATAAAGCTGCACCGAACGTGAGGCCAAAGATAAACCTTATTCGAAATTAAATGGAATCACGCAGTAATCTGATTGTGAGAGTTTTGCAACCATGCTTTTACAAGTGGGCTGCTACACTCGTTTCCGAGTATTTTTAAAATTACAGGATAGTCCCTGCAATCTTGTTATTATCTAACGAGCTCGATAATCTTGCTCAGTGTCCCACCATTATTTAATTGGTTGGATCATAAGAAATAATAAGTACATAAATTTATCGGCCATCCCATCACACGACATTGTAGCGTCCCCAAATTTTGATAATATCTCATTCGTACTATCGTTTTGCTAGCTTGCCAATATTAGAAAAAAAACACCATGTTTTCGATTTCCAGGATTTCACTTGCTTGGCATGGTTTGAAAAGACGTACCTCGATGCAGTCGAGCTGGGTGCCTTAAGATGGAGTGGAGCTTTATTGCCCTAAGGGACACATTGCAAGAGGCTTTAGTGTCATAGTGAGGCAGCAAGGCCATACAAATGCGCCTACATGGGAACCTGATTAGCTTGTCAGGTGCTGTTTCGCAAACTTTCAAGTTCTTTTTCGCCACTAACACTTCATCTCAAACATTGGAGAATTACACTAAAAATCATTCAGTTGCTTCCAAATGTCCGGAGATTTGTGCTAAAATATACTTTTCGGAATATATTATACGATATTTTTTTATTAAATTGCATGTTTTGGGGAAAATCTGGCATACGTCTCGACTGTCTCGAGGCTACATATCACCTCAATTCTAGAGAAATCACTTCGATCAACCTTTCATTCTTCAAAATCTTGATTAAGTAAATCATATCCGCAAGGTCAGTTTCTTCATTTTCCATGGAAAAATGGGTGACTGTTGACAAAGTTTTGTAATGCTGAATCCACATCCAGTTTTTATCAGGACTTTTTCGATACCTACTCCGAACTTTGGATCCTTTTATGTAATTTACCAAGTAAATATAGCATGGACATGGCAAAGACTCCAAGTCCTACTCATCAGTGAATGATTCTTATAATCATTTGTACAACATAGTCGTCATGAAAAAGGGTGAAGCCCTACAAAACGACAACGCATGAAAGCATGCTCCAGATGAATGTTTAGCAGAGAATCATTAGTTACTACTGATGCTTCATAACATTTCGCCACTGAAAATGCTCATTATGAACCTTTTATCATTTGAAGCGAAAAAGATAATACGCATCCCAACCAGGAACACTGTGATTTAGACATTTATGAAACAACTTTCATGAAAACTACAGTGGAATTCTTCTTACATCAGGAGTTAAAAGCATTTGAGGCAGCATAAATGAAGTCCAAAATACCTGTCCCTTTGAGCAGTCCTTTGCCGGTCAAGAGCTCAAAATCTAAAAGCAACAAGAATCCTATTATCGCAACCTTCCCATTTAGTACTTCGTTGTCCCCCGTGAAACCAAATCCTTTAACATCCTCGTCAATCACCATTCTCACCTGAAACAAAACCCAGACTTTAACTCATATATACACTAGATGAATTTCTACAGTTATAACAACACGGTGCAATTTTCAAGAAGCAACTCGAGGGGTAAGAAAATGAAGTTTTTACACAGCTCATCCAACATTCTTGTTCGTTGAAATATTCAGTACTATACGAGTGCCACTATTTTAGTTACATAGATGGTATTTTTATTTCTTCTCAATGACTGGGATCTTCTCGAAACATTACAGTGAGGTTTCTGCAGTTGGAAAACCAAGGTAGACCAAGGAAATGAAACTATATTTCATAGACAAAATATTTCCATTTGCTAGCACAACCAAAAATGAATAATAAGGTTTCCATTAGGTTTCCAAGACCTTTGAAACTCTCTCCGTTGGAATTTCTGCATTTTCTTTTTTAACTAACAGAAGGATTATGCCAACTTTTGGAATACATACATATACATGTACACATGTGTGCATGTACATGTACCAGACGTATATATACTCACAAATATATGTGCAGATGTGTACAACCACAGTATCCGCTACAATATTTTTGCATCTACTTTATTTGAAAACTCAATTAGCTTCTGTCAGGTGCACAGATTCTTAAATTATTTTAGAGAAATTTAAAGAGGGACAGAGACATTTATCTAGATAAACATCAGTACATCCGTGAAACACAAAATAGCAAGCAAAATGGTATTTCAACCAGACAAGAAGAAAAAAAATCAAAATAAGACGAATCAGATCCACGACAAAGAATGCTGTTTTTTTTAAAAGAGAGGTAAAAAAGGATGCCTATGTGAGACCTCGCAAAGGATTGCAAATTTGCAAGTGATGGCCACCTTACAAGCCTGATTCAGTAAAATTGCAGTTTTTACTCCCTTAACCGCAAGGGGATGGCCCTTAAATACCTTTTAGAACCATGTTGCATATGCCATTGATTCCATCCAACTTTTAAACAAGGCATCTGCTGTAAATCAATGTTTCTAAATGTTTTAATTAAATTCATTAGAAGGGCTACATATACAAAGATTTGGTCAAGTGGAAACATGTATCATCGAAGTTTCCACTTGCCGAGGAAACTTTTCCGATGGGCTTCCAAGTGCATAATGGTATACTTGGAAAAAATAGCAGCACTGGGATTGTGAAACATCAGCAACAGATATAGATTGTACCTCGTCAACATTTACATCTGATGCAGTGGTACCAGGTTGAGCCCTGCCGCTAAAGACAATCTCAGCGGATCCTCCAGACTTGCCACTTCCTCCCATGCTTATGTAGATGTTTTTATCATCAGTTTTAACAGGGTACACAACTAATGACCTCAAGGCAGGAGTGAGCACCCTCAGCACAGGGTTCTTGGGGTACCACTCTTTTATAGCACCTGTCTGAAGATCAAAGGTACTATCTGTTGTGGGGCAGACTATACAGCCATCCTGGAAATGAAATGAGATCAGTTTATCAGTGTGCTGGAAAACACAACCTAGGCAGGGTAAGCAGAAAGCAGATTACAAGGCTTTTCTGTAAGGATATACAGATTGTGACTTAGTGCAACAGTTAGAATAAAAACATTTATGCGCCTTTCTTACTTAGATGTTTTTACAAGCAAATTATCAAGTATTAGAAATTTATATTATATATGTAGTTGAACTTCATTATTGCATCACTACCAATTCACCACATGTTCATGCAAAAGTGTGAAACAACACATAAAAAAGTATGAAATTAACAAGTTAGAGAAAAGGCAGGCCAATTTGAAGGAAAGGATCGTAACCAGTTTCGTTCTTCACTGAGCATCTAGGCCATAGAATATATGACTACTAGGTTAGGTTAAATACTCTAAGAAGATTCCTTTTGTTAAAAAACCTGATAACTCCATTCCTCATGGCTGCTAGTTCCAAAAACAAAAAATATATACGGGACATCAGGTGCTCCAGTTGAATTGTATCTCCTAAAAAAGGTCTCTGTAATCAAGATAGTCAGTCTGACGCAGTCTCCACATCTGCTAATACGCAATTTTAGATTTTAAAAGAAAATTCATGATAAACTATTTAAGAAGTTAGAGATGCTAGGAACAGGAGTTTGTTTTGAACAAATACTGCAACACGGTGCCCTTCAGCTTAAGACATGTCAAAAAAGATCAATAAATTCACTTTTGTTATGGCTTTTCTGACTATTCCCAAATACTTGCCAAATCAGCATGCATATTAGGTGCCACGTTCTCTCGAATTGATGGGAAGATGAATATAGGAGGATCAACTTTATTTTGGATTTTTCTGCTGAAAGTTTAACAATTGATTAAATTTTACGGGTCTGTTTAACCATTATTACCTAGAAGGAAGGTGCCATGCAGTATCTTTTCAATAATTGTGCATTTTGTTCTCTCTCTTTTGAAGCTGAAGAATGATTGTCATCATCCCACGTAGTCATCCAATTATCATGAATAACCATTAATTATACCAAATTAATCAGCATACACATTTTTTTTCATAAAATGCAATCCAGCCACAAATTAAACTGGACTGTTATAAGCCTTCATGTTGTAGGAAATGAAGAACATGTTTATTCCAGAGAACCCTAGGCTCTCTTATATAGAGGAAGCCTATGGGTAAATTACAAAAGACGGAACAATAAAGATAAGCATAACACATAAGTACATAAATACTATAAATATCTCTACACTCCCCCTCAAGATGGAGCATAGATGTCAATCATGCTCAGCTTGGAAGTACATTTCTGAACCGGCCCTCTGAGCAACGGCTTGGTGAAAATATTTGCAGTCTGTTCACCTGAACTCACATGAGCAGTAGAAATTAACCCTTTCTGAATCATGTCCCTGGTATAGTGGCAGTCTACCACAATATGCTTCGTCCTTTCATGAAATGCAGGATTATTAGCAATAAATAATGCAGCTTGATTATCACATTGTAACTTCATGGGTAACGATACATCTATATGCAGATCTGTTAATACGGCTCGAACCCACATCATCTCCGTGCTAGCCTGTGCCATGGCCCTGTACTCAGATTCAGCACTAGATCTAGCCACTATTGTCTGTTTCTTGCTCTTCCAAGAGACTAAGGAACTGCCAATGAATACCGCAAATCCTGAGGTAGATTTCCGATCTCTAGGACATCCTGCATAGTCCGCATCAACACATGCAGAGATAGAAAGATTTGTTTCTTTCATAAACAACAATCCTGCACCTGGAGACGACTTTAGATATCTCAGTATCATATATACAGCATCCATGTGTACTTGTCTGGGTTGCTCCATGAATTGACTCACTCGACTCACTGCAAACGCAATGTCAGGTCTGGTGATGGTAATATAGAGAAGTTTTCCCACCATTTCTCTATATCTTCTTTTATCAACTTCCTCTGTGTCATCTCCGTATAGCTTCATATTAGGGTCCATGGGAGTAGTAGAGGGTCGACACCCGATCATACCTGTCTCCACAAGCATATCTGTAATATATTTCCTTTGGGTCATCACAAGACCCAGCGCATTCCTTGCAACCTCCAATCCCAGAAAGTACCGTAGAATACCAAGATCCTTAGTCACAAACTGACTGCCTAGAAATGCTTTTGCCATTTTTGTCCCCTGTGTGTCATCTCCCGTAACAAGTATATCATCAACATATACGATAATAACAACAGTACCTCTGGGAGTCTTCTGGACAAACAAAGAGTGATCAACATTCGATCTTATGAAGCCTTGCGTCTGGATGAGATCTGAAAGCTTCTGAAACCATGCCCGCGGACTTTGTTTAAGGCCATATGTGGCCTTGTGAAGTCTACACACCATATGACACTCCCCCTCAGCAGCAAACCCCGGAGGCTGCTGCATGTAGACTTCTTCCTGCAGATCTCCATACAAAAAAGCATTTTTGACATCAAGCTGAAACAAGGGCCAATCACGTACCACTACAACTGAGAGGAGAATACGTAGCGTTGAATGACGCGCCACCGGAGAGAAGGTGTCCATATAGTCCACCCCATAGGTCTGAGTGAATCCACGGGCCACTAGTCTTGCTTTGTAGCGATCAAAGCTGCCATCCGCATTATACTTGACAGTAAAGACCCATTTACAACTGACCACAGAGGCGTCTGGAGGAGCAGCAACCAAGCTCCATGTACCACGAGATCGCAAGGCATCCATTTCTTCTTCCATGGCTAACCTCCAGCAGCTATCTTTCAATGCATCCTGATAGTTCTGCGGTATCTCCATGGTAGATAGAGCAATGGCAAATCTCTGGAAATCACCAGTGAGCATGGCCTCAAATTTCAGCGAAATTCGATCGAATTTCTGTCGAATATCGATATCCAGTCGAAATCGAAATTCGACCGAAATGACTGAAATGACTGAAATATGGGGGTCCTAGTACAAAAAATGACCGAAATGACCGAAATTTCGATCGAAATTCCATTGAAATTCTGTTTTGGTCGGTACCGAAATGATGACCGAACCCGACATTTAAGGCCTTGCCAGTGAGGCGATGGAAGGAGACCTGGGAAGCAAGTGGGTAAGTCACACATGACCGCTTGGACTTCCTTAGGGCAATAGGTACATCCAAATCATCAGCAGTGTCCACCTGTACAACAGTATCCTGCACTTGTGCATTGTCAGTCCCAACAGTACTCATATCACCTGGACATACCTGGGGCATTGTAGATGAATGACGGCCTCCATGAGCAGTATTCGAACGACGAGTGTAGAATTTCGGTAAAAGTGGTACTGGCGGTGGTGGTGGTGATGGTGACACTGGAGGAGTAGATATGTGACCGAGCTGACGTATAGGAGGGGGTGGCACATAAATCTCATCAACAGTATTTGAAGGCATCATCCTATCACTTGTAGGCGAAAAATACATAACATTTTCAAAGAAGGTGACATCAGCACTGACATAATATCTTTTATTCACAGGATCATAGCAACGGTAGCCCTTTTGAGTACGAGAGTACCCCAGAAAGACACACTTGACAGCCCTAGGTGAGAGCTTGTCAATCCCTGACGTAAGTTGATGGACAAAGCAACTGAACCAAAAACACGAGGAGGTAAAGTGAACAATTCCCTGTCAGGAAAAATAACAGAGAAAGGAACTCTCTCTCCCAACACAGAAGATGGCATACGATTGATTAGATAACCTGCCATAAGTACCGCATCACCCCAAAACGACAGAGGAGTACTACTATGAATGAGAAAAGTCCGATCTACATCAAGAAGATGACAATGTTTCCTTTCAGCAACACCGTTCTGTTGAGACGTATATGCACAGGTAGTTTGGTGAATAATGCCACGAGATGAGAAGAAATGGGAAAGAGCACGGTTGCAAAATTCTAATGCATTATCTGTACGTACAATCTTCACATTAGAAGAGAAGACATTCCGAATTTCATTAATAAGATTCTTGATTACATCCCCCGCTTCAGATTTATTTTTCAATAAAAAAACCCAAGACACTCTAGAGAAATCATCTATGACCACTAGGTAAAATCTGTGTCCCTGGTGATCAGGTACACGACTCGGATCCCAAATGTCAACATGCAATAACTCAAAAGGGGAGCGACTGCTCCTAGACTCACGACCCGAGAAAGTAGACCTGTGATGCTTTCCCAACTGACAAGCGTCACACTGAAAGGAAGACTTGGGTGAAATCTGGGTTAAGATATGACGTAGCTTCTGAAGAGGGAGATGACCAAAACGCAGATGCCAGGTAAAGGGAGAAGCAAATCCACTGGACTGAGATGAGACACCAGCATAGTACCGATAAAGTCCGTCCTGCTCGCAGCCACAGCCAATCACCTTGCCCGTAAGAATGTCCTGAAAGATAAGAGAGGATGGGTCAAATATAGCTCGACAATGCAAATCCTTCGTAAGTTGGCTAATAGAAAGCAAGTTCATAGAAAAATCTGGAGCATGCAAAACATTCAACAGACGAATGGAAGGTGTCAAACTGATCTCTCCCTGCCCAATGATGGGGGAATGAGTGCCAGTGTTCACGAAAGCGGTCTGTGCGGCCGCATATGCGTATGCGGTGCCTTCAGCGCACCGCTTTCATGAAGCCCTGCATTATGCGCCCTGTGCGCTTATGCGGGCCGCATATGCGGGCTGTGCGGCCGCCTATGCGGTCTGTGCGGCCGCATACATATTATTTTATTATTTTATTTTTTTAATTTTTGCCATATTTTTATTATGTTATTTGTGCCACATTTTTCTTGCTTTTGCATGTATGCCAACCATGCATCCATGAATATTTAAATCCATCATCAAAGTAATTGTACGACGAGATTGGAGTAAACACGCGAGGAAGAAAAAGAACAATGTACCAATAATTTAGCAAATTAATTTAGTCAACTAATAGTTATAATGAATGTAATATATTATATGTAAAGTTTGGTACTTTTGATGGAGGATCAATTATAAATATAACAACAACGATAAATGACAATACATTCAACAATAGAGGCATTTTGTATGCTAACTTTTCTATTTTGTTGATTGCTGTCAATTATTTTATGTGCTAACCGTTCTATTGAAGTATTGATATTTGATTGATCGAGATTGTTTTGAACTCTATATGAAAGTTATTTTTCTTAGATCTTCGGTTGGACCACAATTATACATAAATTTAGTTCTCTTGTAGTCACTTTTGTATATATTTAATTATTTTTCAATAAAAAATTAGGAAACCGCGTAGAACCGCATATGCCCCGCATATGCCCCCGCATACCGCTTAATCGCTATTCAGTGACCTGTCCGAACGCATACGCATACCGCTTTCCTGAACCTTGATGAGTGCCATCTGCTATCACTACCGATCTCCCTTGAGAACCTTCCCTGTAGGATGTAAACTTATCTCTATCTCGACAGAGATGATGTGTTGCCCCAGAGTCCAATATCCATTCTGAAACATCCAGACTGTGACATGAAGTAAATGCGTAAACGCTACCTGAAGAGCTCGCCATGGCTGATGTGCTGGCAGAGGCTGAGGTTGCGATGTCCGAGTGACCTCCCGGCGAATCAGTAGAGGCAAAAGGCATGATATCCCGTAATCTGGCAACAAGATCGTCAAATCTCTGGTCGGAAGTAGATGACGGTGTAGAGACAACATGCTCGGCTACACGTGCAGAGGCAGGAAAACCATGCTTAGAATAGCATGTGTCTTCCGTATGACCCGAGCGATGACAGAAGGAGCATGGCTAACGAAAACGACCGCCTCGACCGCGAGGTCCATGACCACGAAAAGAGGAAGCACCTCTGCCACGTAAAGCAGCCATTGCCGAGGGAGGCGGCGTAGACGCAGAAGAAGGAACCGAGATTCGGCTTAGTCGCCGATACACTTCCTCCACTGGAGGAATAGTCGCATCTGCCAATATCTGTGAGCGAGCCGCATCATATTCCAGGTCTAGTGCCGCTAGTAAGATCCCCACCATTGTAGCATTCCGGAACGTCTTCTGCAGCTCAGGGGTCGCTGTCAGGGGAATGATGCTGTAGAGCTTCTCAAACATCCCCCGTAGGGATGTATACAACGAACGCAACGGGCGGCCATTTTGTTTAACCGTAAAGATGTCATGATGAAGTTGAAGAATCTTTGTCTCGTTCTTCATCTGTGAGTACGTTGCTGCGAGAATATCCCACATGGCCTTAGCCGTGGGCTAGTGTAGAACATCGTTGGCTATCTCCATTGTCAGAGTGCCAGAAAGCCAGACCTTGGCATACGAGTCATCGGCCTCCCATGAGGCGTAAATCCCCGTCTTCTCCTCCGGCTCATCTTCAGTAAGAATGTGCTTCTTACCATTGGACTTCATCAGGCTCATGAACTGCATCGCCCAGCTCGTAATTCGTCCCATCCATTTTGACTATAGGCGCTGGACCCTTGAATGCGCCAATGGAGGGCATATCAACCTTGTTGTCTGTCATATTGCCGGAGTAGAAGAGCTAGGGTTTGTAGACTAATGAAGAACTGTCTACATAAACCTTAAGGGGTATGAGTGCATATGTAGACTTATGCACTCAAACCCATGAAATGAAGAAGAGGCGGGGGCCGGCGGCGTGGAGAGAGGTCAGCGGCGACGTGGAGGGGTCGGGGCCGGTGTGGAGAGAGGCCAGCGGTGGCGTGGAGGGGCGGGGGCCGGGGACGGCGTCGTGGAGAGGGGTCGGGGCCTGCGTCGTGGAGAGGGGTCGGGGCCTGCGGCGTGGAGAGGTGGGGGGGCGGCGGCGGCGTGGAGAGGGAGGGGGGTGGCGGCGGCAAGAGGGACTAGGGTTTAGGGTAACTCTAATACCATGTTGTAGGAAATGAAGAACATGTTTATTCCAGAGAACCCTAGGCTCTCTTATATAGAGGAAGCCTATGGGTAAATTACAAAAGACGGAACAATAAAGATAAGCATAACACATAAGTACATAAATACTAGAAATATCTCTACACTTCATCCATGACAGGTACTGCTTTTCAACACAATAAACTTTAGAAGCAACACAGTAAACAACAAGGTCCAGATTTTTCAACACCATCTCATCTGTTTTAGCCATGTCCACAAGATTTCAGAAGGAATAAATCAATCCCACCTTCTGTATATTAGACTCATCCCATATGGTATGTCAACCTGAAATACCTTTAAAAATCCACAGAGATAGAACCAGTGTTGTTTAAGGTGTTGGTGCAAAATGCCCGAGGCGCTTGGTGCTCACTTAGGCGCTTGCCTAAGAAAAGCAAAGCGCCATATATAAAAATAAATAAATATTGTATGAGTCTATATAATGTGCACATGCACACATATGCACGTATGTGTAATTGTAAATATGTGTATGTATAGCTTATTTGAAATCTAAGATTAATCCAATATATTTGTGTGTGTGTGTACATGCATGTATATAAATGCATACGTGTATATGTGTGTGTGTATATATATGCTATCATCAAATTATATTTTACGATCAATCAACTATTTATACATATGTGTATGGGTATATGTATGCATGTACTTGCATATGTATGTGTATACGTATTAAATATTTGTATTTGTGTCTACCGTGTATTCACACGTGTGTGTACGTGTAGACAATTGTATACATGTGTGGCTATATATATGTATGTGTGCATGTTTATGTCTAATGTGTAAGTATTTTTATTTATACATGTGTGTTTGTTTCTTCATATGAATATGTATGTACATATAGTACTTCAAACTAATATGCATATGTATATGTAGAAGTATATATACTTTTTTTTAGTCAAACCAAGGTTGCAGAAAGTGGTAGTCGGTACTCGATCGGCAGGGTCACTAACTAAGGATTAATCGGCAGTCGGGCGACTAATCGGATTTAGTCGACCATTAATTGGTTTTGAATTTTTTTAATTATTTTAAATATATATACTACATTTTTTATACATATACTCTTATATGTTAACATAGATTTGTACAATTTCTACACTATCATATTGAAACAAAAGAAGTAATTGACTTTAAATATAACATTAGGCATATTAATATATGTGTTTGTTTATTTATATGAATATTTATGTACGTATAGTACTTCAAACTAATATGCACATGTATATGTAGAAGTGTATATACTTTTTTTGAGTCAAACCAAGGTTGAGAAAAGCGGTAGTCGGTACTCGATCGACATGGTCACTGACTAAGGATTAATCGGAAGTCGGGCGACTAATCAGATTTAGTCGGCCATTAATTGGTTTTGACTTTTTTTTATTATTTTCAATATATATATATATCATTCTATATACATATACTCTTATATGTTAACATAGATTTGTACCATTTCTATACTATCATATTGAAACAAAAGAAGTAATTGACTTTAAATATAACATTAAGCATATTAATATAAGTTTTCTTTTTAAAAAAGCAAAAAACTAAAAAATAAAAAAAATCGATGTAAAAGTCGGTCGATTAGTCAGGTTGGCAGACTAATGGCCGACTAGGCCTAGTCGAGTCGGCTACCCCCTCCCCCCGACTCGACTAGTGGGCCTAGTCAACAGAATTTACAAGCTTGAGTCAAACATATATATTATATTTAGAACTAAAACATCAATGTATTACGTATACATATATGTAGTGGAAGTGTACGTGTGAGTAACGTATACATGTACGTGTATATTTGTAAGTATGTGTATTATTGATACTTAGAATCAATATATATCTAATATAAAAATCTAACCACAGATAAAAATAACAAAAAGTGGGAAAATCCTACTTTGCCTCAAGCACTGGCCTTAAGCGCCTAGAGCCTCAAGACAGGCGCTCGCCTGAGCAACACCTGGGGCAAAATGCCTCGCTTGGAGGCAAGGCGCTAGGGCCTCGCCTCGCCTCACATGGGAGCCTAGGTGAGTGCCCGGAGGGCTTTTGACAACATCGGATAGAACACACAGTCAGCTGACGCGAATTGCACGCCAAACCCTACTCACGAAAGTGCATATGAAGAACAAGTGATCCACATCTTCATAACCATCACCACAAATCACACAAGATGTGCCAATCTCTGCACTCTAGACCTTGGTAATTGACTGCGTCCTCTACTACATCCAAGCATGTATCCACAGCTTCAACAGTGTACTCCAAAACAATTGGCAATCTAATATACATCTCAATCTCATTGAGGGTTGTTGGAAGAAATGAGATAATTGTTTATTCCAAAGAACCCTAGTCTCTCTTATATAGAGAAGTCTTATGGGTAAATTACATAAGACAGAAGAAGGAAATAAAATATAACTGAAAAGTACATAAAGACTGGAAATATCTCTACACTCCCCCTGAAGATGGAGCATATATGTCAATCACGCTCATCTTGGAAGAACACTTCTGGAATGGCCCTCTGAGCAATGGTTTGGTAAAGATGTCTGCAATCTGCTCTCCTGAACTGACATGGGAGGTAGAAATCAAGCCCTTTTGAATCATATCTCTAGTGTAGTGGCAGTCTTCAATATGCTTCGTCCTTTCATGAAATGCACGATTATTAGCAATGAATAGTGTTGCTTGATTGTCACATTGTAACTGCATGGGTAGAGGTACATCTATATGCATATCTTCTAACACAACTCGAACCCACATCATCTCTGTATTAGCTTGTGCTATGGCTCTGTATTCAGATTCGTCACTAGATCTTGCCAAAACTGTTTGTTTCTTGCTTTTTCAAGAAACTAAAGAACTGCCAACAAATACTGCAAAGCCCGAAGTAGACTTCCGATCCTTAGGGTATCTTGCATAATCCGCATCAGCACATGCAGAAATTGAGATCTTTGTTTCTTTTCTGAACAGTAGTCCTGCATCTGGAGACGACTTTAGGTATGTCAGTATCATGTATATGGCATCCATGTGTACTTATATGGGATGTTCCATGAACTGACTAACCCGACTCACTGCAAAAGCGATGTCAGGTCTGTTGATAGTAATATAGAGAAGTTTACCCACCATCTCTCTATATCTCCTACTGTCAACGTCATATGTATCATCATCATATAACTTCATGCTAGGATCCATGGGAGTAGTTGAGGGTCGACAACCAATCATGCATGTCTCAACAAGCATGTCTGTAATATACTTCCTTTGAGTCATCACGAGACCTTGCGCATTCCTAGCAAATCCAACCCCGAAAAATATCGTAGGGTACCAAGATCCTTGGTAATGAACTGATGGCCTAGAAATGCCTTTGCCATCTTTATTCCCTGCATATCATCTCCCGTAACAAGTATATCATCAACATAAATCATGATAACAACAATATCTCTGGGAGTCTTCTTAACAAACAAAGAATAATCTGTATTTGATCTTTTGAACCCTTGCTTTTGAATTAGGCCAGAAAGCTTCTGAAACCATGCTCGCAGTCTTTGTTTAAGCCCATATATGGCCTTGTGAAGTCTATACACCATCTGACTCTCCCCCTCAGCAGCAAACCCCGGAGGCTGCTGCATATAGACTTCTTCCTGCAGATCCCCATATAAAAATGCATTTTTAACGTCAAGCTGAAACAAGGGCCAATCACGTATCACAACAACTAAAAGGACACGTAGAGTGGAGTGATATGCAACTGGAGAAAATGTGTCCATATAATCCAAGCCGTAGGTTTGAGTAAACCCACGTGCCACTAGCCTTGCTTTGTGATGATCAAGGCTGCCATCTGCATGAAATTTGACAGTAAAGACCCATTTACAACTGACAACAGAGGCTCCTGGAGGAGCAGAAACCAAGCTCCATGTACCCTGTGACTTCAAGGCAACCATTTCCATTTCTTCTTCCATAGCAGAACGCCAGCGGCTCTTCTTCAATGCGTCCTGATAATTCCGTGGTATTTCCACAGTAGATAGGGCCATAGCAAATTGCTAAAAATCTCCAATGAGGCGATGGAAAGAAACATGTGAAGAAAATGGATAGGATGCACTACGCTTCTGCTTCCGTAAGGCAATAGGTACATTCGAATCATTAATAATCGTATTCGCCGGTATGTTATCCTCCTGCAGAGATCCCTACACATGCACATCGTCAGACCCATCGTTAATAATGTTACCTGGACAATCATGAGGCCTGGTGGATGATTGACGAGTGCCGTGAGCAGGAACATGACGTCGGGTATAGAATCGTGGTAAAGGTAGCACAGGTGGAGGTGGTAGTGGTGATGGAACAATAGGAACTAGTATAGAAACGGACGAACGCATAGGAGGAGGTGGCACATAAATCTCATCATCAATAGTGGAGGAAGTCAACCTGTCACCTGCAGGGGAGAAATACATCACAGACTCAAAGAATGTGACATTGACACTGACATAATATTTCATGTTCAAAGGGTCATAGCATCGGTAACCCTTATGCGTACGAGAGTACCCAACAAAAACACACTTGACAGCCCTAGGTGAGAGCTTGTCAAGTCCTGGAGTAAGCTGATGTACAAAAGCAACCGAACCAAAGAAACGAGGAGTAAGCGAGAATAAGTCCTTATCAGGAAAGACAAGCGAAAGAGGAACTTTCTCACCTAAGACAGAGGATGGCATACGATTCGCCAGATAACATGCCATAAGTACAGCATCACCCTAAACGGAAATGGGTGCACAACTCTGAATCATGGAAGGTCGTATCTCGATATATCGGCGATATATCGCCGATATTTCGATATCGACATGGGACCGATATCGAAATCGATATATCGATATATCCGATTTCAGACATTTTCTTCAGAAAGATTCCTAGATATAGAGATATATCGGCGATATATCGCCGATATATCGATATCGACACGATATCGAAACGATATCGATATCGATATGTCCTTCCATGCTCTGAATAAGAAGTGTCCGAGTGATATCAAGGAGATGGCGATGCCTTCTTTCTGCAACGCCATTTTGTTGGGACGTGTAAGCACATGTTGTTTGATGGATAATGCCTCTAGACAAGAAAAAATGAGAAAGAGCACGAGTACAGAATTCCAAAGCATTATCCGTTCAAACAATTTTCACAGTAGACGAAAAAACATTCTGCACTTCATTTATAAGATTTTTGATAACATCCCTGCTTCGGATTTATTTTTCAACAAGAACACCCAAGACAAATGAGAAAAATCATCAACCACAACTAGATAAAACATGTGTTCCTAGTGATCAGGGACACGACTCGGACCCCAAATATCAACATGAAACAATTCAAAAGGGGAGCTAATGCTCCGAGACTGACGACTAGGGAAAGTAGATCTGTAATGCTTTCCCAACTGACACGCTTCACACTGGAAAGAAGAACCCGGTGGAATCTGGGGCAGGATATGACACATCTTCTGAATAGGGAGATGACCAAATCTTAGATGCCATGTGAATGGAGAAACTGGACCACTTGACTGAGAGGAGACACCATCATAGGGAGTTCGGACCAAACAATAGAGACCATCCAGTTCACAGCCACAACCAATCACCGTGCCCGTAAAAATGTCCTGAAAAACAAGAGACGATGGGTCAAAATAGCTCGACAGTGCAAATCCTTCGTAATTTGACTTGTGGAGAAAAGAAGAGAAGAATATTGTGTGTTTATTCTGTGAGGTCTAGGGGTCCTTATATAGGACTAAACCCTAGGGTTCTCAGAGGAGAACTTACATAAATACCCCTGTGGGGTTACATAGGGAAACAATACATAAGGAAACGGTGCATAAGAAAACAGAGATAAATAAAGAAACAATATACGGTAATCTCTAACACTCCCCCTCAAATTGGAGCATATTCATCAATCATGCCCAACTTGGAAGTTACCCAGGAAAGCCGCTTCTTGGTCACTGCCTTGGTAAAAATATCGGCAAGTTGAAGATCTGTTGGAATGTGTGGCGTGGTTATCTTCCCTCCTCGTACAGCATCTCTGATAAAGTGACAATCAATCTCAATATGTTTTGTTCTCTCATGGAACACAGGATTGGTAACAATGTAGGTAGCTGATTTCTTGTTACAGTACAAGGGAATAGGAGTGGATGTAGCAGCATTTAGTTCTTGTAGAAAAGTGAGCAGCCACGTGATCTCACATGTAGCCTGAGCCATTGCTCTATATTCAGCTTCAACACTAGATCTTGAAACAACTGCTTGTTTCTTGCTCCTCCAACTAACCAGGTTTCCTCCTACCATCATGGCATATCCAGTTGTAGATCGACGATCTTCAGGAGAGCTTGCATAATCGGCATCAGCATATGCAGTGAGATTTATGTGACCATTTGCCCCATAGAAGATTCCTCGTCCTAGCGAGTCTTTTAGGTAGCGAAGGATTTGAAGAACATCTTGCCAATGGATGTAGCATGATTTCTCCATATATTGGTTGGTTCTGCTTACAACATAGGATATATCAGGTCTAGTAACTGTAAGATATAGAAGTTTGCCAACCAGGCTCCTATATCGTGTAGTGTCTTCAAAGAGAGGATCATTGGATGCAGTGTGTTTTCTAGGCTCTGCTGGAATTCCTGGGGGTTTGCACCCAAGTAGTCCTGCCTCAGTTAGTATGTCAAGTCAGTATTTCCTCTGCGACATATGTAAGCCTTTCTTAGTACATAAAGTTTTTATGCCTAGAAAATAGCGAAGTTGTCCAAGATCCTTGGTGACGAATACTTTTTGCAAGAAAGCCTTGGTTTCTAGTATCCCTTGGTCATCATCTCCAGTAATAATCATATCATCTACATATACAGCAAGAATTACAGTACCAGTATGCCGTCTCCTGACAAAAACCGAATAGTCAGACGTAGTCCTCTGGAAGCCCATGATGCCAATTTCTGTACTCAGTCTATCAAACCAAGCTTTTGGACTTTGCTTTAGTCCGTAGATGGCTTTGTGAAGTCGGCATACATACCCCCCTCGACTTCGTAACCTGGGGGTTGTATCATGTAGACTTCTTCGTCCAGCTCTCCATATAGAAATGCATTCTTGACATCTAACTGAAACATAGGCCACCCTTTTTTCACAGTCACAGAGATGACAGTTCGTATGGATCCCATTCTAGCCACATGGGAGAATGTTTCGAAGTAGTCTACCCCGTATGTTTGAGTAAAGCCTTTTGCTACAAGTCTTGCCTTTAAACGATCAATAGAACTGTCAGGGGACTACTTTGTAGTGAAGATCCAGCGACATGCAACTGGTTTACATCCAGGAGGGCATTTGACAAGGTCTCATGTTTTTCTAGACTGTAATGCTTCCATTTCTTCATTCATTGCCATTCTCCATCCCTCATCTTGTAGTGCACTATGATGATCTTTGGGAACAGAAATAGCCATTATAGCATCTGCATATCTTTTGTCAGAGCAAGATAACCCATTAGTAGAGGTGAAATGAGATATTGGATGAAGTGTACATTGCCTCTTTGTTCTGCGTAGAGCGATCGAAAGCTCCTGAGGACTATCCGGGGTAGTATTGGTGGGAGCACTCGAGGATGGCACAGTTTCCTGCAACAGTGGAATTGGTAAAGGAACATGAACATGATTAGACACAGTTCTTCTTTTATACACAATTGGTGGAGGAGGAAACTGAAGAGGAATATCGGACACTGTCTGAGTAAGGAAGCTGTTTTGTTTAAAGAAGGTGACATCAAGAGAAACGTAATAACGATGTTCTGTAGAATCATAACATATGTATCCTTTTTGAGTTTGAGAATACCCTAGAAAAACACATTTGATAGCGCAAGCAGATAATTTGTCAGTGGTATGGAAATTATGGACAAAGGCTGTGCATCCAAAAATTCGTAGGGACAGAGGGAAAGGTTTCTCCTTGGGATATAGCAAGTTGAAAGGAGTTGAGCCATGTAGAGAAGCAGATGGGATCCTGTTTATAAGATGAACAACAGTAAGAATAGCATTGCCCCAATATATCTTGGGAACATTCATATGGGTGAGTAAGGATCGAGCAATATCAAGAAGGTATCTTAGTTTTCTTTCAGCAACCCCATTTTGTTGGGATGTATATGGGCAAGAAGTTTGATGTATCCCTGGGAGGCAAAAAAGGTTGTCAAGTCATTCTGAGTAAATTCCATAGCATTATCAAAACGAAAGATTTTAATAGTAGTGGAGAAATTTTTTTTTGACATAATTAAAGAAGTTCTTGACAACGATATTAACTTCTGAACGTTCTTTTAACAAGAAAACCCAAGATAAGCGATTGTAGTCATCCACAAAAACAACAAAGTACTTATGACCACTAATAGTTCGGACCGGACAGGGTCCCTAAATATCACAATGAATTAGGAAGAAAGGAGTAGTGCGACGAGGCTCAGTTCTAGCAGAAAAGGAAACTCTATGATGTTTTCCGAACTGAGATGCTTCACACTCAAAGGGTTTTGGCATAGATAGTTCAGGGAACATCATAGAGAGAGCTTTGGCAGAAGGATGTCTCAAACGAAGATGCCATAGAAGGGAATCTTCAGAGATGGAGGTAGCGCCGGCAAAGTTGGAAGTAGACGGGTTGTTGAGGTAATATAGGCCATTCCTCTCATGTCCCCCACCAAAAATCTGCCTCATCCGGATGTCCTGAAAATAGCAGCAGCATTCATCAAAAATAACACGACAATGTAGCTCACGACATAGCTTCTGAGCAGATAAAAGACTGAGTGGGAAAGCAGGAGCACAATGCACATCTGTCAGCCGAAGTTTGTTGGAGAAGTCAATAGTTCCAACAGTAGTAACGGGAGAATGATCCCCATTGGCAACACGAACGCTCTTTACAGTGGTAGAGGGTTGAGATGAGGTGAGTAGACTTGCATCTCCCGTTAGATGAGTGGAAGCACCAGAATCAATAATCCAAGCATGTTTGGTAACAGAGACTGAGTTGGCTACTGTACCTGAGGTAGTGGCAAGGCTAGCAGTAGCAGCAGATGCGGTCGTGTCTTTGGTTAAGGGAGCCGAATCATTGAGAAGTTGCCAGATGAGTATATTCAGAAGCAGTGAATGGAGTCTATTGTCCATCTGTACTCTGAATAGATGTATCATTGTTCGTATCATGTGATTCGTCGTCATAAGTGTTATGAGCACTTGATTGCTTGCCAAATGTTGCCCGGCACCGCTCAGAAGGATGATTCATGCGACCACAGTGTACGGATGCAGGATAACGACCAGTAGAGGAATCACGACCACGACCTCGTCCAAGGTCACGTCCACGACCTGAGTCACGTCCGCAGCCACGACCTCGGCCTACAGGATAAGGCTGTCGTCCTCTGTACCCAGATGAATAGTGGGTTGTTGTCTCATTAGAAGAATGAACCAGAGAATTTTGAACTGGAGCCTCCAATTCCTGTAGTCGGCCGAATATGGTTTCGATCGTAGGCAATTTATCTTCCAAAAGAAATTGATCTTTTGCAATTTTGTACTTCGGGTGAAGCCCTGAGAGGAACCTGTAGACCTACCACTCAGCACGTTCGCCTATTTGTTTATCACAGCATGCGGGTTGAAAGATAAGAAGTTCTTCAAACAGGCTTGTAAGTGTCCGGTAGTATTCACTTAGACTGGTCTCTTCTTGATTAGTAGACCAGATTCTTGTGTATATATCAGAAAGACGAGACTTGGTTGTTTTCTAGGAATATGTGTGCTCAAGATTTTCCCACATGGCTTTAGCAGTATCTTTATATAAGAGATTTGCAGCAATATTTGGATCTACACTATTTGTCATCCAAGTAATTACCTGGCAATTGTTAACAAACCAGGCTTCATAATCTGCATCAGTGGTAGCAGGAGGAGTCTTCGTGAGGATGGCACTCTTTCGTTGGCCACCAATAAATATCTTGAAGGATCGAGACCATAGAACATATTTTTCGGAGCCTTTCAACTTGATAGATGTGCCTTGTACCATCAAAGAAGAAGGAGGATACATAGGCTTGGTCTCGGTGGACGTCATGATATCGTCTCTAGGTCATGAAAAAGTAACCTAGATGAAGTTGTAGTTGATCCGTAGGACCGCCTTAGTTGCACATTTTTGGAGAGTTGTGGAGGCTCAACGCCCTAAACCGAAGTCGAACAAGGGGCCTAGGGCGGCAGCGGCAGAAGCCTAGGGTCACAGGGAGGTTACGGTAGATCGCAGGGGGCGCAGGGGCGCGCAGGGAGCGCCGGGGCACGAGAGACGTGCAGAGACGCGCAGGGGGCGAAGGGCGCGAGGGGCGTGCAGGTGCGTAAGGGACGCGAGGGGCATGGAGGAGCGTAGGGGGGGAAGCGCAGGGGGCATAGGGTGAGGGGCTCAAGACGCGGGGGCGTACGCCTAGCGCGGGGCTCCTACTGGGCGTCGTAGAGGGGAGGGGAGGGGAGGGAGGGCGGTGGCGGAGGAATATTAGATCAGAACACCGGTCTAGGACCGCCGCTCTGATACCATGTGGAGAAAAGAAGAATATTGTATGTTTATTCTGTGAGGTCTAGGGGTCCTTACATAGGATTAAACCCTAGGGTGCTCAGAGGAGAACTTACATAAATACCCCTGTGGGATTACATAGGGAAACAATACATAAGGAAACAATGCATAAGGAAACAAAGATAAATAAAGAAACAACAATATACGGTAATCTCTAACATGACTGATAGATAATAAATTCATCAAAAAATCTGGAGCATGCAAGACATTCTGGAGTCGCATAGAGGGTGTTAGACTGATCTCCCCCTGTCCAACAATAGGCGAATGAGTCCCATCTGCTATGACTACAGATCGCCCTGTTGGAACCTCTCTGTAGGATGTAAGCTTATCTTTATCTCGACAAAGATGATGTGTCGCTTCGGAGTCCATAATCCATTCTGAAACATCATATCCATGACATGAAGTAAGGGCATAAGCACTACCTAAGGTGCTAGCGACGGCAGATGTACTAGCAGAGGCTGAAACAGCTACATCCGAGGAGCCTCCAGGAGAATCTGTAGATGCAGGAGGCATGGTATCTCTTAGTCTGGCAACAAGATCCTCAAATCACTGGTCTAAAGTAGATGGCTGTGGAGATGTACTATGCTCGACCACCCCTGCCAATGCCGGAAACCCATGCTTAGAATAGCATGTCTCCTCTATATGTCTTGGGCGATGACAAAATGTACAGGGCTGACGAATGCGGCCACCTCGACCACGAGGTCCACGGCCACGAAACGAAAAAGAGGCTCCTCTGACTCTGGAAGCTGCCATCGCCGAAGGAGGCTGAGTAGTAGCAGAAGATTGGACTGGAACTCTGCTGAGCCGACGGTACACTTCCTCCGCTGGTGGAATAGTAGCATCTGCAAGAATCTGCGAGCGAGCAACATCATATTCAGGATCAAGCGCCGCTAGTAAGACCCCCACCATGGTAGCATTCCGAAACGTCTTGTGCTGCTCGGGAGTTACCGTAAGGGGAATGATACTGTAGAGCTTCTCAAACATCCCTCTCAAGGATGTATACAGAGAATGTAGAGGCCGGCCATTCTGCTTCACCATAAATATATCATGCTGGAGTTGAAGAATCTTAGTCTCATTTCACGATTGTGAGTATGTCGCTGCAAGAATGTCCCACATTACCTTAGTAGCGGGCTGATGGAGCACGTCATTAGCAATCTCCATCGACATGGTGCTCGAAAGATAGACCTTGGCATATGAATCATCTGCCTCCTATGAGGCATAAACCCCAGTTTTCGCTGCCTGCTCATCTTCGGTAAGAATGTGCTTCTTCCCATTTGACTTCATGAGACTCATGAACTGCATAGACCAGAGCTCGTAGTTCGTCCCATCTATCTTGACAATGGGCGTAGAACCTTTAAATGCGCCTATGGAGGGTATGTCGACCTTATTTTCTGACATGGTTACCGGAGATGAAAAACTAGGGTTTGTAGACTAAGAATCGAATGCATACATAAACAACTGAGGATCTGAGTGCATATGTAGACTTATGCACTCAAATCCATAGAGAGATGGCGGCGGCGGCGAGAAGGTGGAGGGAGGAGGCGGTAGCGCCGGCGATGAGGTGTTGGCGGTGTAGGGGTGCCGGCGATGGAGAGGAGAAGACGAGGGACCGACGACGACGCTCGCGGTGGAGAGAGGAGAAGGGGAGGCCAGCGGCGCTAGCGGTGGAGAGAGGGGAAGGGGAGGCCGACGGCGGTGGTTCGGCAGCGGGAGATGAGGGGGCGGCTAGGGTTTGTGAGGGGCGGCTAGGGTTTGGGTGGTGGCTCTGATACCATGTTGGAAGATTTGAGATAATTGCTTATTCCAAAGAACAAGGCTCTCATATATAGAGAAGGCCTATGGGTAAATTACATAAGACAGAAGAAGGAAATAAAATATAACTGAAAAGTACATAAAGATTGGAAATATCTCTACAAGGGTCAAATCTGAAAACGACATGAGCATCCTTAACTATGAACTCAAGTACTCTCAACCCACAAGCTCTTCTTTTGGACGACTCTTTCCAACAAAATCAGCAAACTCATCCTTTACTCCCGAAGACAATGCCATGAAGTTTGGCAATCACGACTCACTTCCCTAGGTTCATCCACTCCAACAATGTGCCACAAAAGCATGACCATCACAAGTCAAATAGAAAAGTCGAGGGAAGTGGTCTTCTAGAATGCCCTTCCTTAATAATCCTCTAACTTGAACTGGAAATCCTTACCATCTCCATGACAACACCCCTACGTTCCCTATAAAAATGGAAAGGCTTTCTCGACAACCCAATGTCTCCTGTCAGGAGATGCATCTCATATAACAACCCTAGGGATGAGCATTGGGCCGGGCCAGCCCGACCCGACCCGCAACCCGACCCGATAGACCCGACCCGAACCCGAACCCGTTTCATTGTCGGGTCGGGCTCGGGCTTAAAAAATCCGCCCATTATTATAACGGGCCGGGCTCGGGCTTCGTAGAACCCGACTCGAGGCCCGGCCCGACCCCCCAACGGGTCCAGCCCGACCCCCCAACGGGTCCGACCCGACCCGACCCCCCAAACCCCCTCCCCCCCGACCCGGCCTCCCCTCCCCCGAGCCCCATCCCGCCCGATCTAGCACCTGAGTCCCCGACGGGCCCGACCCGAACACCCCCACGCCCCACGGCCCCCACCCCACGCGGAGCCACACCCCCAACCCCAAAACGTGGAGCACCCCAACCCCTACCCTCTTTTCGCCGGCGCCCCGACGCCGCCCCGCCCCCGAACCCCTTCCAGGATCTCAGCCCTACCCCCTACCCACAGCGGCACCGCGACACCGCCCATTTCCACCTCCCACAGGCCACAGCCCAGCCCTGTCGGCTGCCCCCTTCCCGCCGTGCCCTGACGTCGCCCCGTTGCAACCCCAACACCCCACCGTTGCGCCCCACCGCCGTGCCCAGACAATATCTTCTTTTTATTAAAAAAATTTACTGGGCCGGCCCGACCCGAACCCGGCCCGTTTAACATCGGGCCGGGTTCGGGTTCGGGCTGGCCCATCCAAAAGTTAACGGGCCGAGGCCCGGCCCGAAACCCAATAATGTTAACGGGCACATGTTCGGGCTAAGGTCCAGCCCGGCCCGCCCGGCCCGATGCTCATCCCTAAACAACCCTCAATCATCCTACCACAGTAATCATCACCCTCTCCCATCAGCTTCAGGAATCAGGACTCAATCCTTTAACAAAACCTTCATTAAAACCTTTCAGTATTTTCGGACCAAGACCTCCCTCTGTCAACCTACAACCCACGTTCCCATCAACTTTAGCTCCTATCCACAATTCTTTATTAATGTGTCCTCTAACTTGGACGACATTCTAACTACTTACATAAAGAAGACATGCAATGGAAATAGCTCAAACCTCAGTAAGCCCGGTTTTACACTATAGAAAACAATTTAGACCTCCATCTCGCAACCTCCTTTCCCCATTTTCAAACATGGGTCTCCTGTAAATAAGCTATCTTAGAAATACTCATAAATTCCATTTCGAAGTGCAACATAAGGAGCATTGCGTGCCCTGTGCCTATAGCTGCCTCACAATTTGCAAGCTCCACCTCATTTATGTCAAATGAAACAAAAGATGACTTTCATTGTTCGTCTTGAGACCTAATACTTCCTCAAAAATATCCATTAGCCTCCCAAGTCTGGCACACCTGAATAGCAGTACTTTTCTATGGAGGAACATGCCATTTATTTACCTCCATACAGGAACAGGTTGGTCTTGTCCCCTTCACTGAGAAACTAGATGGCACCCTAACCTCAAAAGTTCTCTAACTACCAACACATCGACAACAAACACAGACATGGGGGCTAACGGGCATACTTGGTGCACTCCTCTCCTTTTTGAATCCATCAACGTCAGTCATGCCATTAACCAACACTGAGAAATGAATTACTGTGACATATTTCATCCATGTCAACCAAAGATATGGTAAACCTCTCTTTTTAAATGTGACCTATTAGAAATCCATGCCATAGTATTGTATGCTTCAATGACATCAACTTCTACGAAAAACCAGTCTACCATTTCACATCGATTCACAATCTTGGAAGCAGCTGGAAAAGTTTTCGCCATAGATCTTGCTATGAAAACCATTGCATTTCTAAAAAGTCCTTAAGGACCTTTTAAAGTCGTAATTAGCAATCATTAAAAAATCGTAATTAGCAATACCAAGCAGATGGAATTACAAAGGCACCATGTCTAAAATCATCTAGTCTCACCATTGACTCCCTCTTTGGTAGAAGGGACAAGAAAAATACGATCAACCTTCAAATCCTTGCTTTCCCTCCATAAATTATGGCAGCACTGTGACTACATCTTTTCCCATCACTTCATAAACTTCTTGCAAAAAAACACAAGGAACCATCCAGAGCAGGTGCACCCTCCAGTTCCAAACTTCCCAAAGCCGTCTCAACCTCCACCCAAAGATCAATATCACCAGACATTGCCCGCTGCTTTTTTTCCCAACATTGTTGCCCTTGTTCCGCTCTCTTTATTCTATTAGCTCTCTTTCTTTTCCTGCCACCACCATGTAGAAGAATAGAGTATATGTTTGTCTCTATAATACAAACCTATTATGGCTTCTACCACCAGACAATCTCCCCCTTCACGTCCTCTTCCTTCACCTCCACCATATGCCTCTTTTCTCCACACCCAGGGTTGACTTCCCACTTAGACCTTCTCGAACTTCTCATCATCCTCAAGCGCCAATCACGCCTTCAATCTCGGTTAATATTGATCGTCCCATAAAGCTTCGATTAAAAGAATACAAGGATCTCAACCTTGCTATCAGAAAACTAGTTGTCAGATCTTGATAGAGCACTCCTCAAATGATCGTCCAAGTCCACTACATTACGAAACTCGAAATTCACATGCCACACCATCTCAAATTTGAAATACATCCACATCCACTCCTTATTTTTAGAAGTCTAGGGGGAATTTATAACGTTTGAGAAAAGTCTTAATTTTTGCAAAGTGGACTAAATTACAAAGGTATCAAACTGATGACTCATACTATGAAAATTTTAGAATGTGTGATTGAAAGAATGTTGATGCAAGTTTTCAAAGTAACAGAAAATCGATTCGGATTCACGTAGAAAGAAGGTCGCTCAACTATTAAAGCTATCCACTTGTTGAGGAGAACAATGGAGATTTATAGAGCTAAACGGAAGAACCTCCACATGATTTTTATTGATTAGCAGAAAACTTATGATTCAGTCTCATAGGAGATATTGTGGAGAGTTCCGGAGAAAAGACAAGTACATATCCTATACATTAACCATATAAAGGATATGTATGGCGTGGCTTCATCTTGTGTAGGGATCTAATCCGGGAAAAACTGACTATTTTGACATCCGCATCGGTCTGCATCGAGATTTATATTTGAATCCATTCCTTTTTTAATTTGACTATGGACAAGTTGACTAATCACATTCAGGATGAGATATCTTGGTGTATGTTGTTTGTTGATGATATTATGTTGATTGATGAGACTGATGAGTGAGTAAATGAGAAGCTTGAGGTTTAAAGACATGCCTTAGAGACTAAAGGATTTCGTATAAGTAAGGCTAAGTAAAGGAATCAACGTGAAGATCAGAAATGATAACATTCAGAAGAAAGATTTTAGATATTTATGATCAATTTTGGAACATGATGGGGAAATCGACGGAGATGCTACTCATATAACAAATGCATGCTCGTTAAAAATGGAGAGGAGCCACTATTGTTCTATATGATAAAAAGTTCCTTTTCAAAATCAAATGAAAGTATTACAAAGCATTCGTAAGACTTGCTATGCTCTATGGATATGAATGTTGGCCTGTGAACCATAAACATGTGCAGAGAATGAGAGTAGCAAAAACGAAAATCCTAAGGTAGATGTGTAGTTCCAATAGAGGATAGAATGAGAGAAAACCGCTTAATATGGTTTGATCATTTGCAAAGGAGGTTTGGCAATGCACCAATTAGAAAATTTGAGATTTATGATGTTAAGCCGTATAAGAGAGGGCGAGGAATGCCCAAGAAGTGTTGGAATGAGACTATCCCAAGGGATCCTAGTTGTTTGGATTTAAGACCGAGTATGACCCAAGATAGATCTGAATGGAGGCAAAGAATCAATGTAACCGACCTTGTTTAATGTGGGAATAGGCTTTGTTGTTGGTGTTGGGTGTTGTTGTGGAGGAAATCCAATAATCTACTAGATATGTCACTTAAACCTACAAGACAAAAGTGGATAATCCATCATGTCAAGTTCATCAAAGAAATCTACCACATTCACCTTTATTCCCCCTCTTTTCATCAAGATGATCTTCCATATTCAACTTGATGCTTAAAATTTAAAATACCATTGATCAATCATGACACTTCACCAATTTTTTCCATCATCTGGGGCACATCTTCCTGAGGTTCACCCTTCTCCTTGTAAGGGGGTTGAACACCCACATCGATAAATATCAAGCTTGCAAAAATCGACAAATTAGGCTGACTAGTCGACCCAATTGGTCGACTCAACCATGTTCCCGACTCAAATAGGGCCAATCTGCTGATAGTCGGTCAGGCTAACCAACCAGGCCGACTAGTCGGGCGTTTTTTACATGGCAATTTTGGCATGAAACCATAAACCCATATACATGATCCAAATGCCCATATATTTTCAAGTTGGGGGTTTATTGTCGAACAGTAAGCCCCTCCTCATAGGGGTGTTCAAAAATATCCGGGTCAATGGGTACCCGGCTTGACCCGTTCGTTATGACCCTAAACTCTTGGGTACCCGTTTAAAAATGATGGGTCGAGTACCCGTTATGCCATGACACGTGCTCCATATAAAAAACCCGATGGGTACCCGCGGGTACTCGATTGGAAGCGGATTCACAAAAATGCAAATGGTTAGATACAAATAACAATATAGATGTTATATTATTCTTATCTATTTTAAAAAATATATATGGATGCAGAAACAAATATCGGTGAATATGAAAAATATAATAGCAAATCATTAAAAATGAATATCGGTATAAATGGTTGCAAATTAGATAGGAAGAATAATATAATCAAAATTGTATAGATAAGATTAAATTTATATCTATGGGAGGGCTCATATATGTATCCATTTTGAAATCAAAATATATACATGGATGCCAAAATTTGAATTAACATATATGATAATGTATCGGATATGATCCAAATCGATATACATGCATCCCGGCATCCAAACATGATGCCGATGACTACAATTGAATACGAATTGTATCGCACACACATACGCACACACACATGCGCACGCACCCACCCACCGGCACATGTGCGCACGCCCGTGCCCACGCCCATTGCCTACGTGCGCGCGCATGCGCCCACGCCCACGTGCACATGCACATCATGATAAACAAATGAGGTGATAATTAATACAATCATTTATGAATAGGAATATATACTTATATATCGTTTGTCAAGTTGTCCTCGGATTATATATATATTTACATCTCATTTATACGTATTTGACTCATGAGGATGAAGCTATATGAATGTGTAATTATTGGATCCGTATTCGATTGTATTCATTCCAATTTCATATATTCATATGGTTTACATTATCCACATAGTTTTATATATCCTCATTAGTTTATTTATCTATGTTTATATATCCTTATATGAATGCATTCCGTACCATTTAGATTTTCGTGTCCCGACATTATCATTATGAATATGATATAGATACGGATATACATAGTTGGACATATCGTTTGCATTTTTATACATGTCACCTTTCACTAAAAGTATCTCTCTTTATCCCTACGGGTAGCCAACATCCATTGTCATTAACCGGGTACCCGTTACAATTGGGTACCCGTTGGAATGAAGTGGGTCGACCCGTGACCCAATACCAACGGGGCGGAGCGGGTCACGATCAAATGGGACGGGTACCCGCCCCATGGACACCCCTACCTCCTCCCCTGATTTCGACATTTCCTCCCACGAAACTCTCCACCCCAAAGCCCTCCTCTCCCGATCATTGCCTACCGCCATTCCTGGAGCTCCTCAGTCGTCGTTGCTCCTCCACCAATGGCTCAAGCTTCTCCAAACATGTCACCAAGTTGCCGCAAAGCATCTCTCCTCTCCGAAAGACCTCTCTAGCTCGCCCCCAATCAGTAAGTTTTTTTTTGTATTTTCAAATACCTCAACCTTTCCTATGTTCATTTACACGCCTATTCTATCATCTATGCTACAATTGCTACATTAGGTTATGCTATGGCTGTGCGTTGTGTAATTTGTTATGCTAAAATCTATCATGTAATTTGTGTCTTTAGTATGTAATTTAAAATGTCATTCATTTCATTCTCTTCTGCATTTCTTATTCTCATTTTCAATTATATCTTTGTCACTTTAATTCATTAATTTATTGTTTAATATTTCTTTTTATCTTGTTTGCTCGTATCCATCCTCTACTCTTTATTAAATTAGCTCTTTATTGATTACTCGATTGATCTCACTGATCAGTCCATTGGTTTGACTCATAGTTCGCACCAGAGAGCGATATAGCCGACTAACAATTATATCCAACCGAGGGGTTGCCATGTCAACTGACTGTAACTTTCTTCCAAACAGTTGATTTGACTCCATATGTAGAAAAAACTCATTGGTTGACCGAGATCACTGAGTTGTCTACTAACACAACATCTAATGTTTTTTTTTTGAAATCCAACAGTTCGGGGGAGGCACAGCACGGTGCTCGCCCCAAAATTGTTCTAATGTTGTTCTTGCACCCTTTTTATTCATTGTTACCATATTTTTATTCTCCTTTGTATATTTGCTCGTAAACTTGATAAGACATCATTGTTTGAAGGGTTCTTAGCTTTGTAATATCAGTTTTTGCAATTATTCAATATTTCTTTATGTAATTTTCAGTATATTCCATAAATTAAACCCTAGCTTAGTCTTCTTATCATGTTTAAAATGACAATATCAGTTTATGCTATGTTGTGTAGCTTATGTTGTGAGTTTTTGACAATGTAGATGATTACACCTTCGGCGAACGCTGCTTCCGGTAGCGACTCATCATTTTATGTATCGCGGGATCAAGCGATCTTGCACAGCAATACATGTACTTTTCAAACCGTGCTGATCTGAACAAGGTTACTTGCGAGCTTTGCAAGAAGGTGGTGAAAGGAGGGATTTACAGGTTCAAGCAACATCTTGTGCACCGTAAAGGCAACGTGGTTGCATGTCCTAAGGTAGACGAAAAGACAAAGAAGAAGATGCACATGGATGATGTCGCCAGAAAGAAAAGTCACGAAGCTGCCGATGTTGCTAAGATGAGACATGAGATTGATATCGACATCACTGGAGGTGATGGTCCTGATGGATATGCGAAAAGACCTCGATCATCCGAATTTTTGGACCAGGATGATGTCCTACAAGGATCATATTACTTGAACATAAAAGATGCATTATCCAAGGATCATCGTGAAAGGGTTGTCTCCTATATATGCAACTAGGCATATACATCGACAATCTCTTTAAATGCATTGAGTTGAGGTAATTGGGATATATGATCATGGTCTCAAGACTCCCACAAGGTATAAGATGAACGGTTCATTTTTTAAGAAGAGTCCGACGAATTACAAAACTCAAACTTTAAATGCTACACCATCTCAAATTCGAAATAAGTCCACATTTGCTCCTCATTCTTTTTTTTTGAAACAAGAGGGGGAAACACACACAGGTTCCCCCCTAGGATTTGAATCCCAATCTTTTGGGTGGTAGGCACATTGCACTAGCATCAGACCATTAAGTGGGTTCTTCATTCCTCAAGGCACATTTAAAGTCTAGGGAAAAGTTAAGTCTAGGGAAAAGTTATACGATTTGAGAAAAGTCTTGGTTTTGCAAAGTGGAGTAAATCCAATAATCTATTAGGTTGCAACTTAAATGTTGAATTAGGCCGCTTAAGCCTATAAGTCAAGAGCGGATAATCCATCAAGTCAAGTTCACCAAAGAAATCCCATCAACCTTCATTCCCCTCCTTTCATCAAGTCAATCTTCTATATTCCACTCGATGTTTAAGATTAAGGATACCCTTCATCAATCATGTCACTTCACCAACTCTATAATCACGCGAGGCACATCTTCACGAAATTCCACACTTCTCCAATGTAAGGGGGGCACGAACACTGACACTGATAAATCAATCCAACTTTTTCTTCATATTCACTCACAATACCTAATCCAACTCGAATGATATCTTCATTTTGAATGCGCACTCCTAAGACCAACTATACTCGTGACATTATGATGCATGAAATTGATAATTAGGGCAAAAAATAAGGTTTTGATTAAATTAGGAGTTTGTCATCTTTATTCCCTGTTCAACTTGACTCTTCCATGATTTTATTTTTATTTACATAAATGAGATAGCACGCGATCTCTAATAAGTTATTTAGGTTGAATGATTCTAGAGATACTTAGGTTTTGTAAGGGTTTACTTTATTTTCCATTTATTTACTTTCTAAATCCATGCCACTTGATACAAGAGTGATATTAATGCTTTGATAAGGGGGTATATTGAAAATTGAAGTTCAACTTATTCTCGTTTTTTCCTCCTTTCTCATGTACGTGTTTGTGCTTTTTCACCAAAATCTTGTACTACAAACACAACTTCTATTTCTCCTCATCCTCTATTTTTTCTCTTCATGCAAAGTTATATCCGCATGACCGCGCCGTCGAGTTTTTTCATCGCAAATCTACAGTGGAATTATCCACCCATATGTCCCCATGTTCATGTTTTGCAACACTCAACAAGTGTCTCTTGCATTACAATGATATCGCTATACCCACTCACATATATCTTCCCAAGACACCCTTTTATCAACTCAACCCCATAACATTCCAAGATGGGCCAACCCTCCTCTATGTCCCAACCATCCCTAGTAGATGAATTCCCTACCTTCCAGATGAAATCCATCTACACAACAATTCAACATTCTCGAAACTCAATTCTATTCAATTTGCCATGTCATAGCTTCATTGTCCTCAAAGAATCAAGGGAACTGTGGTATGGTCGCAAACCAATATGAATTATTTTATTTCAAACCAACGGTTTGTTGTACATACTAGCTCAAAGTTTCCATCAACCCTAAATACGGTGGTGTCGGAGCTAAAGTTTTGTAACGAATAATGCACCTCCATCCAAGCTAGTCCATCGATTGTACAAGTTCGTGAAGAGGGTTGGACAAGTAGAATGAGTGAGAGTGGCTCGATTGACAAAAAAGAGGAGTAGAAATTGAAATGGTATGCCAATGTCCATTGATAATCATTTTAAGGGAGAGCAAGACAACAATATGGCATTCCAGATTATGAAAAGGCAGGTTGGTTGCCAATAGGCGGTGATGGTACTGAAGGGTGGACTAAAACCATTTCTAGAAAATGAAGCCATTTCTGTATTTTCTTTTTCCTGCGAATGTTTGTATCCAGGCAAAAGGTCTGATGGAGGCCTGGCTCCTGTAATATATATTTCTGTATTTTCTTTTTCCTGCTTATTAATACAATTCTGGGGCGGGCACCTTTGAGTGTTTCCCCATTGTTTGGCTTCAAAAAAAAGAAAATGAATCCACTTTATATTTAAAGGGAGATGATTTCTTGAGGAATAGGCCCTTCATATTTCCATTATTGTAGACAGAGGCTTAAATGCAGGAGTTTCGAGGGTGGAGGTCATTCGAGCATCGACTCCTTGATATGGAGGCCTTTTAGGACACGTTTTCTTACTAAAAGTATTACCTTTTATTAAGAATGATATTGGACGATAACAATCAAAGAAAAACCTTAAGAACCTTGTTCACATAGAAACTTGACCTTCTAATGGTAACGCCAATGTCATTAGGCCCAATTTTGTACGATGGAGAGCCCTACTTTTTACATAATAACCTTATTTGATATATGGGATGACACGGACTAAAAAGAGAGGTTAACCCAGGTTAACCTTTATATTTCATTCCTAGGAGGAGATAGATTAAGAGGAGTTATCACAATTAGGTCAGTTATAGGAAATGAGAATATGATAACAAAATGTCATATATGTGTTTTTTGACATTCCAGGAGTACAAATTTTATATTCACACTAGGTTATTGAGGGAATTCTACATCCGAAACATGGTTTGGTGTCTCTAGTCCTATCATCAAGTAAGAATAAATCAATGAGGTTTGACCCTTGTTGAGGCTACAACATGCTTCATACCAAGCAAGCATATCCCTTGAAAAGGAGGTATAAGCCATGTTTCCAACACAAAAATTGACCACAACTTACAATAGTTCATCGGTCTCTTGCTCTAGCACATCGAACCCTTGATACATACCAATCGTCACTTGTGCCCCATTTCAGTGGCTGTAATGTGAAGCGACGATGCAGAGAGTCTATCTATGGATTACTGTATGGTTAAAGTACTTCTATAGAATCCTTTTGGCGTGTAATCCGATGGCAACGAAACGCAAAGTTCGAATAATACAATATAGTCATTATAATGTATAAAAAAATATAGAAACATTTAAGCTCGTTCTAATTAACACATTTGTGAACCATTCTAACAAAAAGAAAAGGAAATTTTATCTTAACACCAAATTAGAGATTAGACAGAATGCCGAAAATCAGAATCCAATCCCACGCACACCTGAGTGAGCTTTGCGTTGAGGAGGCCCTCGGAGTAGGCGCCCTCAGCAGGGGAGCGGTTCTCGATGGCGAAGACGTCATCCTTGTACCACAACAGCAGTATAGTCTCACCGTCCTGGATGATGACCCTTCTCTCCCCCTTGGGGAGGGCACCCAGGGGAACCACCGGCACCCAGCTCTTCCCCTCCTCGCCGACCTTCGTCAACACATCTGCTGCGGAGGCCCTGCACGAGAGCCTCCGCAGCCTCGGGGACTGCAACGGGAGGGGGAAGATGAGGGCACGGGGGAGGTGGCGGCGGAGGGCGGAAGGGGGGAGGAAGGCTGCGGAGGATGGGGCCTTGAGCGTGGCCATGAGGCGGGAGAGAGTGGTGTGGTGATGTGAGGTAGGTGACATGATGGCCACCACTACTAAAAATCGAGGGTGTGGTTTATGGGTGCTGTTCTTTTTCTTTCTTTTTTAAATAAAAACCATTTCCATTGATATATGATGTTTTCCCATTGCCACGAGGCTATTATAACCACCTCTTAATCTCTCTTTTTTAATTTTATTTGGAATTTATACATAATGTCCCTATAAATATCTTATATTGCAGCTAACGGTCATATTCTTTTGTAAAGTTTGCATTTTCGTGTTACCCCCATTTAAGTTGGTACTAGTACTAACCCCGTGCATTGCACGGGCGAATAATTATAAGAAAGTGAAAATAATATTGTGAGATAGCGAAGCAAATGGTATAAATGTGATATTATTTTAATGTAAAATACCATGAAAGTATTAAAGATAATTATGTACATAAAATGTAATTATATAAGTGTGTAAATGATAATAAAGGCATAATTTCGATTTATGATTTTGGAACCAATGATATAGAGGTTGATTCGTTTACAACTTCGAAATCGGCAAATGCACATGCACTTTGCACGGGTAAAAATATCTTATTCTTGTTCAAATATAAAAGGTCATATATGTGTACTATTTAGTACATGTATTATTGAATTTTACAATTGTACATAATCCATACCCTAAGAAGATGATATCCGCATCTATCCTCATGACGGCAAGAAAATGGAAATGCATATCTTTATGCAAATTCTTATCTGAAGGAAAAAAATACATATCCATAGCTTGTTTGAAAATGACTGCAATTTCATGAACCCGATGGCGATTCAGTTAAGGGGTGTGATGGAGAGGGGATGTTAGTGAAAGCAGTGTAGGATGTTGAAAGTTGACGGGATAGAAGGAAGGGGAGGCAGTTGTGGCTAAGCAAAATATGTGAAAGAAATTTGTCAAGATTCTTTTGTTGGATCCGCCTCCCAATTAAACATTGGATCGTGATTGCATGGGTGAGAAATACATAATCATATGTAAAATATGTGTAGATGAGTTTTTATTCCACTTATAAAACTCGATATATTCATTCATAACAAAAAGTTTTAGATTGCGTGCATTAACGAAATTTTTAGTATCATTTCGTACAAAAGCACATATAATGTGCGCGTCATATACTATTTACATGGATTGGTTGAGATCCTCCATAGGTTTCCTCTTAATTTTCAAAGAAGAAGAAGAAACGCCCTATTACCGAGTTGGGACTTGAGAGGACAACATGTCATATGCCCAACAACTCAACAACTACATCAATACGTAGAGGATTGATCCTGTGAGAGTCAAAAACTGTGAGAGCATGAGAGCAGCACCTCTGGACCATGAGATTTTGACAGACAACAACATCTCATCTCAACCACTCAAAATCTAATGGTCCAGAGACATTGCTCTCATGCTCTCAAAGTTTTTGGCTCTCACAAGATCGACCCTCACAATATGTAATACTATACATAGCAATTTTAAACAACTAATACCAAATCATGTACGTTGGGTTCACACATTTTTCTCATGATTTTTCGAAGAAGGAAATAAATAATTTCTTTCATGCTCAAACTGACAATATGAGGTATACCTACTAACCCACAACTCTTACAAAAAATCTAATGTCGTGTATAATAAAATGTTAAACAACAAATGCCATATAAAAGCGTATGGAACAACGCTATTTATGGGAAAGCTAAATCATTTTTTTGATGAAAAAAATAATTGCAGGCTCAATATGAAATATCATGCTTAGTCCACCACATCTTATAGACTTGATTGATTGAGTCTTGAGTATCGGTGATGATCTTTATCCGTGAAATAATAAAGATAGATTATTATATCGATATATTATATAAGGAAAAATTTTGATCATTTTTTGTCCAGACAATTACACAGACAAACTAAATAAAAAGAAAAATTTAGCGTTTACACCAGGATTTAAAAAACCGGACCGGACCAGCCAGTCGGACCGGTTGGATCGGGAAACTGGCTCTGACCCAGTCGGTTCGGTCGGTTCTTTGTAATTAATTTAAAAAAAATCAGGTTCGGCCAGTGGTCGGACCGATTGATGTAGATGATCGGACCGGGTTGACCCGGATTGATCCAGTTTTTGATGGTTTGGTAATTTTCAAAAAAATAAAGGTTTAAATAATGAAATAATGTGGTTTTTATCATGAATGTCCTTCTTAACTTTTGTGATATAAGGTATGTCCCTCTCTTTTTTGGAATATACATTATGTCAATACTTTCTTAGAGTAATTTTCTTGAAATAAATATAAATAAATGATTAGATTATTATATTCATATACAATTCTAGAAAATACGACTAACTTTATAGGGTTTTAGTCGCAATAGGCAATCATGTTATTCTATTTAAAGATTTGAAATTTCTAATGATTATTTCATTGATATATAAATACATACTTACATATGTGTATCCGATTTTGTTGGTTCAAAAAATTGGTTCGACCGGTCTGACCAGTAAATTAAGCTCGGTCTGATTTTTTCTGAGTTGATAAGAATGATGATGTCATACTGACGTCATCACCGGTCCGACCAGTTTAGACCGACGGTTCAACCAGTTTGGACCAAACCGGAGACTGACCGGTTCAACGTTCGGTCCGATTTTTAAAACCTTGGTTTACACAGTCACATGGTTTATCTCTGAGATGTAGTCGCCTCAAAGTGGGTATAAAAGAATACAAAAAAGAAGGCGATAATGGCAAATTTTGATTAAGTTAGGTAGAAATGGACTTCAATGTCATGCTATGATGAGGCAGAGGCAAGACAGAGGGCGCGAAAGTGGCGTAGAAGGTACTGCGGTCGGCGATGCAAATTGACATCGGGGCAGGGCAAAGGGATGCTACGACCTATGGTGGTGAGGTGTGAAGGAGGGCTGTGACAACCGCCAGGAGAAAGCCCTACAAGCTTGTGGGGGGCAATATTGGGCGCAGACTGCGGGACATTATTCCAAGTGAGGTTATACCCAACTGGATACCTAGCTCTTCCTATGGGCTCGTTTGGTAATCGGGTTACCCGGGTTACCCCGGGGTAACCCGATTTACCCCCCTCTTTTCATGGAATGAAATTCTATCACAAATCATAGTGACATCACATCACATTCTTTATTCCAACCCTCTCCAACCCTCATAACCATCCCAAACAGCTACTATTCCAATCAGGTTACCCCAACCCACACCAACCCAACAACCAAACAAACCCTATGGGTTTTCCCGCATTGCCTCGAAGCAGGAGAACTGGAGGTAGGGGACACCGCAGAGGGCGGTGAGGAGGGAGGGGAGGCAGAGGAGGCAATTGTGGGGCACAGAGAGGTGATGGTGGTGGCGGAGGAGGGGGAAATGCAGTGGGGAGGAGGTGGAATATGGACCTATGGAAGGGGGGGTCCAGCCGTAGGATTCCTGGAGAGATGACTTGATCCCGATGGCGAGGGCGGAGGTGGTGGAGAAACGACCGAGGCGGATGGCGAGATCGAGAGGTTGGGGGACGACAAGGGACATTCGAGTGCCAAAAACTAATGATAGGGGAATTGTAACAAGGGCAAAAATGGCATTCAGATGACAAAAATTAATAGTCGGGGGCGGAGACCCCTGCTTAATATATGTTATAGATTTCCACAGCAATGACTACAACTTTTAGCAATATATCTCGACTATTCGTGTATATTATTGGTGCCGAAGTACAACTATTCTGTCTGTACTGACAATATATTTAGGATTAATTCAGTTACAACTAATATGATATTTACCTTGTCATGTATGGGGTTTTTTTCACATTGATCATAATGTGACCCTTTCATGAACTTTAGCATCTGTGACGATTAAAGAAGACTTAAAATTAGTGCATATGTATCTCTTGTACGCTGAAATCACACAAAAAATGTGAGAGAGATAGAATTTGTGCAATATTAAACGGTAATCATAATATCTTCATTTTTATAAGAATAAGATTCAAGTTGTGTTTGATATAAATAAGATTCCAAGTTGTGGTTGATATAAATGTGAGAGAGATAGAGGAGACTTTGCTCATTCGGTATTTATAATAATTTTCACTTTAGGTGTCATCACTCTTATTTAGAGGGGCACACTAGGGATTTTGACCTCCGATGTGTCCTTTTGGTCAAAGACCTTCATTCCCTTATATTGGAGAAGAAGGAGGCCTAGGGTTTTTATATGATGTAGGTGATGAAAGATGGAGATTGAATGTTTATGTTTGAATTGTAGTTATCTGGTCGACCGATATCCTTCTATGTCCTTTAACCTATTAGTGATTGCCACGTAATCCCTTTCAATTAAATGGACGTAGTTGTTTACAAGGTAAGGGATAAGAACTCTTGTCTTTAACATGCAAGGATTCTTTGCCTCTCATCTTGTCTTCATAAACTTGGAGACATTTTGCATACAATACATGTTGTCTCTCGTCCAGAATTGCTACGCTGGGTCTCACCTTCGACACCTCACCTGGAACCCCAACCCACTAAGCTAGCCATCAGTCTGCAGACGACTATTTGCTTGGAAGCTTGTAGACTGTCGCTCACCTCTGATCTTTGATTGAGAATATATCTATATGATCTCAGGTCTGTAGGACCTTTCCCCTTCCCGCCTAGTAGGAACCGTCCTACGGACCAGACTGCCTTCCTACCCTTCATCTTCTTGAACAAAGTTGCCAATGTTGAGTTTCTCGTGAAGTAGGAGGTCTTTATTTAGCTGATTGGTTGATTCTTCGATGTTTGACGTGAATGATAAAGAGAGATTGCATGTTTCCTCCTCTTTTCAAGATCTCTATTTGACTTTGTTGCACATGAAGTTTGGGTTAACATTTTAGGTTTTAAATGATCTCTTTAAATCTACTTTAGATGTTTTAGTTTTGTTCTGTTTTCTATAACTAGCTACCTGGCCTTATAGATACCTGTCGTTGTCCTTTGTTTGGTTGCTAGATTGGGTTGGATAGGGGTAACCCTACAAATAGCAAACTGTGAGGAGGATTGGGAGGGTTGGAAGGAGGGGTACACCGGTGTACCCCAACCCAACCCTGCAACCAAACGAAGCCTTTCTTGACAAAAATAAATCTCTCACCAACACCCTATATGACGCCATGTCCCTCTGATCGTCGTGACCAACCAACTAGACAAGTTATCAGACAATGGTCCAACTCGTACATGATATATGATACTTATCAAATCAATTTAAGCACATTAGATTGTCATTCAAAATATTTCATAACAGGAGAAATATCATAATATAAAATAGATAGTATGATCGTTTTCTTTGATCATATCCGTACTGGTCCACGTCTAGAATTGAGATATACAAGTAATTTTATAAAAGTATAGCAAAATGCTCTCAAATTATTTCAGCACAATGTCTCTTAAAGAAAATTAAAAAGTAAAGCCAAAGCAAAGAAACTACTCAAAAATGGTAGATGCCTATCGGACGCTTATATCTCTACAAAAAAAAAAACTCTGCCTCACCACAACCACTATTGTTGTGGATTTTTCTTTGCTACTCTTGTAGAATCCACTCGAAGATAACACTATGACAAATTTTCCAAGCAACAACAAATACTAAACACTAGTGCAATAATAGATAAGGAAAATATATTCGCTATCTCACAAGGGTATACACGTGAAGGTTATGAACTAGTCCTATATAAAGCTAGACTGACTCACACTGGGCTTCATATTCGACATATATATACAGGGAAAAAGGAGTATGTTCCCTGGGTATAGCCCACTTACATGCTCCTACCTCTTTATCCCTGTATTTTTTTTTCTGAAATGAAACCTATTGGAATTTAGATCACAATATGTCACCATGGTGTCATTCAAAATTCGACTTAATTCGAGACTTCTATCCCCTTCATCTAGACTGTCAAATTTTAACGGTCTCAAAATTGCTGAAATTGACCCCCTTCAGATAGAGGGCATAGGAGTCTCTATTTCTGACGAAATTGAAATGATATGTTAGTGAGATATAATGATGAATAAACATATTTTTATTTTTCAAAAAAATAAAAAATTGAAGGAAAGTAGGAGTGGGAGCAGCTCGTTGGCTACACCTAGGGAGCAATCCCATTTAACCCATATATATATATATATATATATATATATATATATATATATATTAGTTTTTTATTATTTTCACTTACAAAACTCCATTGTTGTGATACTAAGCTCTTTACACGTTGGCAAGAGTCTACAATATTGTGGGACACTACAATGTATCAAATCTTGGATCCTTTTATTTTAAAAAGCATATGCATCTGCAAAACCCGAAGGCCTTCGCTTTGAGAGATCTTTGGTATAATTCTTCTTGGGTGAAACCATCAAATACCAAATGTGAGTTATTGGTGGATCGTGATGCTTTTTTGTATAGCTAGAAACACAAGTACTTAAATAAATAAAATTTTATCTTATCAATAATAAGGTAAAATATTTGCTTAAATCCATGTTGAAAAGATCCGAACCGTTTTGAGATAAATACCTAAATAGTGTTAGGAATTTGTGTCACTTGCGTTGGTTGTCAGCTACCTAACGCACAACCCTCCTCAATTTAAGGTGGATGTGTGGATATACACATGTAAAGATTGGATTCAAAATGATGCAATCAGGATGAAAGTTGGTGTATCTCCGATTGAGGATAAGATGCGGGAAAATCAATTAAGGTGGTTTGCCCATTTGTAAAGGAGGACAATTGATGCACCAGTGAGGAGACGTGAGTTTGAGATGTTGAGACGACTAAGAGAGGGCGAGGAAGTCCCAAGAAGTGTTGGAATGAGACTATACGGGGGTATCTTAGTTTTTTGGATCTAAGCTCGAGAATGACCCAAGATAGATCTAGATGGAGGCAAAGAATCCATGTAGCCAACCCTGTTTAATGTGGGAAAAGGTCTTGTTGTTGTTGTTAATCAATAATAAGATAAAAATAACAATCAATCACACCGCAAGTGACATGTATTTAATGCAAAAACTATCACGGGTAAAAATCATGACCAAGATCTTCCTGACTCGGGTTTTCACCCTGATTGATCCTCAATCTTTCACTAAACCTTGATTATGTACATGGGCAACAAACCATATTACAACAAGTTGTTTTGCTTAAATAAATCACTACGAGTACAAAGTACAACTCATATAACATCAAATATTAGTATTATTTGCAATATGAAACAAGGCAAGACATTGGACAATCTTACAGAGTTAGAGTTAGGAGAGTGCTCATAAGACCGATGTTGAACCAACAAATATTTAGGCATGTAGCGTGAAGAAGAATGTAGCTAAAAAATTCTCTTAAAATGTTGGAATGAATATTAGAGAGAATATGTGATTTATTCACTTGGTGTGTATTACAGTAGTATGAGGTCCTATTTATAAGCTTCTAAAGGTTAAGTCATTGTTAGAGATAATTAAGAATAATTAGGTGTCATATCACAACGAATAGAAAGTGATATTTCAAGCAACCTAATTTAGTCAATTAGCATAAATTTAACTAACTAAAATAAAGGAATCATCTAAACAAATTGGTTAATCATCTGAAAATATTTTTTTAAATCATCAAAATCCAACGTTGAATTTCGGTTGTTGGAGCAGAAAATTAGTCAATTGATGAAAAATACCAGTCGGTTGAGAAGCGGTGTCCATAAGCATAATACTGGAAAGTGGATATCGTCTACTAGAATAATTGATTAGATGAATGAGAGTGTGATTGGTCAACTAGTGATAAAAATAGTCGACAAAAAAGGTTGTTGAATATATTTATAAGAGGTATGTGTGACATAATAAGTTTAAGTTTCTTTAGAACACTAAAATAAAACTACAAGCAGAAGGATCAATAAATAAAAGGCCTTCGACTAGCCTTTTGTTTTGAATTCATTTATCTTGAGCTCCAACACTTCGCTTGCTTTGATCTTTTGTTTCTTCTTCCTTTAACTCTATCTTTTTAGCTTGATATCTATATGCTCGAGCATCTTCTTGGTCCAATAGCTTCTTGCTTTGACCTAATTACAAGTTAAATGTACAAGTTTTTTTATCATCCAAATATGCATGATTATGCATGGCCTAACATCGAACTCTCGATAGACATTTGGATAGTTGCACTTGATATATCTCCATTTTCATAATCACATCAAGATTTTAGTAATTTGCATCTCAAAACTTTGTTTTGATAATGACACACACAATTATCTATAGACACTCGTAATTATATCTTTGTAGCTTGCATGAAAATGATATCAAGTCTATGTCTCCAAAGTAAAGATTAAAACCAACTCCCTTTTACTCAAGTGTTGATGTATTAGCCTTTGTACTTTACTTGTAAAGCCTCAATATGCATATGCATGCATGATGAATCCATGATTCATCACCAATATTTACATTATTTAACCCTCTATCTTAGCCTATTCAATAGGTTTAACAATTAGCTAAGTATAATTAACATTGTACATATTGTAAAAAATTAAGTCTAATTAATGTCAATAAAAAAAATCTTTAATTGTTGTATATATACGTTTATGGTCCTCTTTGTCTTATATTTTCTCTATATTAAAAATTCATAAAAATAGAGTAATATTATTATATCTTATTCAAACATAAAAAAATAAGCAAAATAAATAAATCGGTATTTTTATATTCATAAAATACTTACAAAAATAATAGTATGTGCATATAATGCATTTTTTTATTTTTGATTATACATGAAAGTTTGAGATCTTAAAAATATATACAACTTTCATGTATAAAACTTTTTAATTTGACTCCATTTACTATTTTATTTTCATTTTACATTATTTTCTTCATTTCTTTATTTTCTGATTGGCCACGTAGCTGGTCCCCTATTCACGTCTGCCTTTAATTCCAATCATCTGATCATCAGATGATCATATTCAACTCTTGTCGGCTCTCATCAGGAGCATCTGATCATCTGATCAGAGACCTCCCATATCCACTTCAGCACCTCTATTAGGACCGTTAGATCACATGATTCAACAACCCTCCTTCATCCTCAACCCCCTGCGGTTGAACTTCAAGCCTTCACACCTCTTCGCCAGCGTCACTTCAACTAATTACCCTTGCCTCTCTACGTGTCATTACCTTGTGATTCGTGTACCAATGTGGAGCCCGTTCATCCCTCTCCCACGCCAACTCTCCCATCTCCGACCTCCTCTTTACGTAAGCCAACTACTTGTAGTTGGAACCACCGTTACCAAAATCTACTTAGATGAACAAAAGCCATCAGTGGCTGCCAGTTAATCACATCCGCCTTTATGCGAGCATCCTCCTCCCCCCGGTGATGATTAGAGTGAGAGAAGGGAAGCCAAGATAGAGCCTGACCTTCAGTGAGATCCACGACCAGGACGTCTCGTAGCCCCTCCAAGTGCTGATCGAGTTTTACGCATCAACCGGGCGTGTCAAGAGAGGACCTCGAAGCCCTAATCTTTGATCGAGGCCTCCATTATGCCTTCGAGTTCTTTTTCAATCTCCATGCAATACCATAATGACCCCCTTCATATTTTCTCTGAATCAATTACGCACATACACACCCCATCATTGATTTGATCAGTCCCTCACCATCGCCAGACACCCCCGACCTTCGTACATACTTCGATTTCATCATCCCTCTCTCCAGACCCTTCTCCAAATTGACCAAGTTCACCTTTTTTCAAAAGAAGGTGGTCCATTTAGGGTTTCGTTCTTTCGCTTTCGACATCCCTTCATTTCACCCCATATCCATCCCAATTTGCTTCGGCCATGTACCTAATACTTGCAAGTGTTGTGATTCATCAATGTTCAGTGTTTCCAAACCTAATTTGGTGAACTATTTCCTCTTTGATGATAAAGCTACACCATCTCGGTGATTCAGCCATCACCAAAGTTCCTCCGATCCTTCACCGCCTTCTCGAGGTCCTCAGGAAGGTGTTCTGATATTCCCCATGACTTGAGGAGTGAGGAGCAACAACATATGCTCCACCAAAACTCCATCAGTGTGCCACCTCACAAGGGGATCAAGTTTCAAAGGAAACATACATGTGCCGTCGATCTTCTTGATTAAATGGTCCAACTCAATCCCGACTCGCATCTACTAGCCTCCAGACTTGGTGGGACCCAGCCGAGTCCTGAGGCACCTGATGCACCCACGCAGACCGAGCCTCCACCTGCCAAAACCTCGAGACGAGCCTGAAGTGCACGCCTACAGCTCGTGTCACCTAGAGAAAAGTGCATATCAACCCCGCCAGTTTTTTATATTTGCACATCTATCCCCGTACGCATAGAATCTTGTAGATAAGCCCATGTGGCTATTTTTATTTACATTTTGGTCCTTTTCGAACATGTTTGTTATGAATTAATATGTTTTTATTTATGTTTTATTTACAATTTAATCCATTGATTGAATAATTAATAACTTGAGCATTATGTATCCGAATTAAATGATTTTAACCTTCATTTAAAGCTCTGATTGTGATCCTTCAAATGACATGCTTAAATTGTTGCTGTCATCCATAGATTTTAAATTAAAAATCAGAGAAGTTTTTTTATAATTATATGTTGATTTAATTGCCAGAAATTCATCTTAACTCCATTTTGTGTGTTTAAAAAATCTCGATTTGCTTATCACATGTAGAATTTAATTAAGTAATTAATCTATTGATTTAATATCATGGTCTTAATTTTTTTGTTGAAGATGAATTGAATTAGGTTCCTTATTAGTTATGATCAATAAATAGAACCTTAGAACTGGAGCTATTCATTGATGTTTAACTTGGACCAAGAGAGCTTAATTAAATACCATGGTTGTGCATTAAATTTAGGAGCTTTATATGCAATTGTGTGCGTAGTTTTGTAAGAATTTCAATTAATAGTGTTGCATTCCATTTTACTTCATTTCGTATCATCACATTAACTTGCATTATAAAAATCCAAAAAGAACATGCATGCATCCTTATTGTTCTCATTGACATAGATCACACTAACATTTGCTTACACACTTGATCTAGAATATTTATATCTTAGTTAAATAGCTTAATTAGCTCGTGTCATTATATTCGACACTGGACTTATCCAGATGTAAATAAAACCATGCTTTCTTCATCGAAACCTTTTCAGCGTGGTTCTGATAGATTGTTATTGACTTGTATTACAACGATAAGATATTAACATAGCCAATTAATGGTTCACCAATGCATATGTAATCATATAGAGCATATCACATTATCAAAAGTTAATTTGCATAAATATCTCCGAACTAATCGATCATTTTTATATAGAGACATGATTGATCACTTTGGATATTGGTTAAACTCTAATAGATCACTTTTTGTGACCTGATTACACTTTTTGTTACCAACTAACATCAGGTCTATAACATTTTAGAAACATTATCAGATTTACATACCAAATAACAAATTCAATTAGATAGAATCGAGTAAAGAAATCGTGAATCGATCTAGTTAGATATTATTCATATAATTAATTATAAATATCAATTCAAATTAAAATTACAATCTTGTAGACAAGTATTTTACTAAAAAATACAATAAACAAATAAATTGGATAAAAGTAAAAGTAAGATAATTTAATTTGATTATTTTGATTGTCAAATTTTATGGTGGAATGAATGAATTAACTATTAGTAATTAAAAAAAGAAAAGATGGAGATAATGATGCAATTAGTTTGACAACAAATCTCATTAGAACTCCATCACTATCCTGCAAGGAGAGGTAGATATAACATTCTCAGAGTTGAAAATTTGTTAACCTCTCTCTCTCTACCCCACAAAAATATGTATTCCCATTAGGGTGGAGCACTGGGCTGGACCCGGCCCAACCCGAGAAAGCCCGACCCGGGCCCACCATTTTCTCTTGGCTTTGGACTGGGTTGAGGCCTGGAAATTTCGAGAAAACACCGACCCAGGCCCAACCCAAGGCCCACTACTTCAGCTCGGATCTGGGTCGGGCTTGGCTCGGTTACGCTATTGGGTGATTTCTTTTTGTTTTCTAGATTTGCAATATACAGATCTGAGACATTCGGATGACTAAGCATAGAGAACTGACTTAGAGACACCGAACACATGCTAACTTATGGTGGATTTCATAAGAATAAATAATGAATAAATAAACTCCATCAGACTACAGTATCTGTACAATAAGATACTTACCACAGAATGTGAGTCTGATGAGAATTCGAAGAGCAGCAATGAAAAACTGCCCATTTCATGTCCATTTCCAACTCAAACTCTAAAATACAACCAACTGCCCATTTCCAACTCAAACTCTTGCCTCTGAAATACAACTGTGAACATTAATCTATTTTTTAACAACCAAAAATATGCGTAAGTGAGCTAGCAATCAATCTCAACAACCAACTGCCCATTTCCAACTCAAACTCACTGTCCCAACAAAGGTATATAACTCGCATAAACACATATATTTGGCCAAAACAACAGATCCCAAACCCACATGTTAAGTTTAACACAAACTATACAAAGATACACCTTCAGACCCACGAACTTAACAAATTTTTAGACTCAGCAGGTAGATACTGACCATATGCCCATCACCAGTGGACAAAGAATATACGGTTCAAAATCAGAACCTTTGTGTTTAAATCCTTTGTAATTAAAGCCAATTAACAAACAAAACATGGATGCTACATTCAGTACACATCCATACCAAAACCTGATGCAAAATGGCAGGAGAATGAATGGAGGGCCTTAGTTGGAGGAGGAATGGAGAGACTATTTTGGGGATTTTATAACAGTGAAAACAATGGGAACTCGGGCCTGCGGGTTTTGTCGGGTTATAGCAGGTCCGGGTTGGGCCCGGCCCGGTTTCCATTTTTTGAGGAAAGGAAGGCCCCGACCCGACCCATAAAACTATCGGGTCCGGGTTGGGTCCGGGTTTTTGTGGGTCGGGTCAGGGCTGGGTCCGGGCTGGCCCGGCCCAATGCTCCACCCTACCCATTATGGAATGAATGAGAAAGTTTGAAGAAGAGATGCTTGGTCTATGAACATTTGATGGATGCATGTTTTCTTAAGGTAAATATCATAATCCTCTTATTTTTTCTCTTGAACTATCAACTTCTTGATAGAACTAAATACAACTAAGATTCTAGTGTTTTCATATGATTTATGATTGGTAGATCTACATGTTGTCGATGTTGATCATGATGTTGGTAGTTTTTTATACAAATGAAATGATACTGATATTTGATGCTATTTCGGTTGATCTATCGTTATACGTTATTAGATCTACATATGAGGATGTTGCGTATAGATTAGCAATAATTGGAATCGATTTGGGTGTAAAAGCATTTAAGAGTCAATTTTATTCCATGTATGTTTGGAAAAGGATTTCACTAGTTTTGACCGTTGGATTAAGCATCATTTATACTGCAGGGAAATACAACAATACTATAGCAGTTAGGGATGCAAACTGACGGATACAGATAAGGATATATGTATTATCGTATCCTTATTCATTCTTAAATATAAATATGGATGCGGATACGGATATTGACGGATATTAAAATCATCTTACCATATCTTACAAAACGGATACGGATGTAAGACAAATACTGGTCGCATACGAGTAATGATAGAAATACGCTATAGAATTGACTTAAATATATACGAATTGGATGGAAAGCACAAGATGTCAATTTACTAAATGTGTTTGTATCATAAAAAGTATATAAATATGGTAAAAGAAGGTATAGAATTATGTTATATAGGACTAAATAAATATATGACTATATTTATATATGAAAAACATATATACATATAGAGATGCGAATGTTTGCGGATATCAAAACGATATCCGTATCCATATCCATTTTTAAATGGATATGGATATATGTGTCAAAATCTATATAAAATGAATATGTTAACGGATCTGATACGAATATATCCGTAACCGTTTGCATACCTAATATCAGTCCTAGTAATTACAAGTCATTATTGTGGAAGTAGAAAATTTACGGCTTAGTCCTTGTCTTTATACAATTTGTATATGAGAGTCTAGAAATGCTCATAAAATCTCAAAAATCTAACAAACAGCTTAAAAATATGGGAAGGGATTATGATTTTTTTGTTCGACAAACAAAAATTATGGATATACTCCTAGATTCATATAAAGCTTTAGTTAGGATTTCCATATACATCATAGACAAATTCACGATATCATTGTAATCAAGTATTTATTAGACCTCCAACCACTTTGTGCCAATCATGAAACTTCTTTAGATACAACATAAGATGATTGTCTTTATAGGAAGTTAAGTAAAGATGAGAGATGCTATACTTAGTGGATGTCAAATGATGTAATTGCCTCAAATACTTTATAGGTCCGTAATTGATATTGAATATCTCAAATGATTCTTAAAGGCATGTTTGTGGTGTCAATGTGGAGGAAGTTCTTTAACTGCATCTTTATGGCGTATAACACATAAATGAAAACTTAGATCACTTGTATGCATACAAATTACCATCTAAAATTATGATTAGGTTGTAAATTAATATGGGATTATAGCTAGATCCTAAAATGAAATTGGGAGGGATGATCGTATGGGTCCACAAACTCTGATTGTTGAAAATTTATGGGTTTTTATCAGTTGTGCCCCTCCGAGATATCGCAATATCAGTTATGCCCCTATCTTTTTGGTAATATCAGTTGTACCCCCGACTTCTTGCCAATATTTCACTTGTGCCCCTCAGAGGGGCATAACTGATAAAAGATTTTTTATCAGTTATGCCCCTCTGAGGGGCACAAGTGAAATATTGGCAAGAAGTCGGGGGCACAACTGATATTACCAAAAAGATAGGGGCATAACTGATATTGCGATATCTCAGAGGGGCACAACTGATAAAATCCCAAAATTTATTTAATTGTATATGTTTATAGGAAGTTGGGATATTGTGCATGCAATTATCTCCTTAGTGGTGTAAGATTGATACATGATCCATTAATCATGTTCTATAAAAGTCAGTGATAACCCATTAGATGTATGTTTCCAATTATTATTTCGTGATGAATCAATATTATTGTGGTTATGAACTATGTGATCTGCATAACTGTATTGCATGCTAATGTGAGTTGAGATACTTTGTGATGCTTGGAGATATGTGCTTTCTGATCCTCCAAGATGTCTTAAGCTTTGTAGTTTATGCGGACATTATGCACTTAGTTAAATATCTGAACTTAAATGCAATCATTAAAATGCAGTGCGAGAATTACATGCCGTAACTTAGATGCATTGGGGGCACCAATGCACGGAGGACCCTTGTCCCGGAGTTATTTAGGTAACTAGGAGCCATAACACTTAGAACTTATACTCTTCAAGTTATGGGCTAACCTTCCATTGTTTTATTAAGTGGCATTGCAATTAAGTTGAGGAAGTCATGAATCTGACGAGCTTTGGGTAGATTGAGTGTGCCTCAATTGAACTTGTAATGAGGGAAGAAAAATAGATTAGGTCGTACTACGAGGTTCTAAGGACCCACACATGTCATACTCATGTTGTCTTTTGTGTGACAAGGGTTTCTTACTTAGTCATTGTCTGTAGCATCAGTGTCACTAGCAACGCCTTAGAACCATACTTGTGTTTCCTAAGTGTGGATTTAAGTTCAGAGTGGCCGCTCAATCATGTGTAATAAGTAGGAGAAAATTGTGATTACGTTCATGGTTTCTCCAATAATGTGGTTGTATACTTTTTCTTCTTGTTCATATTAAACGATCAAAATATGATTAATAGCTTGAGAATAAATAAAGAGATTAAGTATAACTAGTATCTTTTTCATTGCATCCTTATTAGTTATATTTGTATGCTTTGTGGTCAATTACTTAGTGATATGTTGTTTCCTGCTTAATCATTTCCACTAGTCTCGTTGATAACTAATTATCTTGTTAGTAGGTAATGCCATATTATTTGTGTGTTGTCCATATACATGTTGTTACGTTAGGCTACTACATTTAGATAACTGCATCGAAAAATGAATTACAAGCATGTGTACCGGACTTGTGATGATTATGAGTTTTTGTTAATAAATTCTGAAAATGGCTTTCATTGAGTTGCTCTCTCATGACACCATCTGTCTTGGTATAAGATGTATATTTGCTTTACTAGTCTAGCTTTAGATCCCTTAAATTTGGTGATCCAGCTTAAAGAATATCGCAGTACATGTAAAAGGCATCACATATTGTGATAAGAGTTAGTTATATTGGATACATGTATATGTAATATTGTACTATATCTCATTTCCGTGTCATGTTTTATGTAGGTGTTTATCACATTATGAGTGTTTGTGATTGAGCATGTGGTATTGGATGTATTCATCATTGAATGATTGATCTTGACTAAGTGAAACGATATATTTGGATACTAAGTCCCTACATAGGACCCTTCCGGTTGGACCAGGATTGGCCTAGGGCATGGCCGTTACACGTAGCATGGTCGATTACTTTGTGTCACAAGCTAAATTGATTAATATACTACTTTGTGAAATAGTCGATCACTTTTGATACTGGTTGTTTCATAACCGGTCAATCAATTGATCTGATCAACCACTTTTCAAATGAGCCCTCCTAACGGTCAATTAGTCAATCGACCATCACCTTTGTTGTCATCAACACAACAAGCATGTTGATATTCAAGTCGATCTAAATGTCATAATTGATAGGATGTTGCAAGAGGATTTTGAATCAAGCATCATGTGGGAGATCCTATTTTCATTGTGGTCGGATTCTGAATATCAAAAGTCATTAAAGCATCATCAAATTATCACCCCACGTAGAGGTGTGCTAGTAACGTTGAGGTAGAGATCCACAAACTATCACAGAGAATTGCTGAAAAATCCCTCAATATTTATTTTTCCGTAACTTGTAATGTTATGTTACTTTTTCAATACTAATTCATTAGCAACATTATTAATATAATCACGTATTATATAGTCTTTTTATGTTTTTCATAAGTGTTTGATATTTTTCAAAATTATTGAAAGCAAATAAAAAGAGTTTGAATTACGAAAAATACTAGAGAGCGGTTGTCGTGCTAAAAGATTATCAAACATTTATTGATAATGTAAAAATGCAACTATATATTTTGCAATTTATTTGTCCTTCATTTGAAATTTATGGAGCAAATTAAAAAGAAAGAAGATTTTCATACAATATGAATTCTATATGCGATTTAGGGCTTTTTAATAAATAGAAATTAATCTATTTATATGTTATTACATCTATTTGCTATTTTTAATATTTCATCTAGTGATGGCATATTTTTTAAATTCAATAATTCATAATTAAATATCAAATGGTAGAAATTGTAAATAAAATTCATATTAGTCTCCTACTTTGTAGTTTTCTTACACAAATTTTCATAAAAAATATTACACATATAAGTGATTTTTAGATGTTATTTCCTTAAATGAATTACACGAAATTTATGTAATATAGTTTTCACTTGAAAAATACAAAAATACAAAAATATTTTAAATTATGGTCTACATTTTATTTGATTTTTTAGTTTTTTATCACAAATGTAATTGCATTATTATTAATCTATAGATATGAAAAAGAAACTGGAAAAATAAAACTTAAAGGGTAACAAATTATAAAAGTAATTAAATACTCACGATATACACTTACACATACTAGCACCTCCTTATTTCTTTTATCAAAATAAACATTGTATTTAAGTAATAAACAAAATCTTAAGATGTGATCATCTAATTAGGTTGCAACAGCATGCTTAAAAATATCTTCTTTTATAAAATCTAATTTGATGCATTAATTTGCCTTTGACATAAAGCCCCAAGTGTGGCATGTCCTTGAGCATGCGCATGACATGTGGAAGTTTGGGAGCTTCAAGGTCTTTATTCCAAGATCATATTTTGATGCTATTTTGGTCCTCTTTATAAAAACATAAATATAGTATTTTTATTTTTTCTAGCCCCTCTATGTAATTTAGATTTATTTCAAGTGCTTTACTTCAACCTTTCTAGTTTTTTACTAAATTTCTATGAGTTTTCAAGTCCCATTCACAGAGTGTATTTACTTGCAAGAATGTTGAAATATAATTGCAATGATTTAAATAGTGTTAAGATTAACTTTACAACACATATCTCTAGAGTTACATTGTAATTACTTACGTAAATATAGATGTAGAGTTATAGATTGTACACAATATAACTTTTAGCTTGTGATTCTTTAATAATTGCAATGACTTACGTATAGTTAATATTAACTTTTAACACTATGAGTTCGATATAAGAAAAGAGGTGAATTGTGTAATGTAAAATTCTTTGATAACAATTACAAATTAAAATTTTAGTCAAGCATTTAGAGATAGAGTAGAGAATATGCAAATTATAGTGTACACATTAATTTTAACGTGGAAGTCCACATGGGAAAACAGTGACCTAAAACCTCATGCTCTTGGATTTCTCCTCATTCTCTTGGTGAAGCAATCTTTCGCTAACTACTTTGATTAGAGTGTTGAACAATCTCATGCGCAATCTGTATCCTTTCTTTGACAACATCCGAGGAAGATTTTATCTCTCTTAGAAAAAAGCCCACAACTCGAGAATCTATACAACAATGCTAACAGAAAATACCTTATTGATAAAAATCTACATTCACTAGTTTACTTGAAATTTGACAAGCTTGAAAAGGTAAGAGATGACTTGTTGAACGTGGATGAGTGTTAGAATGATTCTCGCAGAATGACCGAGTGGTCAAAACCACCGCCGACGGTTGCGCGAGGGTCGGGTCTCTCGGAGACCCTAACCGCAAGGGCATGGGAAGGGGGGCAGACGTGGCGAGCGCATACGCCCTATATAATCCTCCCCATAGGAAAGAGAAACACATCGATCTCACGATCGGAACCTCGCTCACGGGAGCCCCCTTCCACCTCTACCTTCTGCCTCTATCTTCCTCTCGTTTTTTTCTCTCTCGTTCTCTATAAAGATAGTGACATACCTCGGTGCTTGACTGGTATTAAATTGCTCCTTTTTTCGGTAATATTGCAAGTCAGCCATCTATTTGTCATTTCTTTTTTTAATTACCAAGTACCTTCATTAAAGTCGTTTAATCTCATGCATTCTATTCATTTCTCAAGACCAACAAAAATGACATGCAAGACTATTGCCACTGAGGTAGGAAAAATTGAGTACCTTAACGGTACTAATTATGAATTGTGGAGTAGAAAGATCTACTTTGCCCTGCTACACGATTGCATACACTCCATAATAGACAAACCCGACCCTACATTATCTGAGAATCCAACTGTAGAAGAAATTAGGTCCCGCGAATAGTGAGAGAAAATAGATAATAGGGCAAGAAGTTTTATGCTGACCTGCAACATCCGGAATCTACACAAACCCAAACCCAATCTGATTTGGGTCCGATTAATCCAATAAAGTTATCTGACAATATTAGATAACCTAAATCGATTAATTGATTGTGAATCAAAAGTCCTTTGGCGTGAAATCGACCAAAAATCGGTCTTCGTAATGCGCACCGCGAAAAAGCCGTGACGTAAGTTCGGAAACCGCAAAATAAACCGAGATTGTCATTAGATTCAATTCGACAAAACAAGACTAACGGTATCGACCGTTCGTCAATCGGAGGTCGTTTGATATTTTTAAATCATAAAATTTTATCTTAAACAAAAACCGTATCGAAAATTTCGGGTATTCAAAACCCGATCGGAAGCATATCAATATTACACTTATTTTGATCGTCATTCTGAGATGATCAAATCGAGATGTTATGCATCAAAATCCGTGGACCGAGGTGCGCATACAGTAGATTTTTAAGTATGCCAAATAAATAGATTTTTGAAAAAAATAAAATAAAAACAATTTTTTTAGTAGCAGACAGCTACTGTTGACAGACACCCGTGAGTTATTTTTCTCTTCTCCTTTTTGCTTTTCTTCTATTTTCTCTTCTTATTCCACTTGGCATATTCTTTCTCCACATGTCAACCAAACAAACCCTTCCCTTCCTTATTTATAACTCCTTAAAGCCTCATATCTTCTTTCAAAATTCTACCGAAATCATTCCCCAATTCCAGTGAAACCCTCTCCTCCTTTCTCTCTTTTTCTCTTGGTTTCTAGCAAAGAAATTTCCAAGCAATCACCTGTAGTTGCAGGTGCCTCAGCAGGAATTGTTGCTCCAAATTCTGCCAAGCAGAAGCTGCTGGAAGCCTCCATCTCATCCTTCCTGCATGCTCTAATTCCAAGTTTAAGGTACAATTTCCCCCATTCTCTTGCTGCCAAAATATGTTCTTGCACAATTTAAAATCATATTCTTTGTTCTTCTCCAAATTTGGAGCAAATATTTTAGGTACAATCATCTCCCTATTGCATAAAAGGGGTTCTTTTCAAATCTTGGTGAGAAATGTACAACTCCCCGCTCCATCTTGATGCCTGCATGCACCATATAACCCTGTTCTCTTGCTATCTTACATGCCAATTTTTCAAGGATTGAGTTTATATTTTATGGATGGATCTTTATTTTGTTTAACAGCTCTATCATAATTCCCCCTACTGGACACATAATTTATAAAAAAATGAGTTTAAGAATTCCAGAGAATTTTCTTTTTGATCCAGAAAATGAATAAGTTTAATAAGAAAAATAAATGAGTTTACTAACTCTATAAAAATGAATGAGGTTAAAAGAATGATGATAGAGCTCTATAAAAGCTGCACTTTATCTAATGCAGTAAATTGCTGGAATTAGACAGAATATATCATGAAAGCTCTGTAAAAGCTGCAGTTTATCTAATGTAGTAAATTGCCGGAATTAGATAGAATATATCATGAAATGAGCAGAAATAATAGAAGTTTAAGGGATAATTTTTTGGGGGTAATGGTTCATGTATTTCCTGGAATCCAATGAAATTTTTATGGGTTCCAAGCATCTAAATTGAAGCCAAAGATCCTAAAGTGTAAAAAATTAACAATGGGATATATCCTCAATATTCTCTGTCACCATCACTGTATAATGAGTTTTTTTACATTATCCAACTATTCACCTATTAAATCTGGATATTGGTAAATATCTAAGTATGTGTATATTAAATACTTTTGTAACCATCCACAACAGTATCTATAGGTAAAAATAATAATAATTATGACATGATTTTCAAATCACCCAGTTTATATATTAATTCTAGAACCAAAAATATCTATCAATTATTGTTCAACATTGTATCTATGACTAGAATATTAAAAAGCATATTTTAATAGCTTTAAACAATAAATTCTGATACTATTTTAGAAATTTCATTTCCTTATTTAATTATGAAAGACCAAATTGTTAAGAGATGTTGCAGTAGGAAGTTAGCTGTATTTGGTTTATAAGTAGTCGTTACTTTTCTCAAATCAGTGGTTATGTGGTATAGATGAACTCGAAGTTTCAGTGCAAAAATGGAATGTCTATAAGAATTAAATTATTTTGATAATATGAAATCGGAGGAAATAAGAATACAGACAGAGATTGATAATATCTCTATTTGATTGTAACTTTTAATAAGGACACATGTGTGGATTTACAAATTTCCAGCTCTTGATAAAAAAAATCTTTTTCTTAGATAGTATAGAATTAAAGAGAAATTGTGACTGGTTAACGTTGAATCGGATAATTGATTATCAACTGAACTTAGATCCATACCAAAGGCACATCTTCCAATCTTATGGGCTTATTAAAGAGTGCTGAATTTCAAATATTGGAATATCAATACCTTCTTTTATAAAGTCAATAAAAGTTTTCCTACGATTATTACAACTATTATTCCTCAATCAATTTATCCTTAAATACCATCTACTATTACAAATTTCTATTTGATAAAATTATGGATAAAGGATAGATCTCTACAGTCAAATATATATTGAACTAAGAAAGAGATGAGTAGTTAAAGGAGGATAGATGGTGGTAAATAAGTGATAACAAATAATAGTGCCGTTCATGATGACCCTTACACCTGACCATGCGAGGGTGTGGTGACCCTCAACTGGGCGGGAGATAGGAAGCCCAGTTAGGGCAGCGGCCGCCAAGTGTGCGGGTCTAGGATCCTAGTCCCTTTTGGCTTTTACGCACGCTCGCAGTATTTTTACGCCTCGTTGGAATCCCGACTTTAGACTAGTTCCGTTAACCCTTTGTTTTAGGACACCCAGGCAGGGGATCCTCGGTTGTAGTTTTTCGTACGAGTTCGGTTGCCCATTACCGGTCAGGTTGTTTCTAGAGACTTTTCCGGAAAGTCTCTCTCACCCGTCTTAGTGGCGTAGTTTTGGAGTAGACCTATCCCTCTATTGAACCGCACCTCCAATTAGAGGGCGAGACAGAAGAGCCATTTGTAGGCTACCTCACCGCTTGAGTTTACTTTCGCCAACAGACTTGGCGATTCTACATCCAGATCATCCATATCTATATCTACATCATCTAGAGTTACATCTGAGACAGTTGCACTTGAGGTTTGAAGGTATTACAATTAAAGTTGAATAAATGGAAGTGACTATAATCTGATTCAAAATTCCATTAAGCTAGTGGATGTGTTGGGAACTTAGCTAGGATGCATTATACTACACCGCATGCCTACTGAGGCACCCCAACCCTAAGACATTCCCCAAGTCTTAGAGTCATAGTGTGAGATTGCACATTAACTAAGACCACAGACTATCCACTAGACTTGAGAATCTAAATTAATCAAGAAATCTTTCCAATCTCAAACTTTTCCATCATCACTCACAAACATGATCTCTGAAATAAATGATTTATATACTTATACTCATACACTCATGAATATTCAACTACAATATAAATATGTCATATGTGGGAAATATTGGGTTAATGGGAAATCATGAGAGACACTTACAAACAACTTGAATACCTTTTTGCTTACGCAAGTAGATGTAATTTGTACTTGTTCCACCTTTCTATTTGCTCTCTTTTGCACATACTAAGTTACTTGTCATTTATTTTAAACTACGGACTGTATTCACAATTGTGACTCCATTTCTTTCCTAAACATGTTTTGACAAGCAAACAGCCTGCTGCTCACTAACTATTGATGCTTCGAAGAGACAGGATATATACTAGACGGTATGTTGTTATTTTGTTTCAGTTTTTAGTTCGATTGATAATGTAATATGCTTCTCTTCTCTTTAGTCAGATTTTTGGAATATTGTATGTACTGTCAGTCAACGTACATGTTGTAAAATAAATAGAAGTTAATGAAATGAAAATTTGGTGGTATTTGTCTCTATTAGCTTTGTAGTTATGATTGTGAATGAGAATGTCATATGCAATTGTTGCAACACGAAAATTTTCCCCTATTTTTCTGTACCTTGTGCGATCTCATGTGAATATAATAGTGTGAAATGTGTGTTAACGGGTACCTGGATCCTTGGAGGTTCACCCAAGAGTTGAATCTAATTCGGGTCTTTGAGACCTGTAAATCAGGGTATGAGCTCTGGATTACGGTTAAGGAGAAATATCACTCCACATACGAAGTGAGCGTCCAACTTCTTCTACACAAGTACAACTCGTGTAGAATGAAGGAATCTGAAAGTGTCGTCGAGCACGTGAACAAGATGATCGTGATGGCCAAAGATCTTGCGGCTGCTGAATGCGCAATTCCGGAAAGGATGCCGATAGCAACCATCTTAGGAAGTCTCCCGTCGTCATTCAACATGGTTGCTACATCCTTGAGGATGAACGACAACATAAAAAGTGTGATGGACCTACCTGCACAGTTGGCGATTGAACAAGACCTCTCAAAGCAAAGATCGAAAGTCAAGATCTTTGAGGTTGAGGAGGAAGACGAAGAAGCAAATGACGTGCACACAAAGAAAAGGCTAGGCCCCTCCAAGGTGAATTTCAAGGGAAAGAGTGGGAAATACCCATGTGGCTCTTGCTATGGTTGCGGCAAATATGATCATTTCAAGGTCAATTGCTCCAATAAGAAAAGTTAGGAAATTCTAAATTGTCTGAAAATAAATGCAAGAAGGAGATGGAATTTGCGGTTGTCGTAGAATGCAACTCTGTCATCACGGATGATGACGGATGGTGGATCGACTCTGGAGCAATTAGACATATCGCGAAGACGAAGGAAGGCTTGGTGAACTTCAAGGAGTTGAGCAAAGGAGAGCTGATGAATACTCATTCATCACTCTTTATTCTTATATTTTAGCTACAAAAACCTTTGCAAATACATGTAGATAGTTGTAAATATAAATAATTACCAAAAGCATGCATGGTGTAAATAGTAATAATTAGCATGTTTTTGTGCAAAAATAAAAGAATAAAGATCAAAAAGAAAAAGAGGGAAATATTTAGAATAAATATTGAGCAACCTAACCCAAGGGAGGTCTCAGCATGGGCCTGACCGCATAAAAGCCAAAGTAGAGGGAGATAGGGGCTCATGTGTGTAAATATAGTTGTAAATAAAATAAAAATATTTTCCTCTAAAAATAGAATAAAATAGGCTTGTAAATACTTGTATATATTTATAAATATAAAATCAAGATAAAAATAGAAAAATTAAAAAGAAAACAAAAACATCACTTGTGCACATTCACCTTGTATATACAACCACACTTATATTTATTTCACCTTATAAATAAATAAAATTAAGTTTTATAAAATTTGTATATATTCTATATTTTATGGTGTAAATAAATAAAATAAAAACAATTAAAACAAAAACAAAATAAAAAGAACAAAATTAAAAACCCAAAAATACATTGTAAATACACCATGTACATAGATGTATATGTCTATTTATTTCACTTATGTATATAAATAATAAAAATAAAATAAAAATATCTTTTTATTCCTTATTTTATGATATAAATAAATAAAATATAAAATGGGAATAAAAATGTATAAAAATAACAAATTAAAAATCAAAAATCAAAATCTTATATTGTATATATACCTATATATAGCCCTACTATGTAAATACCCTATTTTTATTAATTAAAAATCACTAAAAATAGAAAAAATTAAAAAAATATTTCATGTTTTGAGTTTTTAATAAATATGCCATTTACTATTTTTAATTGATTTTCTAAGTATTTTCCACGTGGCCTGTTCCCATTGGTCCACGAGGGTTGTTGACCACCCGGTCAACTCCCCCCTCCCCCAGGACCACCTCCCACGGGTTTTGGATGCCCGACCCGACTTCTCCCTATTTTCGCATCCAAACCCGATCTCCTCCCATCTAAACCCCGGGTCCATCTTGACCGTGACAGATCCGGCACCCTCGCCGGGGTGCCCGCTTCGGGATCCGCGCTTCACGCTGCCCTACCCGCTCGAATCTTCCCGGACCTGCCACCGTATAAAGGTTGAGCTCCGCCACCCTATTGCGCATCTTTGGATCATTCGCCGACCACCCAGTGACCTCCAATGCTCGAATGAGAGTGACAGCTCGCTCCGGGCATTGTTGCAGCGAGGAAGAGACGTCTAAACCACTGATCCGGCGAGTTTGCTCCGTCGTGCTCCGCCCAGAGCAGGAGCCAGAGCCTCGGACGACGACGGTCCTCGAGGCAAGGACCCAGAGCTTCCCCAGCTCGCCCACAGTCGACTCGACCACCTAGGTAGACCTATTTCCCTTTCCTTCTCTTCGATCTTGATTTTTCCCCAATTTTCGCCGTCGCCAACTTTCGCTGATTCCGACCATCCCCCCCTTCCGCTCGATCATCGGAATCCACCATCACGATCGCCCTTCTCCTGCGCACCTTCTCCGCCCATTCATTCAACCCATCTCGCACAGGAGCTGGGGTTCGAACCCCTTCGCCGTCGCTTCGCCGGGGTTCGCCCGCACCACCGCACCGGTCACCTTTACAGCCACTTACGGGGTCGAGGCAGTTTGCCCTCGACCCAGGAGATTTTTGGTGTCGTTTTGCAGGTCCCATGAAGGCTATCCGAGCCCTTCCCATTTGAGCACCGGAGCTCCTCCTCCGCTAGGGTCGACCGAGCTCTCCAGAGCTCCGTTGACTCATCGGAGAGGTCCCACAGACGCGAGAAGGCCAAGGCGGAGCTTCCTCGATCATCAGAAGCCCCCGCGGAGGCTCGGAGCGAGCATACTAGGCCGGCGAAGTTCGCCGGCCACTTGTTCTTCGAAGACCTCCAGCAGCCGTTGGATAGCCCTCCAGCTCCAGTTCGCATCTGGACCATCCATTCCCGGAGCGCCAGCACCGCACGATCAAGGGAGGAGCTCATCCAGACCATCCGATGGCCGAGGCTTAGCTACGACGCGTCTCCACCGTCAGATCTAGCACGTGGCGAGGCCCAGACCGTCCGATCCACGCGAGGGGTCTAGCGTTGGCGTGCCCCTCATTCTCGACCGCTCGATCCACCACGTGGCACGCATCCGACCCTCGACTTAATAAAGGGTAATTTACCCTTAGACCCTGCTCTTTATTTTATTTCAAGTTTAGTCCTGTAAATACATAGCTTAGTTGTTTTATTTTCGGTACATTTGCACTTTGGACCCTGAGCTTTATTTTATTCGCATATATGCCCCTGTTTGTGGTGTAGCACGTGCATCGTCACGTGCCCTTCTTGGGATATTTGCATACTTAGCCCTGTTGTTTTGGATGGTTATGAAATGAAGAGATATTTTTAGAAAATTGCATTTATACCCCTGTGCGTGGATTGATTTGTGAATGTGCGCTTATTTTTGGGTATTTTACAACAAGCCCCCTGGACTTTTAATACCTGTTATTATTTAGTCCAGGGAACTTGTTTCTATTACATATAGGTCCCTGTGTGCCCCAGACACACGCGGTGCGCGTGATTTCTTGGGAAATTTGCACCGGACCCCCCAGAACTTTGGGTATTTGCGTACAGGTCCCTGTGCACTATACCTAGGTTTTATTTTTGAATAAAATATCAAACTTATTCCAAATTCCATGAAAATTGGACACATGGCTCCTGCCATAGTGTAAAATTTTCTAGAATTTTTGGAGATATTTTTGTTTTTATTTGATATTTTTAAAAAATCAAAAACAACCTCTTTCATTACTGTTTGATTTAAAAATTCACAAAAAAATATCGAAACCTATCTAAAAATTACAAAAAAAATTAGCTACTGTTGCTTTAGTTGTGTTTGATTTTCTGGCCACTTTTGGCCATTTTTCATCATATAAAATTCATAAAAAGCACAAAACACCTAAAAACTTACAAAAATTCTAATAAATAATTTAAAAATCCAAAAATCATAAATCCAGTGCCCAAATTTTCCTTAAACTTTCTAGTTTATAAGAAAATTACCTCCAGGAGCTAAATAGACCCTTTTGCATTTTAATGTGGCCTTTTTCTCCTGACTGGACAGTGTCTTCAGTTTCTTACCTTGTTTGATTTTTAGAAAATTAAATAAAAATTAGAAAAATCTCAAAAATTGAACAAAAATAGTAAAAATTATAAAACACATAAAAACATTTTTATTTGAATTTTTGCTTGATTTTTGATGCAATAAATAAATTGTTGAATTGCCTTGTTTCCTTGTTTTCTCAATTAATTAAAAATCTAAAAAAATTTATAAAAATTAAAAATCCACCAAGAATACCTTTTATTTTATTTTAGTTTATTTTTGACTATTTCGTAGGCCGCGAGGCCATCACGTGCTCCCTGAGTCCGACCCTGGTCGCTGTACCAGGCTAATCCAATAGCCAGGACCGTTATCGTGTTTTGATTGATTTTCTTTGATTTTGGTGGTCTGAACTTTATTTTCTTGATTGACCGATTGATTTCCGGGATCCGGGTCGCAAAGACCCTTGAGCTATTATATTTCACCCGAGTCTTGGGGATCTCTTTCTCGGTCATCAAAATGGCGCCGTTGCCGGGGAGCACGGCTTAGTAGTTTTTATTTTTGCTTTATTTTCTTTTTTGCGGCTTTCCGCGGCTCTTTCGGGGTCCGCGGCTTTTCGCGGCTTTTTGTTTTTATTTTTTTATTTTGTTTTATTTTATTTTCTTTTATTTTTGTTTTTGTTTGATTTTTGTTTGTTTATTTTATTTGTCCTTTTTGCACATATACCCTTGTCTTTTATTTCTTGCCCATATTTGATTATATTATTGTTGGTTTGACACTTGTCTTCTTTCTTGCGAGGGCCCGAGGATCGAGACGATAGCTTTCGAGAAGCCGGCGCAACCGCGATACTTGGAGGCGGCTCCCTTCTGCATGGAGCTGCAGGAGAGCGTGAGAGAGTAGACGAGCGGGCGAGGATTAGTTTAGCTTTTTATTTTCATTTCATTTGATTATTTGTAATAATACAGGGACACTCGGACTTTGGACTTGAACTCTCTAGCGGGTCTGTTTCGTCGAGCACCTGTGTGCTCGGGGGACCCTTATGTTTTTCGCGGTTTTGGTTCTTCTTGCTGCCTTTTACGGTTTTACGCGGTTTTTCTCGAGCCCCTAGACTTAGGATTTTCTGCTTGACTGTGCCGTAATTAGTAGGATCCCCACACTTAATTGATTGCATGTTCCTATAGTGCGATTAATTGGACCTACTAATAACTCACTAATAAAAATAAATGACTCATCCCCTTCGTAGCCTACGTGTCGTAGCCTGCCCTGCCAAGTGCTGCTCCTGAACCCGATGTGTCGGGAGGAGGAGGGGTAGACCGAGACCGGACCTTTGGCTTGAAGGATCGATGACCAGTTAGACGGTTCTTCGAGTAGAATTGCCTGTTTAGGACTCGGCTTTTTACCGCTGCACCATATAGGTAGTTTACTTTCAGTCTTTACATTTCTGCGCAGATCACTTGCATGTAGAGTGCTGGAGACAGGTACGCATTTCTATCTTTGCATGCATCATTGATTTCGTCGCGCATCGGCTTTTTCGTCTTCTCCCCCTTGTTTTTGACTAAATAACCAGGAGAACCGAAAAATTCGTTAGGCCTTTGTTTTTATTGAAAAATATTAAAAAGAAAAACCATAAAATTGGGACTGCTTAAGCTATTGACCCTAAAAGACACTTGACCTAAAAATTTGTCTTGGGGAGAGCAACCCCCTCATTGTTTGGTTTGATTGTGCGAGAGAGTGACCCGTTCACTAGGTAGAGCACTCCGGTGCTATTCCCGACTGATTATCGACTCTTCCGTGCGGGCCAGTCGGTTGGGGTAGCATCGGGTATCCCAACAGGTCACGTAATCGCTCTGATAGATTGTTTGTTCACCATAATAAAAAAGACAAGATAATTTGACCGAGCCTTTACGGTCTTCAGCTCGCGTTGCGTTGGTGAACATAGGGTTTGGTTGCTGATCATAGTTTCTCCAGATCCCATCCACCTTACTTGCCAGATCACGATGATGGGTAGACGATCTCTTAGGCAGCCTCTGGCTGCACCGCTTTCGGGCACGTCTACCAGTTCATCTAGGTTGGCCCGCGAGAGCCAAGACCAGCTCTCCGAGCCCGAGTATGACTCCGCCCTGTTCCCCCTCGACCCCCTTTCTTTCGGTTCCGAGAGACATGAGCCATAGGAGAGATTAGCAGATTTATCAGCACCTGAGTTTGGCTCATTTGATTTTGCAGACGCCATGGCCGACAGTTCCGAGGATCGCTCCCGAGGTCCACAGCCTGAGCACTTTGTGCTGGACCAGGGCGCGATCAACTCCACCCTGATCGCCTCCCTAGAGACCGTTCAGCAGCAGTTGAGGGATCAGGGAGCATTCATGCTCGATATGAGGAGAGAGATGGAGCAGATGAGAGCAGAGAGAGCAGAGCGAGAGCAGAGGAGAGACGGGCCGAGGATCCCAGACGATGCAGCCGCAGCAGCCGCCGCCACAGCGGCAGCCGCCGCGGCAGGCGGAGGAGAGCCATCGAGACTGATGCGGGAGTTGCACAACCCCGGATCGACGCTGATGCACCACTGGGTAGTACTTCCAGCTATCGTGGGGGACTTCAAGTTCCCCCCGAACACTTTGCAGTTACTCCCTCGCTTCTACGGACTCGCTACTGAGGAGCCCCATCTCCACCTCCAGGAGTTCCTCATGATCTGCAGTACTGTCCACGATCGTCAGGTGGACCAGGATACGATTCGGATGATCGCCTTCCCCTTTTCCTTGGCAGACAGAGCATCCACCTGGCTGAAGCATTTGGGGAAGTTTGTTTACACTTGGGAGCAGCTCCGCACCGAGTACTTACACAAGTACTATCCACTCGGGCGGACCAATGCAGCGAGAGCCCTCATCAGCAACTTCTCCATGCTCCCCAACGAGCAATTCCATGAGGCATGGGAGAGGTTCCGTGAGCTGACTGATCAATGCCCGCACCATGATATTTCAAAGCCCAACCTTGTGCAGAGCTTCTTCAGCGGGCTGACACCAGAGCTCCAGGGCTTGGTGAACGCTTCTTGTGGCGGGTCTTATTTCGCCAAGGATCACGACCAGGTCTGGACCATCTACGAGGAGATGACTGAGAACTATATAGTGATGTCTCATACCAGGTTGTACACTCAGGGCAAACCCCAGCAGCAGCCAGGACCCGTGCAGTACCAGCAGATAGCACGGGTCGATGCTGGTCCATCCAGTTCGTCCGCAGTAGCAGTAGCACAGGAAGAGTCGTCAGTTGCGGACATGGGGATTATCAGTGAGAAGTTGGACCGGATGGAGCTGATCGAGAAGAAGCAGTGCCAGGGCATCACTCAGATGGAGCAGATGGCACAGACCCTGAGCGACATGAAGACCCAGCTCATGTGTCTCCAGGAGGCACAGACGGCTTCACAGCCACGTCTTCAGTCGCGAGGTGATACCGGTGGCAGCAGCAGCTCGTCCCAGCGCTCCAGCTCACACCAGCAGCCTAGACAGGTTCACCTTGTATATGCGGAGCCGTACCAGCAGCAGCAGCCCTCCTACCAGTCACCACCATCTCCAGACTTGAAGATGGTGGTATACCAGCCGGATCAGCCTCTGGCAGTGCTACCGCCACCCCAGTACGATGTAGAGCCGTTGATGGATGTCAACGGGATTTGGTATGACCGCCCTCAGCATGGGATCCGACGAGACCATCCCGGATTCAGATGGGGGAACGGAGGTGCCCAGCCCCAGCAACAGCCATCTGGTCAGGGAGGCCAGTACAACCAATAGAGAGATCACCACCAGCAGCCCCCAACCTACCCTTCACAGCAGCAACCATCCTTCGTTCCTCGTCCCTATCAGCAGGGACAGTCTTGGAGGCGAGAGCAGCCTCACCAGCCACACCAGCAGCGGCATCCTCCCACTTACCCCTCTCAGCAGCAGCAGCACCAGTTTCAGCAGCCTCATTACCAGAGAGGCTACCCGTCGGGCTCCCATGGTCCACCATACGAGAGCCTCGCCTTGGACGACATAGCCTGCCTCCTCACGGACCAGCAGGCTACTTTCAGACGGGAGATGGACGAGTTCCGCCAGGAGATGCGGGACATTGTGAGAGGGAAGGCCGCTATTCCTGCCCAGATCGAGCTGAACCCCAATAGCCTGAAGCGGAAGTCTGAGCAGGTAGCTTACACTGAGCATGCCACTCCTAGTGATCCATTTGATGATATGTCTTCAGACCTTTTTTATGATGATTTTGTCACACTTAGGAGCGGTAGGGCACCAGCAGGCGGCGCCTCGTCTGAGTGACGACATGAGGATACACCTAGAGCGCCAGATGAGGAGGAGGAGAGCGGTACTGAGGCCGCTCATGATGATGACGGTGGTACTGATGCCACCAAGGATGCTGATTCCACCGGCGGTGCTGAGGCTGCCATTTCACCAGTTCGAGGAGGTGGTACTGATGCCACCCGAGATGCCCGAGCCAGAGCACGGTACTGAGGCTGCGAGACGTCCAGCAGATCCAGCCAGTGGTGGTACTGAGGCCACCGGTGCTAATTCTGAGAGAGTTGTGGTTTTTCCTTCCACTGATGTATCTCGGAACCATATTGTGAATAAAGAAAAAGGTTTAGTTTATTCTGGTCCCACTGTGGTGCTCGATGTATGTGCGGATCCGGCCGTCGAGCCGTCTAGACCTTTTCCTAGTCCTTCATCTGAGAAGGACCATGTGATCCCCTTCCCTAGAGCCCTTCAGATGGGGAAGGGGAAGAAAAAAGAAAAAGATCCAAAAAAGAGAGAGCGGGAGGAGTTCAGCCAGAGCATGATTGACAGATTCCACATACAACTGACCCTTCAGGAGGCTTTGCAGCACATCCCCCTTCTTCAGCGTTCGTTGAGAGACAGGATTACAGTCAGGAGGAGGAGGAGGAACCACCACTCAGAGATCCATGTGCTGACGAAAGCCACGTGTTTCGCGATCCAGAACCGTCTGCCGGCCAAGAGGCCAGATTCAGGAGCCCCATATGTCAGATGTCACATTAGAGAGCAGAGGTTCGACCGGACTCTATTAGATAGCGGATCGTCTATCAACCTCCTTCCAGCAGCCCTTCTCGACCGCTTCGAGTTGGGCACTCTTAGACAGAGCATGTCAGTCCTTCAGTTAGCTGATCGATCTGTCAAGAGGCCGAAGGGGTTGTTGCGAGACGTTGTCGTCACTATTCAGGGCATGTAATTCCCCGTGGACTTCGTAGTGTTGGACATGGAGATCCCTGATTTAGTGACCGATACCCCCATTATTCTCGGTCGTCCATTCTTGGCCACAGCCAAAGCGGTGACTGACCATGATAGCAGGAAGGTATACTTTCGCGTCGAGGGCAAAAGTGTACAAATAGAGACGGTCGAGGACTACAGAGCCAGAGACAGATCATGCTCAGAGACGACTTCAGATGCAGAGCAGCTGACAGATGCCGGGCTAGACATCCACCAGGACTGCGACTTTGTGATCACAGACGATGAGGCAGTATGGGCAGACCCAACAACACAGGCCATCCTCTCATTTTCAGACACCGTTGATGCCGAGATGACAGCAGAGGAGAGCCTGGAGAGCACAGCCCTGGTTCAGGATACTTCAGTGGCAGCAGAGCCGGTTCTCAACCGCGATACAGTTTTTAGCGATGATGGTGGTGCTGATGCCACCTTTTGTGATGCAGATCCCTCGGATTCAAAGTCTGATTGGGCAGATTGCGAGGATCACATGCCAGACCTGAGTCCCACAGAGCCTTCAGCTGAGGAGGAGATAGATGCCGAGCAGATCAGAGACAGTTCAGTTGAGCAGCCTTCCTCAGATCCGATTTGCGAGAGTTCGTTCTCATTCTCCCAGGCAGATTTGGCAGCTTACACGCATCTTCTTCCGAAGCCAGATTTGCCAGCACCCAGCTGTCCAGAGCTGAAGCCGCTCCCTACTTTGCTGAAGTATCGATTCCTTGCAGGCGATCCTGAGATGTACCCAGTCATCATCTCCGCCGATCTGACTGGAGAGCAAGAATCCCATTTGATGGGGGTTCTTGAAAAGAACCGCAAGGCAATCGGATGGAGTGTAGCGGATCTCCATGGGATTAGTCCAGCGTTGTGCTCCCACCATATCTATCTCGAGGAGGGGGCGAAGCCGTCGCGTGAGTTCCAGCGGCGGCTGAACCCCAACCTGAGAGAGGTCGTCATGAAGGAAATCTCAAAATGGTGGAGCGCAGATTTTATTTATCCCATTTCTGACTCCAAGTGGGTCAGCCCCTTGCATGTGGTGCCCAAGAAAACGGGCATCACGACTGTGATTAGTGAGTCGGGAGAGGAGATTGCTACACGAATACCCACCTCTTGGCGGGTCTGTGTTGATTACAGGAGACTCAACCAGGCCACCAAGAAGGACCATTTCCCCCTGCCTTTTATTGACCAGATCATTGAGAGACTGGCAAGGAAGAGCCATTACTGTTTCCTGGACGGGTACTCGGGCTACAACCAGGTGGCCATCGCTCCTGAGGACCAGGAGAAGACAACCTTTACCTGTCCCTTCGGCACATACACCTTCCGACGCATGCCATTTGGGCTATGCAATGCCCCTGCGACTTTCCAGAGATGCATGCTGTCGGTCTTTTCGGACATGGTAGGGGAGTGTTTGGAGGTCTTCATGGATGATTTCTCGGTCTATGATGACGGATTCGACTCCTGTCTTGACTGCCTAGACCGAGTACTCCAGCGATGTATAGAGGTTCACTTGGTGCTATCTTGGGAGAAGAGTCACTTCATGGTGACTCAAGGGACGGTGCTTGGCCACATCATCTCCAACAGGGACATGGAGGTTGATCCGGCCAAGGTTGATGTAATTAGAAAACTCGCACCACCGTCCAATTTAAGGCAGTTACGGTCATTTCTGGGGCACATCGGTTTCTACCGGCGATTCATTCATGATTTCAGCAAGATTGCCCGGCCGTTGACTGACCTCTTGACGAAAGACACCGAGTTCCTTGTCGATGACAAGTGTCTTTCGTCCTTTAAGACTCTCCAACAGTGTGTTATTGAGGCTCATGTTCTCCAGCCGCCTGATTGGTCTCTCCCATTCGAGATCATGACGGATGCCTCCGATTTTGCCGTAGGGGCAGTGCTGGGACAGAGGAGGGATGGAGTCCCCTTTGCTATCCACTACGCTAGCCGCACATTGGATTCCGCGCAGCGGAATTATACCGTCACAGAGAAGGAGATGCTAGCCGTAGTATTCACCCTAGATAGGTTTCGATCTTACATCATTGGATCTAGAGTGACCTTGTACACTGATCACACCTCCATCCGATACCTTATGGCAAAGAAGGATGCCAAAGCCAGACTGACTAGATGGATCCTTCTACTCCAGGAGTTCGACATTGAGATCAAGGATAAGCCTGGAGTCAAGAATGTGGTGGCGGATCATCTCTCCCGTTTAGAGCAGCCTGAGGAGTCCGAGCATATCAATCCCATTTGTGAGACCTTCCCAGATGAGGCGATCCTTACTATCGCCTCACTCCCGTGGTATGCCGATATTGTGAACTTTCTCGTTGCTGGGAAAGTCCCACAAGATTGGCCCAGGCAGAGGCTTGAGACCTTCCTTGCGAAGGCTAAGTCCTACCACTGGGAGGATCCCATCCTTTACCACGAAGGAGGAGATAGCGTATGGCGTAGGTGCATTCCTCAGGAGGAGCACCATAGCGTCCTCACTTACTACCACAAGCTTGAGGCAGGAGGACATCATTCTGGGAGGAGAACGACACAGAAAGTGCTCCAATCCGGCTTGTGGTGGCCTACCCTCTTCAAGGGCTCTGATGAGTTCGTGAAGAGGTGTACTGACTGTCAGAGGATGGGCACTTGTGGACAGCGTGACATGGTGCCGATGCAGCCCATTCACTTCTGTGAGGTTTTTGACGCATGGGGCATCGATTTCATGGGTCTATTCCCTAAAAGTCAGGGATTTGAGTACATTCTGTTGGCCGTTGATTATGTTAGTCGTTGGGTTGAGGCTATCCCCGCCCGAGCCGCTAATGCGAGGATAGTTTGCAGATTTTTGAGGAAGCACATCATCACGCGGTTCGGGGTACCTCGAGTATTGATTTCAGATGGGGGGTCTCATTTCATCAACGACCAGGTGAAGGCCCTTGCTAGCGAGTTCGGCATAGACCATCAGGTTGCTACACCTTACCATCCACAGACGAATGGTCTAGCCGAGGTGTCGAACAGGGAGATCAAGACTATATTGCAGAAAGTCGTCCGCCCAGACCGAAAGGATTGGTCACAGCTTTTGGACTCGGTCTTGTGGGCATATAGGACGTCTTTCAAGACACCATTGGGCACATCTCCCTTTCGCCTCGTATATGGCAAGCCGTGCCATTTACTTGTTGAGCTGAGGCACAGGTCACTTTGGCCAGTCACTGAGATACTTATAGATCCAGATGGTGTAGGAGACCAGAGGAGGGCAGAGTTAGCAGCCCTGGAGGAGTTGAGAGACACCGCCTTCTCAAACAGCCTACATTATAAGGAGAGAGTGAAGGAGTGGCATGATTCTCACATCAACCACAAGCATTTTGAGCCTGGACAGAGAGTATGGCTGTTTGATGCGAGGCTCCGTTTATTTCCAAGGAAGCTACAGAGCAAGTGGAAGGGACCCTACTTGGTAAGAAAGGTACACGACAACGGTAGCATTGATATATCCGAGTTGTCTTCTGAGAGTACCTTTCGAGTGAACGGCCAACGGCTCAAGCCATTTCTAGATCATGAGCCGCGGGTCGTTGATGTTGCCCCTATTCATTTTGCGTGAGATGTGGTCTTTGACTCACATCTAATACATCTCACGCCTGATTTTCACTGATCTTCCGACTTGTATAGATCCAGATGTCTATATCACTACATTCTTTAGTCCCACATCCCTTTCTTCATCTTTTGATTATGCTATACTTAGGGTGCACTTTACCCTAAGTATAGGGGGATGTAGGACCTTCGGGTATTTCTTTTGTTTCTTTCTGCCCCTGTTTTTGCTGCCTATACTTAGGGATATTTTACCCTAAGTATAGGGGGGGTAGATCCCGTACATTCTTCACTCGGTCTTCCCTTAGTGTACAGCCTGCTATACTTAGGATTACTTGATCCCAAGTATAGGGGGAAGACTCGAGATCCTCTTGACTTTCTATTCATTCATCCGTCTTTGTATATAACCTTTCTTTTCACTTCCCTATACCTAGCACGAGTTATGTCTTCTTCATCGCTCTTGACTCTGAGGACATCGTTCGAGCTAAGTATAGGGGGGAGTGTATATACTTCATATATACTTTTGCCATAACTCATACTTTGTGTGTGAGTGTGTAAATAAATAAAATGGCTAAAAACCCTAAAAATCACAAAAAAATTAAAAAATTTTAATGTACGTAATCATTCTTTTATTTGCATATACATAGCTAGTGTACAAATTATTTTTGTAAAAATGTTTTCAAAAATCCTTTTTGTAAAGCTTGTGTAAATATTTTCTTATCAAAATTATGTATATAGTACAAAATTTTTCCAAAATGTTTTGAAAATCAAAAGTTTGCAAAAATCTTGTGTAAATGTGTGTAAATACCTTTTGCAAAACTTGCACTTCATGCATCATCCATTCATGATTTCAAAACATTTTTCAAAAATTTTGCATGTTTGTAAAAATTTGTGTAAATAGCATCTTTTGTACATATGTATATAGTTTTTCTGGATGATAGTTGACATTTAAACTAAACTGGAATCAAATTAAGAAATGGAGCTTGATTAAGATCTTAATCCACCTAATTTATAAGAGGAACCTTATAGGGCTTAGGTTTAAGGCTTTTCAGGTCCATGGTGACTTAATTCTTTGAGTCCACTAGGCTATGATCACATGTCATCTCAATGAGCCTAAGTAGAGCACTTAACAACAACACATGACTCATATAGACAATGTCTTTACTTGGACACCAGCACTTTGCACCGAGCTCTCTACGGATGAGGTGGTGAGGAGGCAGTCTTCCTTGACTTGGGGTAGCATATGAGGGTAGTACTTCTAGGCGGAACCTCTCTTCTTCTTTTAGTGAAGGAAGTGCGTCTCAACTTGGTCTGGATGCCATGAGGTCTAACGACGGGAGTTGTGGGTTGCAATAAAGCTTCAAAAGAGGGATAGTCTACTGGCTCAAGAGGAAAAACTCCTTGTATATATGCTGCACATGTATATGTTGTATAGATGCACTTGAAAAAAAATGCAAAAAGAAAATAACTCCAAAAAAGTGGTGGGTCTGAGAGAAAATGATAATCCCACCGGAGTATGTATATAGAGTGCAATAAGCAAAGCTTGAGTTTCATGATCCACCTTATGTAGCTTGCAGCAGGGAGACTTGGCTACACTGGTCAAGCTCCCAAGGGTACATGGCTACACTGGCCTTGACCCATTCTCTTCTTCCTCCTCTTCTTGAGCTGGTTGAACTTGAACTTAGAAGGGAATACCCCGCTCCTCGAGGAAAGAGTGGCCAGATTGAGGTCATAGAGTTACCTTGTTGGGGAGGGTTGTCAAGTTGCCATTTCTGAGGTGGAGAGCTTAGACCTCACATTCACAGGACAAGAAAATATTCATGGTCTTCAGGGTTTGTGATTGATGACTTGTTCTAATCTAGAGCATTGAGGAGTCTTGGTTATAGATTAATGGAACTTAGAGGCTGTTGAGTTTTAGGCTTAAGTCCAAATAAGGTTCCGACACATTAATAATCCAAAGATCTGATCGAGCTCCATACCTCAGTTTAATGAAGGCAAGTTTAATAATCAACCTTGATCCATGTACATTCTTCTCTTTTTCTTTTTCTTTCTTTTTCACTTCTTTTTTAAATAAGTGTTTGCTAAGGGACTAGCAAAGTTAAGTATAGGGGGGTGATGAATACTCATTCATCACTCTTTATTCTTATATTTTAGCTACAAAAACCTTTGCAAATACATGTAGATAGTTGTAAATATAAATAATTACCAAAAGCATGCATGGTGTAAATAGTAATAATTAGCATGTTTTTGTGCAAAAATAAAAGAATAAAGATCAAAAAGAAAAAGAGGGAAATATTTAGAATAAATATTGAGCAACCTAACCCAAGGGAGGTCTCAGCATGGGCCTGACCGCATAAAAGCCAAAGTAGAGGGAGATAGGGGCTCATGTGTGTAAATATAGTTGTAAATAAAATAAAAATATTTTCCTCTAAAAATAGAATAAAATAGGCTTGTAAATACTTGTATATATTTATAAATATAAAATCAAGATAAAAATAGAAAAATTAAAAAGAAAACAAAAACATCACTTGTGCACATTCACCTAGTATATACAACCACACTTATATTTATTTCACCTTATAAATAAATAAAATTAAGTTTTATACAATTTGTATATATTCTATATTTTATGGTGTAAATAAATAAAATAAAAACAATTAAAACAAAAACAAAATAAAAAGAACAAAATTAAAACCCAAAAATACATTGACACCTATGTATATAAATAATAAAAATAAAATAAAAATATCTTTTTATTCCTTATTTTATGATATAAATAAATAAAATATAAAATGGGAATAAAAATGTATAAAAATAACAAATTAAAAATCAAAAATCAAAATCTTATATTGTATATATACCTATATATAGCCCTACTATGTAAATACCCTATTTTTATTAATTAAAAATCACTAAAAAATAGAAAAAATTAAAAAAAAATATTTCATGTTTTGAGTTTTTAATAAATAGGACATTTACTATTTTTAATTGATTTTCTAAGTATTTTCCACGTGGCCTGTTCCCATTGGTCCACGAGGGTTGTTGACCGCCCGCTCAACTTCCCCCCAGGACCACCTCCCACGGGTTTTCGATGCCCGACCCGATTTCTCCCTATTTTCGCATCCAAACCCGATCTCCTCCCATCTAAACCCCGGGTCCATCTTGACCGTGATAGATCCGGCACCCTCGCCGGGGTGCCCGCTTCGGGATCCGCGCTACACGCTGCCCTACCCGCTCGAATCTTCCCAGACCTGCCACCGTATAAAGGTTGAGCTCCGCCACCCTATTGCGCATCTTTGGATCATTTGCCGACCACCCAGTGACCTCCAGTGCTCGAGTGAGTGTGACAGCTCGCTCCGGGCATTGTCGTAGCGAGGAAGAGATGTCTGAACCACTGATCCGGCGAGTTTGCTCCGCCGTGCTCCGCCCAGAGCAGGAGCCAGAGCCTCGGACGACGACGGTCCTCGAGGCAAGGACCCAGAGCTGCCCCAGCTCGCCCACAGTCGACTCGACCACCTAGGTAGACCTATTTCCCTTTCCTTCTCTTCGATTTTGATTTTTCCCCAATTTTCGTCGTCGCCGACTTTCGCTGATTCCGACCACCCCCCCTTCCGCTCGATCATCGGAATCCACCATCACGATCGCCCTTCTCTCGTGCACCTTCTCCGCCCATTCATTCAACCCATCTCGCACAGGAGCTGGGGTTCGAACCCCTTCGTCGTCGCTTCGCCGGGGTTCGCCCGCACCACCGCACCGGTCACCTTCACAACCATTTACGGGGTCGAGGCAGTTTGCCCTCGACCCAGGAGCTTTTTGTTGTCGTTTTGCAGGTCCCAGGAAGGCTATCCGAGCCCTTCCCATTTAAGCACCGGAGCTCCTCCTCCGCTGGGGTCGACCGAGTTCTCCGGAGCTCCGTTGACTCATCGGAGAGGTCCCACAGATGCGGGAGGCCAAGGCGGAGCTTCCTCGATCATCAGAAGCCCCCGCGGAGGCTCGGAGCGAGCGTACTGGGCCGGTGAAGTTCGCCGGCCACTTGTTCTTCGAAGACCTCTAGCAGCCGTTGGATAGCCCTCCAGCTCCAGTTCGCATCTGGACCATCCATTCCCGGAGCGCCAGCACCGCACGATCAAGGGAGGAGCTGATCCAGACCGTCCGATGGCCGAGGCTTAGCTACGACGCGTCTCCACCGTCAGATCCAGCACGTGGCGAGGCCCAGACCGTCCGATCCGCGCGAGGAGTCTAGCGTTGGCGTGCCCCTCATTCTCGACCGCTCGATCCACCACGTGGCACGCATCCGACCCTCGACTTAATAAAGGGTAATTTACCCTTAGGCCCTGCTCTTTATTTTATTTCGAGTTTAGTCCTGTAAATACATAGCTTAGTTGTTTTATTTTCGGTACATTTGCACTTTGGACCCTGAGCTTTATTTTATTCGCATATATGCCCCTGTTTGTGGTGTAGCACGTGCATCGACACGTGCCCTTCTTGGGATATTTGCATACTTAGCCCTGTTGTTCTGGATGGTTATGAAATGAAGAGATATTTTAGAAAATTTCTTTTATACCCCTGTGCGTGGATTGATTTGTGCATGTGCGCTTATTTTTGGGTATTTTACAACAAGCCCCCTGGACTTTTAATACCTGTTATTATTTGGTCCAGGGAACTTGTTTCTATTACATATAGGTCCCTGTGTGCCCCAGACACGCGCGTCGCGCGTGATTTCTTGGGAAATTTGCACCGGACCCCCCAGAACTTTGGGTATTTGCGTACAGGTCCCTATGCACTGTACCTAGGTTTTATTTTTGAATAAAATATCAAACTTACTCCAAATTCCATGAAAATTGGATACATGGCTCTTGCCATAGTGTAAAATTTTCTAGAATTTTTGGAGACATTTTTGTTTTTATTTGATATTTTTAAAAAATCAAAAACAACCTCTTTCATTATTATTTGATTTAAAAATTCACAAAAAAATATCGAAACCTATCTAAAAATTACAAAAAAAAATAGCTACTGTTGCTTTAGTTGTGTTTGATTTTCTGGCCACTTTTGGCCATTTTTCATTATATAAAATTCATAAAAATCACAAAACACCTAAAAACTTACAAAAATTCTAATAAATAATTTAAAAATCCAAAAATCATAAATCTAGTGCCCAAATTTTCCTTAAACTTTTAGTTTATAGGAAAATTACCTTCAGGAGCTAAATAGGCCCTTTTGCATTTTAATTTGGCCTTTTTCTCCTGACTAGACAATGTCTTTAGTTTCTTACCTTGTTTGATTTTTAGAAAATTAAATAAAAATCTGAAAAATCTCAAAAATTGAACAAAAACAGTAAAAATTATAAAACACATAAAAACATTTTTATTTGAATTTTTGCTTGATTTTTGATGCAATAAATAAATTGTTGAATTGCCTTGTTTCCTTGTTTTCTCAATTAATTAAAAATCTAAAAAAATTATAAAAATTAAAAATCCACCAAAAATACCTTTTATTTTATTTTAGTTTATTTTTGACTACTTCGTAGGCCGCGAGGCCATCACGTGCTCCCTGAGTCCGACCCTGGTCGCTATACCAGGCTAATCCAATAGCTAGGACCGCTATCGTGTTTTGATTGATTTTCTTTGATTTTGGTGGTCTGAACTTTATTTTCTTGATTGACCGATTGATTTCCGGGATCCGGGTCGCAACGACCCTTGAGCTATTATATTTCACCCGAGTCTTGGGGATCTCTTTCCGGTCATCAAGAGCAAAGGATCTTCATGGGGAACAACACCTACCTGGACGTGGAAGGTGTTGGGATATACAGACTTGACCTGGGGGATAGCATTATGGTACTGAATTATGTACTGTATGCCCCAGGGATACGTCGGAACCTGATCTCTGTCCCAGTGCTGCTCAAGAAGGATTTCGAAGTCTGTTTTTATAATAAGCGTGTATCTATAGGCAAGAATAAAAATGTCTATGCGATGGGAAAGTTTGTGCCCGAGCATGATATGTTCTGTCTTCCTCTAATAAATTCTAGTGAATCAATGAATGTCTCTTCTGAGTATTCTTTGTGTTGTTTGTCTGACTATGACTTATGGCACATGAGCCTGGGTCATCCAGGAAATTCTAAGATAGATCAACTGATTAAGGTAAATCTGCTGCCTAAGATCACGGGTGCAAGGACATTGCCCTGCGAACACTGTTTAACCGGTAAATGACGAGAAGACTCTTCTCAACCGGAATTCGGTCAATAGAGTTACTAGGTTTGATTCATTCAGACATATGTGGACCACTGAGCGTCAACACACATAGAAATAAGGAATACTTTATAACAATCATTGATGACTACTCGAAGTTCTCCTATGTCTATCTCTTAGGAAGAAAGTCGGAAGCACTTGAAACATTTAAGAGATATAAGAAGAAGGTGGAGACAAGATTGGAAAAACCAATCAAGACTCTTAGGACATATAGAGGTGGGGAATATACCTCAAAGGAGTTTGAGGATTACTGTATTCAGACATGCATTCGTAGGTAGACTACAATGTCCTATACACCACAGCAGAATAGCGTAGCAGAAAGAAAGAATCGAACTTTTATGAATGTAGTAAGGTGTATGCTTTCACACTCAGGACTCTCTAAGAAATTCTGAGGAGAGAACAAGATTCCCACCAAGTCTATAGAATCAACGGCATATGAAATATTGAATGGCAGAAATCCCGAGTTGGGCCATACCCGGAAATGGGGATGTGTAACACATGTTCTGGTACCAAATCAGCTTAGAGACAAGGTAGACTTCAGAACATTAAAGTGCACGTTTATTGGGTATAGTGAGAATTCTAAAGGATATAGGTTCTTCCATGAAGCTAAAGGTCTGATCGAAAGTCGTGATGCTACTTTTCTTGAAATTCATCAAGAAAAGGAGCATGAAGTAGAGGAATCAGATCCTCTAATTGTCTTACAAGACAATGAAGATGACTTGAGCATTAGACAAGTACTTGAGGATGATATCGATCATACAAATGTAGAGAATGAACCTATGAAATATGATAATCATTTAGAGGAAGTGGATGGACCCATACAACCCACGAGTATAATCGATAACAAGAGACCCAGAACACGGCCCCATGGATGGAAGATTACCATTTCTATGGATACGAGGCGTCGTGCTACACCGTGGATGAGGATGTCACGTATTGTACAGATCCCATATCCTTTGATGAAGCTATGGCTTCGTCTGAGTCGGAATCATGGTCGGCTGCCATGAGGGATGAGTTGGACTCAATCGAGCGAAATGGTATATGGGAATTAAATGATTTTCCATAAGGTAGGCAATCCATAGGATGTAAGTAGGTATTCAAGAAAAAGTACCGAGTTGATGGTACAATTGGTAATACAAAGTAAGATTAGTTACTAAGGGTTATACTCAGCAAGCTGGAATAGATTTCCAGGAAACCTACTCTCCAGTGGCTAAGTTTGCATCTATTCGGATGATCTTAGCCATAGTCGCATATATGGATTTGGAATTGTTCCAAATGGATGTGAAGACGACCTTCCTTAGTGGAGAAATAAGAGATGAGATTTATATGCGACAACCTGATGGATCTCAGGTTGAAGATCAGGAGAAAAAGATTTACAAGGTAAGAAAGTCATTATATGGCTTCAAGCAGTCTTCACGACAATGATATCTCAAATTTCATGAGAAAGTTATTCAATTTGGATTTGTTTCAAATAAATTGGATAACTGTGTGTATGTCATGAAGAGTGGGAGCAGGGTTGGAATCATGTCATTGTATTTGGATGACATTCTGCTTGCATGTAATGGCATACAATTGCTCAATGAAATTAAACAGAAATTGAGCAATGAATTTGAGATGAAGGACATGGGCGAAGCATCCTATGTTCTTGGAATTCAAATAACAAGAGATAGGGATTCAAGGACATTGAGCCTTAGTCAAGAAAGATATTTCCATATTGTATTAAGGAGATTTGGAATACAGAACAACACTCCAGTTCCAACACCACTTGTGATGGGAAAGAGACTCAGTAAGAGTCAGTGTCCCGAAAAGAGGTAGAAACCTTTATATGTACCATATACGCAAGCGGTGGGAAGTCTAATGTATGCAATGATGTGTACTCGACCAGACTTAGCCTGTCCAGTAAGCTTAGTCAGTAGATATCAAAGCAATCCCAGTCTGACACATTGGGAAGCTGTAAAGAGAACTCTTCGATATCTGAAAGGGACAGTGCATCTGAAACTTGTGTATCAAGCAAAATCGCTTGAAGTGGTAGGCTACTCCGATGCCGATTTCGGAGGGGATGTGGATGATAGAAAATCCACATCAGCTTACCTTTTCATGTTTGGTGGTGAGCCGTTTCTTGGGGTAGAAAGAAACAAGGATGTGTATCTCGACATACACAGGAGGCTGAGTACATTGCATCTACACAAATAGTGGGAGCATACATGTTTTGACAACTTCGGTCAAGTGGGAGATGTTAGAATGATTCTCGCGGAATGACGGAGTGGTCAAAATCATCGCCGACGGTTACGCAAGGGCCGGGTCTCCCGGAGACCCTAACCGCAAGGGCGTGGGAAGGGGGGCGGATGTGGCGAGGGCATACACCCTATATAAACCTTCCCATAGGGAGGGGAAACACATCGAACTCACGATCGGAACCTCGCTCACGGGAGCCCCCCTTCCACCTCTACCTTCTGCCTCTATCTTCCTCTCATTTTCTCTCTCGTTCTCTATAAAGACGGTGACATACCTCGATGCTTGAATGAGCATCAGAGCACCTGAGCAGACTAGAGCTTTTGAGGTGAATTACACATAAAATGAGTAAAATGTAGCTCACAATTCAATTATAATGTTTAGGAATGTTATCTTGTCTTAGGTGTGTTGTAAGGTGACCAATAAGTCTTTTTTATCAGCTTTAGTGGGTTGTGTAGATCATTTTATGAGAGTAATTACAATAAGGTAGAAGTTAAACAATGGCTAGCTTAGAATAATCCAAACATAGACCACGTTAGTGGATTGAAAAAGGATTAGTCGATTTATTTTGATATTAACTGGCTAGAAAAAAAGTTAGTCGACTATATGCTTTCAAATTTAAGACCAACACTCCAACGTTTGATCGTTAGGACATAAAGTTAGTCAGCTGGGAAAACCATTAGTAAGAGTCAATTAGATTAAAATGCATTGTAGATTTTAACCGTCTCATGAACTCAATTAGTCCATCGAGAGACTTTTTAATCACTAGTAAAAAGTTTGGTCGCTTGAAAAACAAAGAGTCCAGACCTTGAATTTCAGGTGCCAAAAATAGTCAATTGTGAACTTATTTGTCAAGTCAAGGCAAATTCATTTGACTAAAATCTAGGTTACTTGACTAAATTGATTTAATTTGGAAATTATTTGTGCCTAAGCATATATATTATTCCTCAACATTTTACCCAAAAATAAAAACTACTTATTCTTTTGTCAAGTATTTTTGAGTTCTTTCTTCTTGTGATATTCGACATTAGTTTTTCTCTAACTTGAGCTAATATTTTGTAAATCAGCCATTGCTTTTATTGAGGCTCTAGACTAAGGTGATCTCCCCCTAACTCTAATTTTTATGACTTCTGTGATTCGATATTTTTCCATCCTTCTTAGAGTAAATGATCAGATTTTCTCTTTCTTCTTGATCTCCATTACTCCAGTACTTTTACCTTAATCTTTCTACGATAACAAATATATCAAATAACTCCTTGTCATTATCAAATTCTAAGTCACAAACACCATTTAATGAGTATTGCCATATAAATGGGACCTTGGAGATGTCTTTTATCAATATCACATCTTATTGTTCTCGTATTAACAATTGATCATTCCTAACTTCTCCCAAAATACAAAAAAAAAAGAATCTCAAGTCTAGTGATACAGTGTATGTCACTTGTCGAAGTGTCTAATGATGTTTGTTGCAGTAGACAACCTCTTGTTGTTCTACGGGCACAATGATCACTATGTATGTTCTATTAATTATCCTGAGAACATTTTGTAATATTGAAGTATGGATCTAATTCCATGTTTTGCAAGATATGGTGAAGTTAGAGAAAAATACATTATCACCTTGAATAGTGGGTATGACTCCATGTTGTGTAAGCTTTCTTTTGGTATAGATGTCCATTCATCTAATGTGTCACAACTCTGATTCTGGAGCGTCAGATTCATCCATTTACCGGATATGATTATTCAATAATAATTTTATTTAATAATAATGGGTACCATTCATAAATAGACTAAATTTAAAACTGATATAGAGAAAGCATTCAATACTTTTCCAATCATAAAATAAAGTTAAGATAACAAATGCCTCATTGTATTCCTTTACATGGACATCAAGCTGAAAAGAAAGAACTCAAAAGAGCTCCTAATTACGTGAGTCTGAAAGGGAGCTACTATTTACTAGTTGATTGTTGTCCTTGTTATGGCTCTCTGATGTCTGTTTAATTTTCAAAAAATATAGGATAGGGATGTGCGAGCATCTAGTAGTGAAGAAAAGAAAAGTAAATAAGTATGGTAATTTAGAAAGCTTGTCATACCGAAAAAATTCTAATTCTTATTTGCATCGATTTTTCTATTCATCACATTCATTCTATTCTACATTATAGATTAATCCACATGATATCATCTCATCTATCACAAACTCCAAAATGTGGATACTCTTAATAGTTGTGTTGAATTGATCTTATAGATGTATGTCGTCTCAACCAATCTTTCAATAAGATACTTACAAATTTTCCTTTATTTTAATATTCATGATCTTTGATCCCTCAACCTATCTAACAAGGAAGCGGGTTGCCCTCAAGGACCCGGTAAATCTACACTCTTGTAAACACTTTCTTTATTAGTAGCTTAAGGTACATGTTATCCCGACACAATCACTAATTATCCCACGTTATGCCTTCTCATGGATCGACTACATCTTCTATCAGATAATCCGTCTGATGGTAACTGAGTACCATACATAGCAAGTGATTTATTCTGCATGCTCAATGTATCAGGACAATCACGCCCCAGCTAGGTTTGTCCTACATACACATTTATTTTGAAAAAAATTATAGGTTGCGTGCACGATTTGTGCTATATGCTCTAAGTCATCCTTATCATAAAAGATGGGACATAATTTATTGTTGGATCAATTTTAAACCATATCAATTTCACATGATATAAAAATGATATAGTTTTGTTTATAAATCATATAATTTACTTCTATGCTAAGTACTTGTGTGTATACTATTTCTATTTTGTTTCACAAGGCCTAACTTTCCAAAATTTCAAATTTTACAAAACTTGCATGAATCACAATAATTACAAGTATGAGTTACTACTTAAGTTTAGTTTTAGCAATATTTTGGACTGGATCATGAATCAATCAACCATGAGTTAAAAATAAGCACCTAGATGTATTTCACAATAAAAAGAACAATAATCAAGAAATTGATTTGATTTAACTCGAAAATTCAACAACAAAAAAGAATGATATAGGATGATTAATAGCTTCTGAAATGATTGAATTCCATTTATTAATCATGAATATGAAGAAAAAGCAAAGAACAAATGAAAAGCATTATAGAAACACAAAGAACGAATGAAAGAACACGAGCTCTCTCGTAATTTCGAAAGAGTTCCCTTATATTATGTGATATTTCAAGGAAAATTTTGGCAGAGTTTCCCTTATATCAGGTGATATTTCAAGGAAAAATTTGAAAGAGTTCCCCCTTACATAGAGTGATATTTCAAAGAAAAATCCGACAGAGTTTCCTCTTATAAAAGTAAAATATAAATAAAACAATGAGCCTTTGGAAAGAATAAATTAAAAAGAATAAAGGGGCCTACTTACGTCCTACTCGAAGCTGACTGAGAGATGATTGCACCCTTTTCCTTCTCCTCTTCTTTCCGGCAGCGTCTCACTTACGCTTCTCCCTCTACTTCTCTCAACCTTAGCCCTATAGAGGAAAGGTATGGAATCGAAGGATAGAGAATGAAGGGGTAGGGGTATTTCTAGGCCTTTACCTCACCTTCGTGTCCAATCAATGTTGGTCACCTTAACTAGCAAATCCTCGTTCCCATGCTGCATAGGATTATCCCAATCAACAACAATATCTACCCCATGGTTTCAGCCATGTCTATAACAAAGCCTATGATTTTGTTAATGGTACTTAATTAGCACTAATCATGATTCATCAACACTAATCATGGACAATTATTCATAACTCAATTAACATATGCTAATCTATCATTACTATTCATGAATCATGACTAGTAACCCTAATCATCACTAGTCTCCTTAAATGTGATAACTAGTCCTAGTGATAGTGATTAAGGGGTTAATGACAACTTAACCAATGTCATCCTCTCTTGCTTCTAAATTCATAGTAATTTGAAATGACCTCTGATTCACAAGAAATGAGTGCCATTGGGTTCATGTTGACGAGCTAGATCCAAATATAGTTTGTAAGATAATATTTGAGGAAGTTGAGTTCAAGACCTTACATAATGTCACACTATACTCATCCTGCTAGGATATGAAATAAGACACACTTGTATAATAACTAATTGTCTCACTAGACCATTACAAATGCTTTTGCATCTCCCTATTTGTAGAGTTTTGTCCCACCATGTACAAAACAAGCATCAACATATAAATGGAGTACATCATTTGTGTTGGTCTCATGCCACATCTTGAAACTTGCATATCTCCCAACTAGATGAATTGGTCTTAAAACATACAAAAGCAATCGATGGATTGATGATTATGTCCATGCAAAGCTTCATTCACAAACATGAGACATGTAATTTGAGAAGTATGTTCAGGTTGCTATGGTATGATCCCCATGTCATTATCATCATCTCTTAGATCAGGTACGACATAAGTTTCACTAAGGGTGTGAATGGATCAAACCTGAGTGAATCTACCATTTTGAGGTTCAATTTGTTTATAGAAACGAGCCTAAACCTATTTTTAGGTTCTGTTCATTTATTTTTGAAACGAACATGAATCAGACTTCATCGAATCAAGTCGAATCTGAGCGAATATTAAACTTGAAAGCTTTCTGAAGTGAGGTAGAAAGAAATGGATATAGGGAGAGAGAGATATACAATTATAATAATATTCATTCTGTTTCTTCTTCTTTATCTCGCTCTTCTTGATCTTTCAGAAAACTATATTGATAATGATTCTTCTACTTGTTGTTAGATAATTTAATATTCTAAGGATTTGCAAAATTTTAACAAATCGAACATGAGCAAACTCACTATGTTCAGGTTTAGTTTGTTTCTATAAAGGAGCTTTAACTTATGTTTAGTTCAATTAATTTATTCAAATCAGAATCATACTTTTAACGAACCAAATCTATGTGAATATCGAACTTGAGAATTTTTGGCAGTCCTAGATCACTATCAAACATGTGCTTTAGTAGAATTAGGCATACATCATGGCTATCATTATTTATGGACATCTATTGTGTAGAAAAAATAACTATAAAAAGCTCGCATGCAATTTTTTTAGATACATATGATATGGGATGTTAGTTGATTGTTGTCATCAACTGCCCGACCTAATGTGTCATGTGTTTAACAAATGTTTTTTTTTATTTTGATGTATCATGTGTTTAACAAATGTTTTTTTGTTTTGATGATGTGATCTATCCTGTTAAAATGGAAAAAATGACTTCCCACACAATCACTGTAACTGTTTAACCAACTTCTTATATATGTTCAATGTTGAATGATAGTTGAATAAGCAAACAAGCGATTAGACGAAGAATCACTTCCTTTCCCTAATTTTATGAAAAAGAGTGCATCCTAATGGAAAAAAATGATGTGACAACAATATGTATTGGTATCACAAAGACTGGTATATCATGAACCTATCATGCATATTATCCTAATAATTTTCTTGCAACTAAATCCCACGTGTTGTGTTCTACAATCCAAATGATCTAGATGAAGTACACTCATTACTTGCAGTAAAACGAGGATGATGAAGAACATATGCCATCTTATATATGCAATGTGAAGTTAGTGATCTACACAACAATGCAAAAGAAGCCGGAGATAAAAAATAATTAGAAGCTACTCATAAAAGTCAACTGTAAATCAAAATAAACAAATACATATTTACACCCAAAATCACCTATATAAATATATGACCTAGAAACTGATTTATCTAAGGAATAACACAAAGCCAGTTTTACACCACAACCCCTACAAACTTTGTCAATTACACCACGACCATAGACATCTTTATGTTTACCTCATGACCTTGTAATTTCTTGTTTGACACCATGACCCTTGCCATTAAATTTAACTCATATTGAGTTACTTATTTTAAGTTAATCTAATTATGCGTATCTTTTAGGAAATTCAACTAGGGTTCTTCTTCCTCCAGACACTTTATATGACATCCACTCACCCATCCCCATCTTTGCATGGTCGTTGTCACCTCCTCCAATGAGAGGCTTGATGACTATCACCCCCATCGTTGAGCACAACCATTTCCTATGCCCGAGCGAGACTACTTGGAGGAGAAAGGGGAACTGAGAGAAATGGGATGGGGTATGATGAGGAGAAGTACAATTGATAGGCAGCGATTGTGATGAGTTTGTGATTCATCACTCTATTTAGTTGAAAATAAAGCTTTTCCCAAGAATTTAAGATCATTTTCATGTTAACTTCATAAAATTAACTTTCAAGCACTCATACTTAATTTGCATAAATTAGCATTTATTTCTGCATTCATATCCTTCTCCATATTTTCACCTAACTTCACCATTTTTAATTAGTTCATGCTAACTTCAATTGACACGAAACTAACCTTATTGTTTGCCTATCACTAATCTTATTCAATAAAAAATCCTAAAAAATGCTAACTTGTACAGATTCAAAATAATCCCAAACCTTAATTTCAGGACAAAAGGACATGAATATTGGTATCTCTCTCATGCAGTGTCCAAATGAACTCTACTCACTTTTGAATTAATGTACATTCAATTATCTACAAATCAAGACTAAATTCAAAAGAATCGAAGTTCATTTGTGAAAGCAGGATTTTGGGACCTAACCGCTGAAAAACACCACCTGATCTGCTTCTTTATCCCTGCAAAAGAGGAAACAGAGAAAATCGCGGTCGACGTATCGACCAGGTGAGTTTTGTCAGAAAAGATTAAGGATTAGTTAATCTTCTTTATTTTATTTATACTCCTAAACAAGATGTATAGTGTGAAGTACGGGAGTGTCGAACTCAGGGAGGCAAACTGTTTAGAACTAGGGGTAATCGAAGAAGAAAACTTAGGCTAAGGGTTTCCTAATTTTTATTCTATTTTTAGGAATTTTCTGAATTTTTGTTTGAATTTTTAATGAATTTTATATTGTTTTTGCAATTTTTTTTATTATTTTATGGTTTTTTTATTATTAGAAAATATTTTTAATTTTTTATTTGGTTTTTATTTTGTTATTTTTTTGGTTTAATTTGTTTTTAGGTTTTTATGGAATTTTAAAGGGAGTTTAAGATTTTTATGGGCTTTGTTAATTTTTAATGTGAAGAATGTATCTTTTTATTGATAACAGTGACGTTTTTCTAATTTTTAGGATGAGAATAGAGACGAAATATTTTTATTATATTTTCTGTAGAAAGTAGGTGAAAATACCTTCAAAATGATAGGTTGTGCGTTTTGAGAAGATTTTTCATTATTTAGTTATGATTTTTACAAGTTTAACAAAATTTTGTGTATTTTATATTTTTTTTTGAATTTTATTATTTAATTTTTATTTTGTTTGAGTTTATTATATAAAATATAGTTATATATACTAATGTCAATTTTTATAAGAATTTTTTCTGGGTAAGTTTTTATATATTTTTGTGTTTTATACTTTGTTGTTATGTATAAGGTATATGTGTGGTAGATATGTACTGTCAGGGGTATGAGTGTAAAAGCATGGAAAGTATCGGGGTGTGATGAAAATGTAAATAACTAAAGAATATCTGTGCAAAAGTCACAATTTGCAGGTGGTCTTCACGTGCCTCCACCAATCGCCGGACCTGTACGTCAATAGTAGAAATACGGGGAGGCGTATGCAAAAGTTCCGCTCGTAATGCGTAATTGAGCACGTGAGGGCTTCAGCTTTGGACCTGTTTGCAAAAAAATTAAAAATGCTGGGGGTTATAACGAAATTCCCTGCATGCGAAGCAGATGCACCGTTCAAGCCTTAAGCGGTGGAATTATATGGACCGTCAATTGCGAGTTGAACGAACGGATTGTGCTCGATCTGGACGCGATGCCGATGTCGACACGTGGTAACATATCATACGTAGGATTAGAGCCGAATTGTGTAGCTTGGATGCAAACTGGAGGGAAGGGGGTATCCTCCTCTTTTTGTTGCGGCGGCGGCGGCGATTTTGGTGGTTTTGCGGATGGTTGCGACTTCAGAACAGATCTCAAAGAGTTACTTGTGCGGAACTCGGTTGGAATCAGATTCACTGCTTTTGCATGGATCGAATGGGAGCAGTGATGTTCCTCAACAGCTATCAGATGCGGCGATACTCGGATACTTCCTCGATCTGATGTAGTCTCCAGGAGGTTTCAATCGGTAGTTCAACTCGAGGCGTTCAGGTTCGTCTCTGCTGTTGTGTACTCCATGCTCAAGTTGAAGTTCCAACGGCTGAACAACCTGGAATTTGCGAACATGACTCGAGGACAAACCTCGGTCCAGATAAGACAGAGATTGTGAATGATTTCGAATACTTGTTTTGAGATGAAGTCAGAGGTAGTTGACGGGAATGGAAGAGGTAGTTGACGGGAATAAAAATTCTCACATTCATGAGAATATGAGATGAAGTCAGAGGTAGTTGACGGGAATGGAAGAGGGACAGAAGATGGAGAAAAAAAAACGAAGGAGAAGATGAGAATCAGATTTCAAATTCAGATATGAAATCAAAGAGTAGAAACGGATTAGAAATTGGAGGGATTGACGTGAAAATCAAGGGAGAATGAGGAATCGTAAGTGGAAGGAAGAGAAAAACAATGACCTGGAACTATGGACGTCGCCTGTGGATGGAAGCTCGATGGAGCTCCTGCAGGTCGTTGCCTCGACGCCCGGCGGAGGCTCGTCTCGCGGCGGAATGGAAGCTTCACGCCGGCGATCGATCGCGCCGGACTCCCTCTCTCTCCTCGCTCGACGGTGGCGCTCGGTGGCTGTCACCCACTCTCTCTCGCGCTCCGGAACTCACTGGAGATGAAGACTCAAATGGCGGATGGATGGAGATGGAGGGGAAGGGGGCTATTTATAGGGAAGGTAGAGTCCGGTCACCGGAGGTGGTGACGGGATGCAAGGAGGTTGGGAAAACGGCCGGCTAACGGCCGGCCGTTGGGACGGTTGACGGTGAAGGGGAGAGGGAGAAGATGGGTTGGCTTGGGGAAGAAGGAGAAGAGAGGAAGAAGATGACGGGGAGGGAGTTGGGAAAGTAGGAGAGAGAAGGTGGAAATGAAAAGAGGGAGAGAGAAAAAAGAGAGGAAAAAATAAATAAATTTAATATAATTAAATAATTAATAATAAAATTAATTATAATAATTTCGAAATTAAATATATAATTAATAAATAAAGATAATTAATAAATTATTTAAATAGTTAATTAAGTAATTAAGGATATAATGAGGTATTTAAGTATTAATTAAATAATTAATTAAGTAATAAATAAATTAATTAATTAATTTAAATAAATAAATAAATAATTTAAATAAAGAGATAAATAAATAATGTATTAATGTATTAAATAATAATATAAGTTACGGCTTATTGTATAATTACACCAATACGGACCCCGAAAACCGTGTTTTTCCATTAACTCCGATTTTAGCGAAACTAGTGTCATTTTGTAGATAATTGAAAAATATAATTTTAGGGACAGAGTTTGCTCAATTCGGAATTCATACGGCCGAGTTATGAGGCCTGGACGAAAAAAGTAGCGGCTTCGGGCCTCCGAATTTTTTCGGTATTTTAATTTATTTTTATTTTTTATATTTTTATATACAATTTTAGATGATTTTAGGAAAAAGAATTAAGTTAATACGGTTTATGGTTATTTAATTAAAAATTCCGGAAGATTATACATATAGTACATATAGACAACGGGTCCAAAAAGCCGAAACTCACCGATTTTATCCGATTATTTTTCTGATTTTTTTAATAAATAGTACTATATACAAAACGGATTTTAAAAGTGAGTTTTGTCAATTTGGAGTTTTCTATAAATAAATATGAACCTCGAAAGTTGGCTTTTACGGCTTTTCCGGTTCATTGCGGTTATTTTATTTTTATACCGAAATATTTTTCTAATATTTTTATAAAATATTACATATTTTTATGAACAATTTTTATAAAAGGAGTGTTTTGATTTGAGGTTGTTTTGATGATAAATAAAATAGGTAAAGTATTTACAATATGAAAAATGGGTAAATTACATTTTTGGTCTTTATTTTCTGAATATTTTTATAAGTTATGATCCTTATCTCCCCCTACTTATTTCTTTTGTCGACCCGGTCAATATTGACCTGGTCTCGGGGTTAGGATCAGTCTGTATATTTTATATATACATCCTTCTTTTATTTTCTTTTTATTTTTCTTTTCTTTTTATCTTTATTCTTTTATTTTGGATAATTTAAGTGTTAAATCTATAATATTAATATTTATAGTTAAAGTGATAATTAATTGGAATTAGGGAATATTTACATGTATTTTACCAAGGATTTTAGCCAAAATGAAAGAATAAAGGCGATGAATCATGGATTCATCATTCCCCTATACTTTACCTTTGCTAGTCCCTTAGCAAACACTTATTATATAAATAAGTGCAAGCAAAAAGAAAAAGAAAAATAAAAATAAAAGAACTTAGAACATGTCTGTTTCTTTAAACCAAATTTTACTTCGTCCGAAATCTGGAGCATGGATTTAGACCTTTGGATTAATAGTGTGTCGGGACTCTATTAGACTTAAGATTTAAGCCTCGACAGCCTTCAAGTTTCACAAAACCTTATCCAGATCCACCTCAACAGCCAGCTCAGATCCACCTATCCATCACGCAAACTTTTCATCTTTGAAAGCAATCAGTACTGTGTGTGAGAAGTTTTAGCTCTTCCCGCTTAGAGAAGCGAAGAAACCACCCATACAGGTATACACTTCCATTGGGCCCTTATCCAGCAGCTCAGTCCTCGAGGAGGGAGGTATTTCCTTCTGAGGTCAGGTCGTGCTGTGTCCACAATCGAATAAGAGAGAAGGTAGAAGAAGAAGAAGAGAACTGGAGTGTGATCAGTGTAATCACATCTCCGGTGAAGCCTGGCCAGTTTAGCCAAGTCTCCACGAAGACATGCAGGCTTTTCTGAAGCTCAGACCATTGTGGTCATTTTTGGAATTTGGTGTATTTGGCTTCTTTGGTAGTAATGAATTGTTGCACTGCATCGGTATTTTATGCCCCGACGGATATAGCATCTTTTCATTCCGCCCATTTTTTGGGGTCTTGGAAAAATTGTGCCAGCAGATCCTTCCCTCATCCGAAGCTTTATTTCAACCCCAATCTCTCCCGTCTTTAGACATCACCACCGTCATATAAGGATGGAAACACACCACCAAAATGGATTGCCCTTCGCAACTCCAGGCAGGTCGAGCTAAGTGCAGAGTGCTTGAGTTCAAAATTGGTTCAAATGGAGAAGAGTTTAACGGATGACACCAGGTGTCCTACTTAGGCACTTTCAAGTTGAATTCCGAACACGGTCTCATGGAACCCAAAGAATTAAGTCAGAAAGACCTGAAGAGTCTCAATTCCCGATCCTAATAAAGTCCCTTTTGAATTAAGTGGATTAAGGCCTAAACCAAGCTCCATCTCTCGGACTTAGATCCATTCGGTTCAAGAATCAAACTTGTTCTGAAAAAATGCTAATGAATGCAACAATTTTTTATGAGATAGATTTTTCGGCTTAAATGCTTTAAGTGGATTTTAAAGAATTTTGCAAATTTTTATTGGATTTTAAAACTTTTCAATTTTTAGGGGTCTTTTTGTACAAGTTAGTGAATTAATTCGATTTACACAAATTTTACACGGATTTTTGTGTATTTTACAAAGGATTTTATACAAGTTTTATATACAAGTTATACGGCTTTTATACATGATTTTTCAAGGATTTTATTTTTGAAATTTTTAAGGATTTTATCAAAGAATTTTACAACTTTTTTTATCTACAATTTTTAAACTATTTTTTTTATAAAACATTTTTACGGTTTTCTTGCGGCTTTTAAAAACCCAAAATATAAACCCATACTTTTAAGAAGCCTTATTATTAAAAATACGAGAAAGTACGAGTTATGGCTTCTAAAGTATATATAGCATATATATACGACACCCCCCTATACTTAGCGTGAACTATGTCCTCATAGTGACCAAAGAAGCGGCAAAGGAAGACATAACTCGGGCTAAGTATAGATCGGTGAAAAGAATCCTATACTACAATGACTCAAAGAATAACGAAATAAAATGAATAGAAGTCGATCATCTCCTCTATACCAAGGATCAAGTGATCCTAAGGATAGCAGACTCAAAACCGAAGATGACCGAGGTCAAGAGAATGTACACAGCTCAACGGCTCGGCTTGTCCCCCCTATACTTAGGGTAAAATATCCCTAAGTATAGAAACGAAAATCAAAAGGTGAGGGACAAGAGAGGGAGCAGACGATACAAAAATCGACGACAATTAAAAGGCGATATGAGCGAGATCACCCCCCCCCCTATACTGAGGGTAAAATACACCCTAAGTATAAGCAACAACAGGAGTGATCGAACAGGACGATACAAACAACACACGGTGTCTACACCCCCCTATACTTAGGATAAAGCACATCCTAAGTATAGCAAAATCTAGATCAACCTACGGGTGTATGACAAATAAAAAGAAGAAAGAATGAAATCGAAAATATATACAAGATCTGGTAAATCAGGTATGAGATGCATAGTGTAAGAGTGAAAAGATCATCTCATACAAAATGGATTGGGGCGACTTCAACGGTCTGCGGATCATGATCGAGAAATGGTTTCAATCGTTGACCGTTGACTCGAAAGGTGGACTCAGATGACAACTCAGATATATCAATGCTACCGTTGTCGTACACCTTTCTGACAATGTAAGGGCCTTTCCATTTACTCTGAAGTTTCCCTGGAAATAGTTTCAGTCTCGCATCGAATAGCCATACTTTCTGATTCGGCTCAAACTGCTTGTGGCTGATATGAGCATCATGCCACTCTTTCATACGCTCTTTGTAATGCAGGCTACTCGTGAAGGCTTGATCTCTCAGCTCTTCCAGGGCTGCCAGTTCAGTCTGCCTCTGATCTCCCGAATCATCTAGTCCAAAGATCACTTCTTTCACTGCCCACCAGGATTTGTGCTTGATCTCAACAGGTAAGTGGCATGGCTTGCCATAAACGAGTCGAAAGGGAGATGTGCCTAATGGAGTCTTGAAGGATGTTCAATATGCCCAAAGAACCGAGTCCAAAAGTTGCGACCAATCCTTTCGGTCTGGGCGAACAACCTTCTGCAAGATTGTCTTGATCTCCCTATTCGAAACCTCGGCTAGACCATTCGTCTGAGGATGATACGGAGTAGCAACCCGATGGTCTATACCGAACTCGTTAGCAAGTGCTCTTACCTTGTCGTTGATAAAGTGGCTACCCCCGTCAGATATCAGAACTCGAGGGACTCTGAACCGCGTAATGATGTGCTTTCTTAGGAACTTGCAAATCGTGTTTGCATCTGCGGCTCGGGCAGGAATAGCCTCTACCCAATGACTCACATAATCCACAGCTAAAAGGATATACTCGAACCCCTGACTTTTCGGAAATGGGCCCATAAAGTCGATACCCCATGCATCGAACACTTCACAGAAGTGGATCGGCTGCATCGGCATCATGTCTCTATGTCCACAAGTGCCCATCTTCTGGCAGTCAGTACATCTCTTCACGAACGCATGAGCATCCGCAACGAGAGTAGGCCACCAAAGGCCGGATTGAAGCACCTTTTGTGCTGTCCTCTTCCCTGAATGGTGTTCTCCAGCTTCTAATCGATGAAAATACATGAGGACACTCTGGTATTCCTCCTGAGGAATACACCGACGCCAGACGGAATCCGCTCCTTCATGATAAAGGACCGGATCCTCCCAATGGTAAGACTTGGCTTTCGCGAGGAAAGTCTCAAGTCTCTGTCTGGACCAACCTTGCGGAACTTTCTTAGCAACAAGAAAGTTCACAATGTTGGCATACCATGGCAGCGAGGCAACAACAAGAATCGCCTCGTCGGGGAAGGTCTCGGTGATTGGTGTATCAAAATCAGAAGTCTCGGGTAGCTCTAGTCGGGAGAGGTGATCCGCCACCACATTCTTCACTCCAGGCTTATCCTTGATAACAATGTCGATCTTCTGGAGTAGAAGGATCCATCTGGTCAGACGCGGCTTCGAATCCTTCTTGTCCATTAAATACCGGATGGCAGTATGATCAGTGAAGATTGTGACCTTCGAGCCTAAGATGTGGGATCTAAACTTGTCTAAGGCAAATACTACTGCTAGCATTTCTTTCTCTGTAACAGTGTAATTCCGCTGCGCTGAATCCAAAGTCTTGCTAGCGTAGTGTATGGCATAAGGCAGGCCATCCCTCCTCTGTCCTAGCACAGCCCCAACGGCAAAATCAGAGGCATCCGTCATGATCTCGAATGGAAGAGACCAATCGGGTGGCTGAAGGACAGGAGCCTCTACAACCATGTTCTTGAGAGTATTGAACGCTGAAAGACACTTATCATCGACAACAAACTCGGTGTCTTTCGCGAGAAGATCAGATAACGGTCGGGCAATTTTACTGAAGTCCTGAATGAACCGTCGGTAGAAACCGACATGCCCTAGAAAAGACCGTAACTGCTTCAAGTTAGACGGTGGATTGAGCTTCTTGATGATGTCCACCTTGGCCGGATCGACCTCCATGCCCTTGCTGGAGATGATGTGACCAATGACCGTCCCCTGAGCCATCATGAAATGACTCTTCTCCCAAGAAAGAACGAGGTTTACCTCAGTGCACCTCTGAAGCACTCGATCTAGGCTAGAAAGACAGGAGTCGAAATCGTCGCCGTAGACCGAAAAATCGTCCATGAAGACCTCTAAAAAGTCACCTACCATGTCCGCGAAGATCGAGAGCATACACCTCTGGAATGTAGCCGGAGCATTACATAATCCAAAAGGCATACGTCGGAAGGCATAAGTTTCGAACGGACAGGTAAACGTCGTCTTTTCCTGATCTTCAGGCGCGATTGCCACCTGATTATATCCCGAGTACCCATCAAGAAAACAATAATGGCTCTTCCCGGCTATCCTCTCGATAATCTGATCGATAAATGGTAGCGGGAAGTGATCCTTCTTGGTGGCCTGATTCAAACGTCTGTAGTCCACACAGACGCGCCAAGAAGTCGGTACTCGGGTAGCGATCTCCTCTCCGTCCTCATTGATCACTGTAGTGATACCCGTCTTCTTGGGTACCACATGTAAAGGACTAACCCATTTTGAGTCGGAGATGGGATAGATAAAATCGGCGCTCCACCACTTGGATATTTCCTTCATAACCACTTCTCGAAGATTCGGGTTCAGCCTGCGCTGAAACTCACGAGATGGTTTGGCGTCATCCTCGAGAAAGATGTGGTGGGAGCACAGAGCCGGACTAATCCCATGGAGATTTGCTACGGTCCACCCGATTGCCTTACGGTTCTTCTCAAGAATCGCCATCAGACGAGATTCTTGATCTTCGGTCAGATTGGAAGAGATGATGACCGGAAACATTTTAGATTCTCCAGCAAGGAATCGGTATTTCATTGACTGAGGTAACGGTTTGAGTTCAGGGGGAGAAGGAACAGGGAGGGCGGGTTTGATTAGAGCCTGGGTAAAGGCTACTAGATCAGTATGCGAAAGCTCAGCCTGTTCTGACTCAGAAAGATCTGGAGACGGCTTTTCCGATTGCTGACTTTGCTGCGCTGGCTCGGTCTCCAGATTGATTGTAGGCTCATCTGAAACTAGACGTGGAACATATTCATCAAAACTTTGCCAATCAAAATCCATGTCTATATCGGAGGGATTAGAATCAGAATGACAAGATTGAAAATCTGAATGATCATCATCAGAATCGTCGGCCTCAGCCTTTAACTGTGTCTGTTCCAAGACTGTGCTATCGAATTTGTCTTCATTTAGTATCTGCAACTCAGACTCTCCTGAAGGCGTAATGAAGGAATGGATGCTCGGTTCGGCCCAAACGGCTTCATCGTCTGTCTGTACGAAGTCACAATCTTGATGACTATCGGGTTCGTCATCAGATGCTTTCTCTGACTCTTCTGATTGGCTTTTAGATCATGGATCGTCTCTATATGTATACTCTCGCCTTGGACGCGAAAGTACACCTTCCTTGTACCATAGTCAGAAACGGCCTTCGCTGTGGCCAGAAAAGGTCGTCCTAATATGATCGGGGTATCGGTCACACATTCAGGGACTGTCATGTCTAACACGACAAAGTCTACAGGGAATTGCAAACCCTGAATGGTGACGATAACGTCTTCGATTAATCCCTTTGGTCTCTTGACCGATCTATCAGCAAACTGCAAGATCGTTCTGCTTGGTCTAAGAGGTCCGAACTCGAACTTGTCGAGTAAGGAAGAGGGAAGAAGATTAATCGATGATCCGCTATCTAAGAGAGTACGATCGAAAGTTTGATCGAGGATTTTGCATCTGACATACGGTGCTCCTGTGTCTGATCTTTTGGCTGGGAGACGATTCTGGATGGCATGACAAGTTTCCTTGGTCAACACATGGATTTCAGAACAGTGATTACGCTGCCTCTTCTTTCTGCGAACGGTGGTTCGCTCTTTGAGACCTTTCTGCAGAAGAGGGATGTGTGCCAAGGCTTCCGAAAGAGTGAGCTGAATAGTGAATTTATCAAGCATCTCTTTCGTCAGATCCAACATTTGATTCTTTTTGGTGTTTTCTTTTTTATCGCCTTTTCCTAAGCAGAGTGCTTTGGGAAAAGGAATCTGTATATCCTCCTTGTCAGTATGTACAATCGGAGGATCAGAAGAAGAAGAAGAATTAGGTCTTTTTGTAAACCGGGGGCTGCCTCTATGTTGATAATCAGAAGTAGGCAAATCAGTTGTCTTATCTTTGTTTCTTTTTCTGGATCTCCTCCTCTTCCCATTTTTTTGTATTCTTATCTCTTCATCGCTAGATATGAACGTTGGTAACACAACTATCTCTGCGTCATGATCATCAGATTTGGTGGCATCAGCACCACCATCCATATTATCGTGGATACTAGCGGCATCAGTACCGCTCTCTATCTCAGCTCAACTGGCTCGAAAACATCATCTACCGATGTATCTCTATCAGGCATAGCTGAGCTACTGCCAGCTGGAACTCTACCACTCCTCAAGGAAATGAAATCAACACGATCATCAGGTGACGTATGTGTTTGGGTAGTAGAGTCTATATGCTGAGTTTGCATGGCAGTCCGATCTAACACGAGATCCATTATTTGTTGTTTGAACTCATCCATATCTCGCCTATTCTTCTCATACTGACTGGTGATTCGATATGCGAGATCATGTAAAGCCAAGTTCTCATAGGAATGACCTAGAGAACTAGGGGTGTGCATGGGGCGGGTACCCGACCCGTTCAACCACAATCCGCCCCGATCTGTCATTACCGGGTCAACGGGTTGATCCGACCCATTCCAACGGGTATCCATACTAACGGGTACCCAAATTATTTGAATGGCTTTCGGTTACCCGCGGTTACCCATGGATTACTACTTAGAAATATGCACTCAAAATCATCATCAAGAAATACTCAATATGACTCGAGTTCGTTGCACTTATCCAAAAACTGAAGCATAATATGGTACCTAGATACAATACTCTACTCTTTTTTAAAGCATATTTCATAAACATGAATCAAATACAGTATTGCACTATTGTTTGACCAACATAGACTATTTTTTTCCTTCATAAGCAAGTAAACAGTACTGCACAGATTCAAGACTAGCATGTTCCTCTTCCTTCATCAAAATCTTTCAAGAGCAATGGTGCAAGGATGGTGAGAAGCATCTGTAAATGGTCATAAGATAGCAGCAGGTCAAATACTTTAAGGACTCGAAAATCTAATGCAAGGGTGTGATATGGTTGCTATAACTCATTAGTGATGATGGCACATTATTAATAATTATGCATGTAGCATGCTTTGAGAAATCCAATTTTTGTATAACTAATCTTCTTTAGATAGACGCATCAGTTCCTGCATCCTACAATAATACAAGTAAGGTAACACGAAGAACATATTCGACAACAACAGAATAAAATCTCACATCATATTTCAAACAGAGTATTCAGATTTCAACGTGCCCATCAACTTCATTGGCTTTCCAATTCCAAAAAGGGTAACCACATTTCAATTGTTATTTAATAATAGACCGGTAACTAGACAAATAAACCGTCTAATGAGCATCGACCTCTAATTTCTAAATCCCTTCAGCCCAAGGCCTTAAATGTCGGTTTCGGTCACCATTTCGGTACCGACCAAAATAGAATTTCGATGGAATTTCGGTGGAATTTCGACCGAAATTTCGGTCATTTCGGTCATTTTTTGTACTAGGACCTTCATATTTCGGTCATTTCGATCATTTCGGTCGAATTTCGATTTCGACCGGATATCGATATTCGACAGAAATTCGACCGAATTTCGCTGAAATTTGAGGCCATGCTTCAGCCTACAGAAAAAGTAAGAAGCAAGCAGACCTGAATCCCCTGCCATAATTTAACTGTCCAACTTCACTTCATTTTATCACGCTGCTCACACCCTTGTTATCTTCTCCAGATATCTTTATGAACGGTTCCTTAGTATAGTTCTTAAAGAATTAATCAAAAGGTCGCACTTCTAATGTGTATGTAATAGGTGTAGATCATACTGCCCCGACTAGATTGGATCAAGACTGCCGCAAAGATCGAGCCAAAGATGGAGATGCCTTACAAAGTACAAATACAATAAAATTGCAAGAGAAATCCCGAGACACGATGATACCTATGATGACTCCGAGCACGATCAATGAGACGACAGTGAAGGCGGCAAGGGAATGGACGAATTGGGGAGGCTGAGGCGAGGGATCGGTGGAGGTGGAGGCGGCGAGGGCAGGGAGGCGCCGGCTATGTTTCGAAGGTCGGGATAGGCTAATAGTTGGATAGTGGCTAGGGCTTTCGACGAGAGTGAAGAACAAAAGGCAAAAAGGGTATTGGTCCTATTGGAGACCAGAAGAACTGGGGCACTCAAGTCACGGAGCAACCCGTGGGTATCCGATGTTGATCGGTTCGGTGCCCCGAATTGGATGGGTTACGTCCCATTGGGTATCCAATCCGTAAGGGTACTAGTGGATATTAATGGGTTTCGGATCAGCCACATGGTTCGGGTTGGGTACCCGTCCAACCCGAAAACCATGCACACCCCTATAGAGAACTGGATGAGTAATCTGAAAATTGCTGAGGTAACTGCTGAGAAAGAGATCCTGGCATCCACTGAGTGCCGGTCTGACTCTGAGGAGGCTTGGCCGCAGGCTCCAACTGAAGGTGATGTATCTGCATTGGAGACTGTGTATCGGATGAATTAGCTGGTAACCTTGAAGATAAGGTAGATGTCATCTGTTCAATTTGGATCTTCAGGTCACTAATGCTCTTTACAAGTCCGCCGACCTTATCGAGCTTGTGTAACTTGTGGCATCTCGTCTCAATATTCTCTAGGTGGTCCAATCTCTGATTAAGAACACTCATTTCAACTGACGAAGATTCTGAAGATATGAGCGTTGAAGGATCCTCCTCAATTTGTGCCACGGTGAACTGGGGAAGAGATGCATGTGACTCCATCCGAGTGTAAGAGCTGGTCTGAGCTAAAGTGGCATGATGAGATGCCATTTTCTCGAGAATATCCCAGACAACATCCTCATGCTTCGAAAAGTATGAGCCACCACAAGTTGCGTTCACCAACCCTTGCAGGTCAGATGTCAACCCACTAAAGAAGCTCTGAACCAAGCTTGCCTTAGAAATATCATGGTGGGGACACCTATCAATCAAGTCTCGAAAACAATCCCATGCTTCGTGGAACGACTCGCTCCCTAACATAGTGAAATCGGTAATGAGAGACTTTGCAATCTTCGTACGTCCGATGGTGTAGAATCTGCTCAAGAATTCAGTACGAAGTTGCTCCCATGTAGTAATCATTCTCCCTAAATGCCGCAACCAATACGCGGCCTTATCAGCTAGGGAGAACGGAAATGCTATCATCCGAATGGTATCCTCATCAACTTGAGAGTCATATATTGTACTACAAATCAAATCGAACTCTCGAAGATGTGAATGTGGTTCCTCAGTGAATTGCCCATGAAAAATTGGTAGAGTCTGAATAATCTCAGGTGAGAGGACAAATGATCCGTGAATAGGAGGAAGTCTAATCCACCCGCTAGCAGAAGAAGCTTCGGGTGTGTGAGGCTGTCTCATTGTGCGGACAGGCTTTGTAGGTACTGTCTCCTCTCTATCTGGCTCATCATCCTTTGAAAAATGTCTCTTCTCTCTCAATTGTCGTAACTCAACTCGGATCTCGGTCATTAGAAGGTCATGCTCCCTAATCTGAGTCTGCATAATCTCGAGGGAAGCAAGAAAACTGGCATTAATTGTCGCTTGACCTGGTATCTCCGAAGCGTGCTGCGACTGGTCTCCATTCCTGTTCTGATCTGTTTCCGAAAAGGAGAAAGTATCCATGTCTGGTTCTGATAAGTCTATATAAAGCTGTGAAGTGATCATCAGAGGTGGAGAAGAACAAAGTGGTCGAGAGAAGCTTCCAGGGTCAAGGTCAAACCTGGAATAGGGAAGATGTCCCGATTCTGACTCAAACAGGAGGTTCTCGCGAACCGAGCCAGGAGACAGGATCACAGAGGGAAGTGGATAGATCTCTGGTTCAAAGAGGGGGTTCTCTTGAACCAATCCAGATAGATGGGCACGTGTGTGTGAGAGCGGTGCCGTAAGAGTCGGCCGAAGTGATCGTCTGCCCATCATCTTGAGATTATGATGACAACTGATTGATGAGATTAAGATCTGGAAGATATAGGACTCACACCACAAATCAAACGCAAAGCAAACACCGAATTCACCAACACAACCCTGGTGATGACCGTAAGAGTTCGGTCGTTTATCTTTTCGATTTTAGGTTGTTTGGCAAACAACGTTCTCTCAGATTGGCGAGATTATATAGGTGTCCGAAACTTCAACCTCGTACTGTCCCGAGTTCTCACCAGAACTCACCTAGTCTCAGCCAGTATGGAAGTAAGTACAGACCGTTTCCGGCTACCCGTGTTACTTGAGGACGGAGCCTTACGTAGTGTCCTCTAAACCTTCCACTCTGCTAAGTGAACTCGAACCGTTTCCGGCTACCCGAGAGCACCCACTGAAATAAGGTGAATCAAGGCGTGAACTAAGTAGTATTTCGATAGAAGCCCGAACTCTGGCTCTACCTTATGTGTCGTCTCTCTCTCGCGGATCTGGAGATGAGATCGAGTATGCACTTCGGGGGTTGCTCTCCCCAAAACAAGTGGAGTCCTTACGTTTCTTTTAAGGTCCAATAGAAGTTAACAATCCCTGTTTTAGTTTTCGGTTTTCACTTTTTTTTTGGATATTTTCAGAGAAAACGTCTAACGTATTTTTGTTTTTTGGGATTGGCCCTAGATACAAGCACCTAGGTGTCGAATCCTATGCAAGCATCTAAGCTAAGCTAAGCTACGATGCGCAGAGAAGGAAAAAGCCGTAAAACACCTAACAAGCACCTATCTCGGAAAAGCCGCGGAAAACCGTCGAGAAAATCACGATCGAGAAAAGCCGCGGTGGGTGCCCTGCTCCCCCAGGAGTACAGCCCTGGTGAAACAGACCCCGAGAAGATACAAGTCGGGATGCCTTTACGAGGCCCCTTTCTACGACACTATTTTTATATGCTTTTTTTACAAGAAATTACAAGAATTCTAAACTACTTGGTTTCACGGTTTTGAGCTGCGCGGCTCGAGCTGTGCTGCACAAATCAAAAACAAGAAACCGTGAGGTCAGAGAAATAAAATCGCGAAAATAAAATCTATCCTAAGGTTCCCGCGATCCTCCTAGCGCTGCCTCCCCGGCAACGGCGCCATCTGAAAAATGTCACCTGATCTACTTGTCTTCTGAACTTGCAAAAGAATCAGAAAAGAAGATTTTCGGTCGTTGTCGACCAGGTGAGTTTTTACAGAAGAGATTAATGTGAATTAATCTTCTTTTTTTTATTTATACTCCTAAACAAATGTGTATAGTGGATTCGTACGGGAGTGTCGAACTCAGGGAGGCAAACTGTATTAAACTAGGGAGAATCGGTAGAAAAACTTAGGCTAAGGGTTTCCTAATTTTTATTTTATTTTTAATAATTTTCTAAATTTTTATTTGATTTTTACGAATTTTATATTGTTTTTATAATTTTTTAATTATTTTATGATTTTTTATTATTAGAAAATATTTAAATTTTTATTTTATTTTAGTTTTGTTATTTTTATATTTTTAGTGTGTTTTACTGTTTTTATGGATTTTTAGATGATTTTTATGATTTTTATGGTGTTTGGTTCACTTTTAAGGTAAAAAGTTATGATTTATTGAAAACTGTGATGTTTTTTAGATTTTTAAGGGTGGAAATAATGTGGAAATATTTTTCTTGTATTTTCTGTACAAAGTAGATGAAAATACCTTCAAAACGATATATTGTACGTTTCTAGACGATTTTTATTGAGTTAGTTATGAATATTTGAAGTTTTTATCAATTTTGTATTTTTTTATTGATTTTAATATTTTTTTTATTTTTGTTAAAACGTATTTATACTGTATATTACGTAAAATATAGTAAATTTACGTATTTTGATTTATTTTTATTATTTGTATTTTTTTTGTATTTTAGATTGTTATGTGTGATTATATATTATAAAGTTGCATATGAATTATATACAATATATGGGGGTTACTGATGTACTAGTTTGGTAATTGTAGGTGTGTGTGCGTTAATGCAAAAACAGAGGGCTTCTCACGCAAATGTTTCCCTGATCCATGTTCTGGTGCATGTGCCGTAATTGAAGCTGGACTTCTTGTGATTGTTTGTAATCCGGAGGGTGTTCCTGTAGGAGGACCTGCTTGTAATTGAAGCTCGGAATATACGTGCGCCTTCACGTGCCTTATATGCTGTAGAAGAACCTGCTTGCGAAACACTGAAAATCCGAGGGTTTCAATGCAAAGCTCTCAGATATATGTGAGACCTCACGCGCTTCACACGTGATGTGCTAAGCGGTGGTTCGGTGGAGACCAAGCACGGCTTACACACGTAGATTTATTTCGAATATCGGATGCCTTCCTTTGATCGAACGCCTCAGCTTGAGAATGACAATGGCGACCTGACGAAATTTTTTATTTACCGTCGGCGGTTAGGATCCTTGATTCGCTGACGTTGATGGTGCGATGGTCTAAGCAGCGACTACAGACGCCGATACTCAAGGCTGCGGTGATGCTGGAGCCTGCAAGTTGTTGACGACTCCTCAGGAAATTGTAATCACCGTGGAAGTAATCTCCGTTAAGTAGTAGGTGCAGTGGCGTTATGGCTCCGACTCTGGATCAACAACTGAAACGGCTATGCAACTTCATTAATCGTGAGAGGCGGCGGATCTGCCGGCTCCACAGTGATGTAAACAGTCGCATGTGCGTGCTCCAGATGCAGGATGAACTCCTTGAGAGCACACTCTGCGATTCACCTGATGTTCCTGTAATTAAACAAACTCCACTACTCGAGATTTTCGTCTCAAATCACAAGCACGCACAATGCGACGGGAAATCCAATGACCGCGGAAGGGAAACTTCTAATCTCCGATGATTAAAGGGGATAAGGAGGATAGAATGGAAATGTGAAAGTTTTTAATGGGAGATGATGAGAGGATAGTGGATTTTTGTGACTTACGGCTTATTAAGAGAGGAAGGGGGAGAGAGAGGGAGAGTGAAATTGAGAGGTTGAGATTAAGAGAAGGAGGAATCGAATGGATGAAATATTGGGAAATAGAATAGGAAGGGTTGGAAATCCAAGTGGATTTGGTCAAAAACGGGAGAAAACAGGATAGAATAAGAGAAGGACGAGAGGATTCGAGAAGAGATTAGATGATGGGAACCTAGAATCTGACGAAATGTATGGATTTGTGCCTGGGACGGAGGTTGAGTACCTCCTGATCATCACCTCAACAGACGGCGGACTGGAGGTTCTACACGGCGGAGCAGGAGCTGCACGCCGCGACGATCACGCCCTTCTCGCTCCTCACGATCACTCGACGCACAGCAGATCTCTGTCACCGACCTCGCCAACTCGCGGAGCTCACGGGAATGGGGAGGAGTAAAAATGGCGGAACGGTGCTCAGAACGGATTGAAGGGGGAAGGATTAGAATGGAAGGTGATGTGGGATTGTTCTGGTTGTGACAAATCGCAGAGAGAAACTCCGATTGGGAGTGAAATCCGAGGGGAAAAAAAAAAGAGAAACCCGAGAAAATGGAAAAAAATGGATTGAGATTAAGGAGAGGGGAAGCAAAATAGGAGAAATCAGTAAGAGAAAAGGAGAGAAGTGACCTGGAATGAAACCGGATGAAGGAAGTATCGACGCCTGGGAACGGAGTCAGAGCTCCGAAAATCCTTGCCTACAATGCGGCGGCGAACACGGAGGCTGTAGCTCTCACCGGCGGAGCGCGGCGGAGCCGTGATCTCGCCGCACCTCTCGACTTCGACCACTTGCTCAACGACGGAGAAGAGTCTCTGTCACCGACCCTCACACACTCGGAACTCGGGAGAAGGAGAGAATGGCGGATGGATGGAGATGGAGGGGAAGGGGGCTATTTATAGGGAAGGTAGAGTCCGGTCACCGGAGGTGGTGACGGGATGCAAGGAGGTTGGGAAAACGGCCGGCTAACGGCCGGCCGTTGGGACGGTTGACGGTGAAGGGGAGAGGGAGAAGATGGGTTGGCTTGGGGAAGAAGGAGAAGAGAGGAAGAAGATGACGGGGAGGGAGTTGGGAAAGTAGGAGAGAGAAGGTGGAAATGAAAAGAGGGGGAGAGAAAAAAGAGAGGAAAAAAATAAATAAATTTAATATAATTAAATAATTAATAATAAAATTACTTATAATAATTTCGAAATTAAATATATAATTAATAAATAAAGATAATTAATAAATTGTTTAAATAATTAATTAAGTAATTAAGGATATAATGAGGTATTTAAGTATTAATTAAATAATTAATTAAGTAATAAATTAATTAAATATATAATTTAAATAAATAAATAAATAATTTAAATAAAGAGATAAATAAATAATGTATTAATGTATTAAATAATAATATAAGTTACGGTTTATTGTATAATTACATCAATACGGACCCCGAAAACCGTGTTTTTCGCATTAACTCCGATTTTAGCGAAACTAGTGTCATTTTGTAGATAATTGAAAAATATAATTTTAGGGACAGAGTTTGCTCAATTCGGAGTTCATAGGGCCGAGTTATGAGGCCCGGACGAAAAAAGTAGCGGCTTCGGGCCTCCAGATTTTTTCGGTATTTTAATTTATTTTTATTTTTTATATTTTTATATACAATTTTAGATGATTTTAGGAAAAAGAATTAAGTTAATACGGTTTACGGTTATTTAATTAAAAATTCCGGAAGATTATACATATAGTACATATAGACAACGGGTCCAAAAAGCCGAAACTCACCGATTTTATCCGATTATTTTTCTGATTTTTTTAATAAATAGTACTATATACAAAACGGATTCTAAAAGTGAGTTTGGTCAATTTGGAATTTCTATAAATAGATATGAACCTCGGAAGTTGGCTTTTACGGCTTTTCCGGTTCATTGCGGTTATTTTATTTTTATACCGAAATATTTTTCTAATATTTTTATAAAATATTACATATTTTTATGAACAATTTTTAAAAAGGAGTGTTTTGATTTGAGGTTGTTTTGATGATAAATAAAATAGGTAAAGTATTTACATTATGAAAAAATGGGTAAATTACATTTTTGGTCTTTATTTTCTGAATATTTTTATAAGTTATGATCCTTATCTCCCCCTACTTATTTCTTTTGTCGACCCGGTCAATATTGACATGGTCTCGGGGTTAGGATCAGTCTGTATATTTTATATATACATCCTTCTTTTATTTTCTTTTTATTTTTCTTTTCTTTTTATCTTTATTCTTTTATTTTGGATAATTTAAGTGTTAAATCTATAATATTAATATTTATAGTTAAAGTGATAATTAATTGGAATTAGGAGATATTTACATGTATTTTACCAAGGATTTTAGCCAAAATGAAAGAATAAAGGCGATGAATCATGGATTCATCAACCGCATATTGTACATATTTGTTGATTTTGACCTATCATTTCATATGCATATCTCACTTGTTTTAATTATTTTATATTTCATTACTTTTTTATTCATTATTTTAATAAACTAGATAAAATCAAAATAAAAAATCAGAAAAGTAATAAAAAGATAGACTATGACTTGAGTCTACTGACCTGATCCAATTGTATATGATCCACTTCCCTAATTTTTCTGATTTATTTTTAACTCATAAAATTTCCAAAAAATGCATTTGCATTCCTTACATTATTTCACATCAGGTTATATTTTTGCATGTATTTATTTATCTATAAAAAATAAAATAGAATGTGCAAAGCTAAGAAAATGATACTTGATACACATAAAATATCATCAACTTGTATGGATCATTTCATTTGCACTTGAGTCCTTCTTGAATATTGTAGTTGTAGTCATCTTTTCTCATGTTAAGTATTTTTGCATTCGAGTCCTTCTGCTATTTTTAATGTATTTATATCTACATATCATGCATTGGTCAAAGTCCTTGTCAATGGTACATGTGTCATCTCCCCGTTGGCCCACCTCATTTCCCATGGTCAACTGACATGCGCCCCTTCTTCTCTCTCTCCACGTGCCATGCACGTGGGCACCTCTTCACCCCCCCATCACGTGCGAAGCACGTGATAGCCCTATGCTCTCCTCTCACTCCCTACCTCATGTGTTATGCATGTGATCATCCGTCTCCCTCCTCACATGCTCTGCACGTGAGGGCCTTCTCCCCCACAACAATGTCGCTTCTCCTTTCCCTAGTCGGCTCCACATTGCTCCTTCTCTACCACCCATCCAATACAAAAAAACACATTTGGCATGCATGTATTTGCGTGCCCTGGGCGAGCACATGTGCTCGTCCGATCCTGACCGAGCACAGGAGGACCACATGTGGTCGCCCACACGGCTTGCTGGTTTGAATCCTAAGGAGCGGTCGTCTGGCACGTGTTTACCAATTTGGGCGAGCACTTCTATTGCACATGTGCTCGTCCGTAAATGCTCGCCCACTTGAATTTTTATGCGCGGATAATGCGAGCGCTTGTAAATATAGGGGCGAGCATACGGACGGCGGGGCGAGCACTTAAGTGTGCTTGCCCAAGCCCTTAAATAGGATGTCGGCCTCCCTTTCTTCCTCATTCTTACTCGCATTTGTCCCCCAAAATTCCCCTCTGGCGAACCCCGGACGATCGTCTCCGCCACCGACGACCTTCCTTTGCGTATTTCGAGTAGATAGACATCTACCCTTCAGTATATTACTTCCTCCTCTCTCTCATTTTTTAAAATCTCATTGCATATTAGTCTTGTTTGGATAGTTTTAGGTTTTCATTTTTTGTTTTCTTGTTTGATATTTTGTATACACCATACATATTTGAATGTGTTTTATATGTTTAGGATAAGACTTGATTACTATATTCTTGTTATACTTGATTGTGGTTGTCTTATTTATATGTAGAGTTTTATGCGTGGCAGGTGTTCGATAAAATGACACAACCAACAATAGGTCTAAACTTTGTAGAACATAAATGATAGGAAGTCCATTATAACATTTATACTTGTTAGTATAATTGATTTTTTACAATGACTAAAATTACGAAATAGGAATATCATGCCATGATATTGTATATTTGTGCTTAAATAATTCACATAGGTATAACTTGTGAATAACATTATGTATAATTATCTCCATGCCTACAAACATCCTCTTTATAGACTGTTCATATGAGTTAGACTATTTCATATAGTGTGGATATGAGATATGATAAACACCAACATTTCTTCTGTGATAATTTATTATCACATTAAATTCTAGTTAATGTGACCAAGTATATCACATTAACTTATAGTTAGGTTTATGATAATGCTAAAACACTAACCACTAATTATTATTAAATTGCACAAAATCATTCACACACAGTGCGTCCCTCCACACCGGGTGGTGTGTGGCCCTACACACCGGGAGGCGTGTGCAACACATTGGAGGATTTGATCACCTCCAACTGTATTATATTTTTTCACGGTACTATTGGACTCACTTTGGGATGGCTTATCCCAGTCCAATGGTCGTGAATTTTAATGTTTGCAGGTGGAAAAAAAATCTTTTTTTGCAAGTACACTTCTAATACTGTTGAGCCAAACACTTATTAGCCACTAATTTAGGACCACACTTATCTGTATCCCCATCGTTAACCAACCAAATTTACATAAATGCCCGGCTAATATAAATGAGTAAATATTTTATTATTATTTTATAGTCTTATTTATAGCACGTACAAATGTATGACGTAAAGTGATCTTAAAGTATTACATTTATGTTAGCTTTCCTTAGTTCGGAGATCCCGGACTAAGGGGGTCCGTAAGGATTCAAACTTACTAAAAGGTGATCATTGTCACAAGCTGTTTATTTCTGATGGAAATTTGGTTCCATATTCCCTTCCACTTCGGTATACCAAATCAATCATAATGTACTATCGAAATAATCACTAATATGATTATTTTGAAAGTTGAGTGCGATTGATTTTTGAGGTATACAGGAGAGGTGCAGGGTTATGCTGATGAAATTTCCTCAGAAATAAGCAAGCATGTGACAACGAGCATCTTTTAGTAAGTTTGAATCCTTATGGACGGGCTCAAGTGATAAAATAATTAATACACTTCTCTTCTCATCTTTGAAGTCAACAATGGGTTAGGTTTAGGTATTCTTCACATATTCTCCTAGATTAACTTAAAGTTCAATCTTCCCATCTCATTTGATAATATGAATTGTTTCATTCAGGTTGATCAATATGACTAATAGAGAGTGGATGTACAAGCGTGTAGTAGATGGACGTGCTACAGATACCTTTCAAAGAGGTGTTCATGAATTTATAGAATTTGCTTACGCACAAGGTTTCCATGTTGTGGATTCAGATGGAACTATCTTGTGTCCCTGTCAAAAATGTCGTTTAATGAGGAAGAGATCTAAGGATGAAATTTAGTTACATCTTTATAAAATGGATTTCATAGAAGGATATCAGATTTGGTATGGGCATGGTGAGGATTATAAGGACAAGATGAATGAGTCAAAAGAAGTGGACAATATTAATCCATTTGTAGATATGATTATGGACGTTGCGGGTCCAGATTTTAACACTGCTTTTCTAGATGATGAGGAATCATATGGAGAGTCTGCAGAATTCTACGAGTTGTTGAAAAAAGCAAAAGAGCCATTGTGGTTGGGTTGCAAGACATATTCAAAACTCTCTACAGTTTCGGATCTTCCATCGATGAAGATGGAGTATAATATGACTTGTCGTAATTTTGTTGCAATGCTTAAAATTATCAAGAAAATGTTACTAGAAGATGAAGAATTGCCTGATAATTATTATAAAACCAAAAAGATGATGCAGAAGATGGGTTTAGCGGAAGTTAAAATAGACTCTTGTATAAATCACCATATTTTATATTACGGTGAACACCAGCATTTGCAATGGTGTCTTGAATGTGACGAGCAAGATATCAGGAAGCAAGTAAGAGTGGGACAAAAATCTCAAGAAAGATTTTATGTTATTTTCGTTGACGTCGAGATTGAATGGATATATTATTGTAAAGAAACGACGAAGCATATGACATGGCATGCTGAACATAAAATGAGTACATGGAGCATCCATCCGAGTCTGATTGTTGGAAAGTATTGATGTCATCTTTTCCCACGTTCTCTGAAGAAAAGAGGAACTGTGTTATAGGTTTATGTACAGACGAGTTTAATCCTCATGGAAGAAGTAAAGATTACTCTTGCTGGCCAGTAATGACAACACCATACAATCTACCCCCATGGTTACGTAATAAGAGACAGTTTATGTTTCTATCGTTGTTGGTGTCAGGACCTACACATCCGGGAAAATACATCGACGTTTATTTACGTCCTCTCATAGATGAATTGAAAATATTATGGGTCGATGGAGTAGATACATATGATGCAAATAAAAGTCAAACATTTAACATGAAAGTAGCTCTACTTTAGACGATAAATGACTTCCCGACATATGGAATGTTATCTGGATGGAGTACGCATGGACATAAAAGTTATCCATATTGTATGGAAGGTAGTAAATCATTCTAGCTTCAATACGATCAGAAACCATATTTTTTATTGTCACAGACGTTTTCTTTCAAACAATCATCCATATCGAATACATAAGCAATCATTTAAAAAGAATACAATTGATCTTACGGATCTGTCGTCATATAAATTATCGAAGAAAATCTTATGTATTCAGATGACAAAGTTCTGAGCATCTATAAGAATCAATTTTCAGCTTGGTTTAAAAACCAGTCAAAACAATTGGATGGTGGTGATTATTATACACATATTTTAAAATATTTTGGAGAATGACCCGTTTATAAGGTTCGATCTTACAACTCTTTCTACAGTAATAATTATCATTTTCATACCTTCAATTCGGGTAAATATTTAACAGCTTGGAACCACGGAATGATGGTTCATGGATCTTGTTATGAGGAAGATCATATGAATTATTATGGAATTTTAAAGGAGATACTAGAAGTAGAATATAGCATTCCAGGTTTTAATGAGTATTCTACTTAGAAATAGAAGCTTCGAGAAGATTTTACGGTGTACATGTAAGTATTCTACTTAGAATGAGTAATAATTTCATATTTTCTATATCTTCAAAATGCAAATAACATGTATATATCTCCCATAATATATGTCACAAGGGTGTGCATCTCAACCTTAGAAGATTGAATCGGATGACGAAGAGGAGGAGGAGAATGACCCAGAAGAAGAGGCGAGCATGTATGCTACGTTCAAAGAGAAGGAGAAGGAAAAAAAGAAAGCAAAGAAGTGTGTTGTTCCGTTGTTGAACTTTTAGCATGTCTTTCAATTTGTATGAACTTTGATAGTATAATTTGTTGTACTTTTAATTGTGGATTCTTTCGAACATATATTTCTAGTGATTAGCTCTTAAATATGAATGTTTAGTTTCTAAGGTCATATATATTGTGTGAGTTCGATGTGTCAAAGTTAGTTAATTTAGTTGACGAACTGGCATATTAAAGATAATTTAGTTGGCGAATTGACATATTAAAGATACTCTTATCGAATTTATTAAGCACCTGCAGTGGTTTCTTGGCAGGCTATACCGGTTCGACGGGGCATCTAAACCCCACCGAACCTGTATATTTTTTTCTAGCACTTCAGTATGGGCGAGCACATGTGCTCGCCAGGAGCTCTGTATATGAACGCCATATTATTTGGGGGCGACCATGTCAGCGACCACATCTGTGCACGCCTACAAGTCGCGAAGACTTAGAGTCCACAAGTGCTCGCCCAACTGCCCTGGCGACTCTCGTATCAGCGACCACGCATGGAGCGAGCACTTGTGTTTGTCCAGTACAAGGGCGTGCACATGGCGTGCAATTAGCGTGCGCATTACGAGCCAACACGTGCACACCAATCACGTCTTTTTTTGTAGTGATTGTCGCCTTCCTCCATTGTGCCCAGCGTCTCAGTCGCGCCTCCTTGCTGGACTTGAAGCACTCGTCTGATAATAACTCTATCTTGTCTCCAACCACCTGATGTACCTGAAGGATATGGAGAAATCCTCAAGCGCATCACGGAAGCGTGAGCGTCGTATCGGATACGACGAAGAACGACTAGTCGTACTAGTGGTTCGGTGCAGCGGAATTTAAAAATATTATTCGATGAAACCACATGATCCAAGAACAATTCTTGAATCGTTTCATCTATAACCACAACAAGTATAATGCAATACCTCTTGAAGCATGGTTGATCGAGTCTCTAAGAGAAGAGACCTCCTGTCTCAAGTCTGATCGTCGGAGAGATCGCTTGCGAGCGCGGGGATGAACTGCATAGTCCTCGCAATCCAAGAAGTTGATCCAAGCACGGTTGCTCCTTATCTCGTCGCACGAGATCGAACGTCTCCTTCGTGGCCGAAGCACTCGAAGTAGACGAAGAACCGCAGAGCGTCGAAGCGGCAGCACGAGGGTGCGGGCGACGACGATTCTCTCTACCAAGGTGGACGGCCACCAAGAAGAAGGGGGAGAGAGGGCTGTCGAGTATGGAGAAAGAGAGAGAGAGAGAGAAGAGTGCTACAATAGCATGTAAAGAGAGAGCCAAGTATGCCTCTCTACTTATAGGGTTTTGGGATCCATGGATCTCAATCCATGTGACATAAAAAAACAATGGATGAGATTGATTTATGTCAATCCAATGGTCAAGATTGTTGTTGGTAAAAACCAACAACTTGTTATTTAATTTTGATAAAATATATTTGATAAATCAAATAAATATTAATACCAAATTAAATCAATCAAATGAGGAGAGAGATAACAAGGGAGATCAACCTTCCCCTTTGGTAAGGGGGGACAGCCACCAATTCCACAAGGAAATTGGTGCCGCCCCCTCCTTTCCTAAAGGGAGGGCAATCTCATGGATTACCATGAGATTGCACATCTCCTAGATTTTCACTCTACTCAAATTACCAACAACAATTTGCTGGTATTTTAATTCACCAAAATAATTCTCAATTAATTTTGGGAATATTGCATCTTGACATTGGAATATTGTGAATCATATTCACAACCCAAAACAAAATGTAATTTACATTTTCAATTAATTAAACAATGTGTATCCAATACACATTAATAATTAATCTACTAATATAAATTATACTTAACTCTCTCTAATATATTATAAATCACATTTATAACATATTATGAATAATTGGATATTACTATCTACATTATTCTTATCCATAATAATTAAATCACATTTAATTATCAACTTCTCTTTGCTTAGATCTTATGGAATTGTTCTTAAACCATTTAAGAACAATGTTATTTCTTCTCAGATACTTGGAGATAAGGACAGGGCGATTGTATTGTTCCACGTATAGTGACTTGGATATTGAGATCACATCTCAAATCCATATCCCATGGACCTCTCATAGATGCTTGATTAAATCAAGACCGTATACCTAATCTTCTCATTGCATCTGAATCTCATTCAGATCAATGTCCAGTAAATGGACTAAGATTAGGTCACTTCTCTGATGAGAGGAGTCACTAAAATCCAGACCTGTTTCATCACTCCCTCGGAATGGAAGTGTCATGGTTATACAATCGTTTATGATCAAATCACCCTTCAGGTATTCCCAATACCTGCACATCCTGCATACTGGAAGACTCATGATCATCATGAAGATAAAGATCACTTTTACACTGTCATCTTCATAGTCTGATCATTAAGTTTCTCAATTTTGGTCCTTGGGATATGGTACAGATCATATGCTTTCACAAAGCATATATCTTACCTTCAAATTTATATCATGTTTCTAAAGCATGATGACCATGCATGGAATTTGGTCAATCCCAATACCTCATGAGTGAGCTCATGTCTCCCGGTTCACAAGTGAACCTGTATGATTCCTTTGAGAGATCGTATTACTCATATGCCCTTACATGCACACCAGCTCGCCGGTGTATAGACCTTGATTAGGTCATCAACCTATTGGTCTGCCAAATGTACATACTCAGACATATAGCAATACATCTGTCTCTGGTCAGAGGATGTTTGCCTGTGATGTGACAGCATTCATCATAGGTCTTTGGTTATCTCGATCTCGTTAAGTCAACTCATTGACTCAACTAATCTGATAACCGAACCAATATTCCTATGCAGAGGACCTGCATCAAGAGGTCGATTAGATATCAGTCTATTAAGATGGGATTGCCATCTCCCACTCAGACTGGAGATCACTACTTGTCAATCATTGATGATGCTTGATGAGTCCTCTATCTAACTCCTTAGATATTCATCCAAGCATCAGCCTCTATGATTCACTTAATGAATCAACAGCTGTATGATTATCAAGTTGGCCATGGTACATAACCCTTATTGTACAGAGGGACCTTATAGTGCATTCATTCATTCAATATCAAAAAGGGAGTGAAACAAAATCAATAACTTTTATTGATAAATCATTTATTACAATAACATTTATTGTAGGAATGGTTCGCCTCGGGCTCACATTGCTAACAATCTCCCACTAGCCCTCAGAACCATTCAGGAACAAGCCTTAAACCCATACTCATTACATGCTGGTGAAAAACCTTCTGTGTCAGAGGTTTGGTAAGAGGATCAGCAACGTTGTCGGTGGAGGCCACCTTGGTGATGATGATGTCACCACGCTTTTGAATCTCCCGAATGATGTGGTATTTCCTTTCTACGTGCTTGCTCTTCTGATGCCATCTGGGTTCCTTCGCCTGGGCAATGGCTCCCGTGTTATCACTGAGTAGCGGGATGGGAGTATCAGAGGAAACTACGCCAAGCTCCTGGACAAACTTGCGCAACCACACCGCCTCCTTTGCAGCATCCGATGCGGCAATATATTCAGCTTCTGTTGTTGAATCTGCTGTAGTATCCTGCTTCTTGCTTCTCCAGCTCACAACACCACCATTCAACAGGAACACAAACCCTGATGTCGACTTTCGATCATCAATATCCGATTGGAAGTCAGAATCTGTATATCCCAAGACTTGGAGATCACCATCTCCATAGATCAAGATGTAATCTTGCGTCCGTCTTAGATATTTGAATATGTTCTTTACTGCATTCCAGTGTTGTTCTCCATAGAAGGATTGGTAACGGCTTACCACTCCCACTGCATGGCAGATGTCTGGCCTAGTACACATCATAGCATACATTAAGCTTCCTACTACTGATTCATAAGGGCATCCAGCCATAGCTTTCTTTTCCTCAACAGTTTGAGGAGTCATTCCTTTAGACAGGTGGATACCATGTCTTAAGGGTAGGAATCCTTTCTTGGAACTATCCATACGGAATCGTTCAAGAATCTTCTTAACGTATCCATGTTGTGACAATCCCTATATCCTCTTCTCTCGATTTCTGAACAGCTCCAGACCTAAGATGTAAGAGGCTTCTCCAAGATCGTTCATCTCAAAGGTATGGGACAACCAGATCTTTACACTGGTCATCATCCATGTATCATTCCCAATGATAAGGATGTCATCTACATAAAGCACGATGAACACAATGGCGCTCCCACTAAGCTTCTTGTATACACAAGGTTCATCAGGATTCTGTACAAAATCATAACTCTTTATGGTTTCGTCAAATCTGATGTTCCAGCTACGAGAAGCTTGCTTGAGCCCATAGATGGATTTCTTCAGCTTGCATACTTTGCCATCCTCAGTCGTGAAGCCCTGGGGCTGCTCCATGTAGATATCCTCCTCGAGGTATCCATTGAGGAAAGCAGTCTTGACGTCCATATGCCAGATGTCGTAGTCAAGATATGCAGCTATAGCCAGCAATGCCCTGATGGATACAGGAGAGAATGTCTCATCGTAGTCGATGCCTTCTCTCTGTGTGTAGCCCTTGGCTACGAGCCGTGCCTTGAAAGTCTCTACTTTCCCATCATGTCCCTTCTTTCTCTTGAAGATCCATTTGCACCCAATGGGTTTTACCCCTTTAGGTGGATCCTCTAGAGTCCATACACCATTCTTATGCATGGAGTCAATTTCTGACTTCATTGCTAGCATCCATCTATCCATGTCATGATCCGCGAGTGCTTCATCAAATGAAGTGGGATCATTGTCAGTTTCACTTGACACATGGAATCCATACCTTTCAGGTGGTGCAACCACCCTCGAACTCTTTCGAAGAGGTATGGGTGTTTCATCTTTATTTACTTCTTCAGTTTCTGGTTCAGGAAGCTCAGAGTCCTCAGGGGACTCAATGAGTTCCTCTACTTCACTTTTGTCTTGACCTTTAAGGAAATCATCCTCCAGAAATTTCACATCTCTAGAGACAAAAACCTTTTGGGTCTCAGGGTCATAGAGTTGGTATCCAATACTATCTTTAACATACCCAATGAAGTAGCACTCACGAGAGCAAGATTCTAGCTTACTTGCATCCACATTCTTTGCATGGACCAAGCAACCCCAAACCCTCAAGTGATTAACACTAGGTTTGGTTCCGTACCAGAGCTCATGAGGAGTCTTAGGTACAGATTTGCTAGGAATCTTATTCAGGATATATATTGCAGTCTCTATTACACATCCCCAGAAACTAAGTGGTAAATGTGCTTTGCTCATCATTGAACGAACCATATCCATGATGGTTCTGTTGCGTCTTTCAGCAACACCATTAAGTTGGGGAGTTCCAGGAGGAGTGAGATTTGAAATAATTCCATTCTCTTTAAGGTATTCCTTAAATTCATCTGATAGGTACTCGCCACCTCGATCAGATCAAATTCGTTTAATCTTCCTATCGGTTTGGTTCTCAACCAAGACCTTGAACTCTTTGAACTTTTCAAAGGTTTCAGACTTATGGCGTAATAGGAAGATAAACCCATACCGCGAATGGTCATCAATAAACGTCAAATAATATCGATATCCATTTTGAGTTGCGGTACTGAAGGGACCGCATACATCAGTATGTATTAGGTCAATAATACCTTCACATCTTGTAACCTTGTTACGGAAAGGCATCCTAGTCATTTTACCTCGAATACAATGTTCACAGGTAGGTAAAGACTGAACCTGTAGAAAATCCAAAGGTCCATCCTTTATCAATCTATTGATCCTATCAACAGAAAATGACCAGGCCTTTGATGCCAAATCATATTTGAATGATTTATTTTACTCCTAGATCTTTTAGGGTTTTTATTAGTGGTTGTAACATTCATGACATGCTCATTAATGCACAATTCATAGAGTCCTCCAGAAGTCAAAATACCCTCTGCAATATATTTATCATAATGATTTATGACTAATTTATTACAAAATAGGAATGAATATCCACTTCTAACTAGCTTAGATACAGATATTAAATTCCTTCTGACTTCAGGTACATAAAGATATTCTTTAAGTACTAGGACTCTTCCACTAGATAATGATAGTCGGCAAGTCCCGACGGCGACTGCTGCAACACTTGCATCAGATCCCATCTGGATGACTATCTCCCCTTCTTCAAGTTTTCTAGTTTCCTGAAATAAATGCAACAAATTGCATACATGAACAGAAGCACTAGAATCAACAACCCAACTTCCTTCTCGTCCAATGAGAAAACTGGTTTCAATGATAAAAGTAGATTTAATACCTGCTGGGGCTTTACCTTTGTCGACCGACTTCAGGTAATCCAGACAATTACGCCTCCAGTGCCCCGGCTTCTTGCAGTGATGACAGACGTCGGTTTTCTTTGACGCCATAAGAGTAGATGCATTGGAAGATGAGCCAACACTTTGTCCCTTCTTCTTTCTCTTTCTGGGACGGGCCCTTCCGAGAACCTTGCTTCCGACCGTGCTTCTCTTTGGCCTGTGCAACCATTGCAGTGCCAGTGGGACCATCTTTCTTCATTACATCTTCTGCAGACTTTAATGCAGCAAGAAGCCCAGCATTTGTCAGTTCCAGCTTATTCATGTGGAATGACACCACAAAGTTATTGAAAGATTTGGGCAATGACAGCAGAATGAAATCGGATTGCATGTCTGCATCCATCGTTGCCCCCCAGAGTCTCAAGCTCTGACAAGTACTCAAACATTTTGAGTACATGTTCACGGATCGAAGTCCCTTCCTGCATCTTGCAGCGAACCATTTCTTTCATAACATTGTACTGCTGGGTATGGTTAATGTCACCAAACATATCCTTTAGATTCTGCATGATATCCTGGCAAGTACTCATCTCCACATGTTGTTTCTGAAGAACATTGGAGAGAGAACCCAAGATGTAGCATCTAGCCAAGACATGATCTTCATCATACTTGTCATTATATGCTTTATCTTCCTTAGATTTAGGATTTTCAAGTTTGTTTTCAGAGAGCACATAGCTGATGCGCTCTGCCGAAAGCACAAGCTCCAAATTACGGATCCAATCCGAGTAATTTGGTCTGGTCAATTGGTTGACCTCCAGAAGCCTGCTCAGTGGGTTCATGGCCTTCATTTTCTGAAATTGAGAATGCACTATATTAGAACATATAATCATATATTCAATTTTTTTATGATATTTGATTAAGGCATTTTAAATCAAATTAGTCTTGCTACGTCAACTATGAAAGTCCATTCCCTTAATTACTTTCAAAGTAAGAGATATACTTACCTCTATATCTCAAGCAAGAACTGGGATCTCCTCTTTATCATTGTCATATCCCAATAATATGAGAACCTATGACTCCAATAAAGAGAAGCGGGAACACATTCCGCCTTGCAAGTCCAACTTGCATCTCCCAATTCAGTCTTTAATGCCCGAGCCCACTACCCCTAAGGTGATGTTGACTCGTTATTAATTGAACCAACCGTCAACAGGAATACAACTCGCTATGCGCAATCCAATATCGCCCCAATAATATGAGGATCCGATATTGGGGTCACTACGCATACGGCCTTACTCTTTCGAGAAGCAAAGAGTCCGATCCAGATGCGCTTGTATATAGGAGCTGTCACTTCATACATGTATCTCCTATATACAATCTCTGGCGACGGAAACCCTTCGCCTTGACGGGAGACCATGGATGTCACTTATGTGATCATCCATCTCTTATTCAAATTTAATTAATTACTATGAATCGCATTCATATAATTAATTCTTCCAAGGGAATTATTAACTCCAATCATATTAGAGTATTTTAATTGGACATAATTAACTTAATCATATTAAATTAATTATCAATCCAATTCAATCAATCAAACTTAATTTTATGCTTGAATATATATATGGTATTATTCTCAAAGTACGTATTAATTCGTATTTTAATAATTAGAAAAATACATCTTAATCCCTCGGACATTATCCCGGCCCTACCCGCTGTCATGGCCAGTACCGGCGGGAGTGGGACGGACCGTATACGTTGCAACCCGCTACCCCAGCGATCCCCGACTAGACACCATATCCGCCTCGGGAAAGGATAATGCCAAATTGATTAATTTGTACTTGAGATGATCATCGATTCTTCAACCAAAATTATATCATATAGTAATCAAAATAATTTTGATTATAAGGAAATTTGCTAGACAAATTCCTAATCCTATTCAAGCAAGAAGTTTGATGATTGTGATTTCAATTATGATTTAGAACAAATCTAATCAATTAATTGATTGGGGCCAAGTCAATTAAGGAAATAATCATCTTCTAATATTTCACAAATATTTTCCATAATTATTTCTCGAAATTAACAATTAATTTCATTAATTGACAATCACATGGTTCTTGATTAGGAAGTGACCCCTACTTACTAAAATTAGCATATCTCAATCAATTTAAATCCAAATTAAGCAAGTCAATTTCTAAAGTTTGCTAATTTGATTTAGGACAGAAAGAAAGTGATGTTTCATGCATTTCGAAGCAAGTCTAAACAATAATTAACATTTTAATCACGTTCAGATTTCCAGTTCCCGCAACAATGCATACATGTTCATTAAAACGACCATATCTAGAGCATACGAAATCCGATTTACGCAAACTCAGATCCTATGGTTTCCTTATTTAATGGGAAACATAATCCAAGTATTAAATTCGTGTTTAGACAATTTAAACAGTGTCCAATTTATTTACTAAACAGATCTGCGAAATCAAATGCGATGAAAACTTTCGCGACCTTAACGAACCCAAGTCGTCCTTGGTTAGCGAATCACTATTCGAAACCGTCGACCTAAGGCTCTGATACCACTTGAAGGATATTGAGAAATCCTCAAGCGCATCATGGAAGTGTGAGTGTCGTATCGGATACGACGAAGAACGACTAGTCGTACTAGTTATTTGGTGCAGCGGAATTTAAAAATTTTATTCGATGAAACCACATGATCCAAGAATAATTCTTGAATCGTTTCATCTATAATCACAACAATTATAATGCAATACCTCTTGAAGCGTGGTTGATCGAGTCTCTAAGAGAAGAGACCTCCTGTCTCAAGTCTGATCGTCGGAGAGATCGCTTGCGAGCACGGGGATGAACCGCGTAGTCCTCGCAATCCAAGAAGTTGATCCAAGCACGGTTGCTCCTGATCTCGTCGCACGAGATCGAACGTCTCTTTCGTGGGCGAAGCACTCGAAGTAGATGAAGACCCGCAGAGCGTCGAAGCGGCAGCATGAGGGCGCGGGCGACGACGATTCTCTCCACCAAGGTGGACGACCACCAAGAAGAAGGGGGAGAGATATGGAGAAAGAGAGAGAGAAGAGTGCTAAAATAGCATGTAAAGAGAGAGCCAAGTATGCCTCTCTATTTATAGGGTTTTGGGATCCATGGATCTCAATCCATGTGACATAAAAAAATAATGGATGAGATTGATTTATGTCAATACAATGGTCAAGATTGTTGTTGGTAAAAACCAACAACTTGTGATTTAATTTTGATAAAATATATTTGATAAATCAAATAAATATTAATACCAAATTAAATCAATCAAATGAGGAGAGAGAGAACAAGGCAGATCAACCTTCCCCTTTGGTAAGGGGGGATGGCCACCAATTCCACAAGGAAATTGGTGCCGCCCCCTCCTTTCCTAAAGGGAGGGCAATCTCATGGATTACCATGAGATTGCACATCTCCTTGATTTTCTCTATACTCAAATTACCAACAACAATTTGTTGGTATTTTAATTCACCAAAATAATTCTCAATTAATTTTGGGAATATTGCAATCTTGACATTGGAATATTCTGAATCATATTCACAACCCAAAACAAAATGTAATTTACATTTTCAATTAATTAAATAATGTGTATCCAATACACATTAATAATTAATCTACTAATATAAATTATATTTAACTCTCTCTAATATATTATAAATCACATTTATAACATATTATGAATAATTGGATATTACTATCCACATTATTCTTATCCATAATAATTAAATCACATTTAATTATATTGGATAATTCTTCATACATCCTGATAATTAAATCACATTTAATTATCAACTTCTCTTTGCTTAGATCTTATGGAATTGTTCTTAAACCATTTAAGAACAATGCTATTTCTCCTCAGATATTTGGAGATAAGGACAGGGCGATTGTATTGTTCCACGTATAGTGACTTGGATATTGAGATCACATCTCAAATCCAGATCCCATGGACCTCTCATAGATGCTTGATTAAATCAAGACCGTATACCTAATCTTCTCATTGCATCTGAATCTCATTCAGATCAATGTCCAGTAAATGGACTAAGATTAGGTCACTTCTCTGATGAGAGGAGTCACTAAAATCCAGACCTGTTTCATCACTCCCTCGGAATGGAAGTGTCATGGTTATACAATCGTTTATGATCAAATCACCCTTCAGGTATTCCCAATACCTGCACATCCTGCATACTGGAAGACTCATGATCATCATGAAGATAAAGATCACTTTTACACTGTCATCTTCATAGTCTGATCATTAAGTTTCTCAATCTTGGTCCTTGGGATATGGTACAGATCATATGCTTTCACAAAGCATATATCTTACCTTCAAATTCATATCACGCTTCTAAAGCATGATGACCATGCATGGCATTTGGTCAATCCCAATACCTCATGAGTGAGCTCATGTCTCCCGGTTCACAAGTGAACCTGTATGATTCCTTTGAGAGATCGTATTACTCATATGCCCTTACATGCACACCAGCTCGCCGGTGTATAGACCTTGATTAGGTCATCAACCTATTGGTCTGCCAAATGTACATACTCAGACATATAGCAATACATCTGTCTCTGGTCAGAGGATGTTTGCCTGTGATGTGACAGCATTCATCATAGGTCTTTGGTTATCTCGATCTCGTTAAGTCAACTCATTGACTCAACTAATCTGATACCTCCGAATCAATATTCCTATGCAGAGGACCTACATCAAGAGGTCGATCAGATATCAGTCTATTGAGATGGGATTGCCATCTCCCACTCAGACTGGAGATCACTACTTGTCAATCATTGATGATGCTTGATGAGTCATCTATCTAACTCCTTAGATATTCATCCAAGCATCAACCTCTATGATTCACTTAATAAATCAACAGCTGTATGATTATCAAGTTGGCCATGGTACATAACCCTTATTGTACAGAGGGACCTTATAGTGCATTCATTCATTCCATATTAGAAAGGGAGTGAAACAAAATCTACAACTTTTATTGATAAATCATTTATTACAATAACATTTATTGTAGGAATGGTTCGCCTCGGGCTCACATTGCTAACAGTACCCTCCTTCCCCGATGATCTCGCAACCACTCTACCGTTATCCCCGACCAGACCTCCAATTCCCTTATCTAATCTCCTTCCCCCATCGAACCCATCACCGATAACTTCAGCGATAAACCCCAACGACCGAAGCCCCTCATTGCCAAATCATCAACGTCCTACGACTCCTCTCCCTATAAGACTCCATCGCCTCCAATCCTTCAAGCTTCATATATTGATCCACCTATTATCCACCATATCCATATCTGCAAGGAGAGAGAGAGAGAGAGCTGGAGTATGGAGTGGAGACAACACCCCACCTTGGCCGGCGAAGACCTCCCCTATGCGTGATCCACCGTGCTACGGTGCTCTAGCCATCGTTGAGCTTTATCAAGACAAGCCCTTGGCTAAGGCAACAACCAGGAGTTAAGGAATGCTCCTCCATCCTAGGCGATTCCACCATTCAACACCTCAGTTCATATGATACATCTCCCTCATCGCCATTGCTCCACCAACGCATCCGCCTATCTCGACATCAACATCCACGCCACCGCTAGCTTCTCCGTTGCCACCCCGCACCACTGCCCATCAGAGCTTCCACCTAAAACCTATGGAAGGCATTAGCTGGAGCATAGCAGGGTTGATAGGCACATGGCCCACCCAGTATCTATCCTTTATGGCTAAGATATCTAATCCCAGCCCAGATCTCAGTCCACCTCTCAACCTTCCCCATCAATCGAACAATATCTAAAAGGAGAGCCCCATGGCCTTCAAGCTTCAGATCCCGTTGGATCAAGAACTCAAGAGACCAGGGTCGTCCAAACCCGCCCAATTTGGGATCGTTGATCGAAGACTCATTGAACGACGTGGAACACATTCAAGCCTCCTCTTCGGGTGAAGCTAAGCAAGAATAAGTCGGCACATGGAGTCTCGGGCCGCCCAATCCAGTCACGCCTCGTGCGCATGCCACATACGGTGGGTAAATTTCACCCTTGCTCCCCACCCTCTTCCAGAATTGTTAGGAGATCCTAGTCATGCGTGTAGCGCGTGACTTTGGGAAAATTACAGGCAACTACTACAATGTTTCAGATTTTAAAAAAAGACCCCCACTATGGGTAAATATCACATGGGTCCAGTTGGTTCTTGAAAACTGCAATATGGTCCTCCCAAAGGGTATAATTACAATGTTTTATTTATTTTTATTACAATTAGGCCCCTTAACTCCAATCTATCATAACTTGAGCATTATTTATCGGATTTTGATGCACTTGATGTTGTTTTGAAGCTTTCTTGATCCTCTATCTCATAGAATATTGTAATCTATCTTTGGAGACATTGTTGGAATATTAATTAATCAAGGAGTTTATTTGATCTAATGAGCCCTTCTACTTTCTCTTATTGATATTTATTGCTCAATAATTGAGTGCAAAACTTGGAGAATTTATTTCGGGAAATTAATTAAAGCTTAATTGAATAGTTATTTTCAGTAATAATTGGGGTATGTGCTAATTGACTTGTCTTGGCTTGCTTCGACTTGCTCACTTACTCATACTCATCATTTCATCATCACCTTTCATCATTTAAAATCAATTAATTACATTATCACTCACCCAATAGCATAGAATTAATTTTTCCTACATTAAAATTATTTTGAAAAGCCATGCATCATATTTTCTTTCATTGATTAATTACATCTTGCTTATTTAAAATCCATAAAAAGCTAAAAAAATACAGAAATACCAAAAATATTCATTTCTCTTTGAAAACCTAATTTTCTTAGATTATTTGAGAATTAATTCTAAACCTTCATATTACCTCTCTGAGTTCGACCTTGGGACTTATCCAAGTAAAATAAATAATCGTGACTACAATGATACTTGATTCTCCATATTAATTCCTCAGTGTGGTCACTTTTTGACGAATCTCTGAGTTGCTCGGCTACAACATATCAAGATAAAAGAGGGAAAATTTCTTCAGTTCGTCAAATTATCACAACCAATGAGGCGACATGTAAGCATCGAATAGGGATGGATGCACAAGTACTAGACTTCATAAGTAGGACAAAGGCGGGCCCAACCGTAAGTGGCAGCCTCCTTCCCCATCCACAAATGTAGCTGTCCACATCCTCCCCTTCCCCACATCCATGTCTCCTTCCTTATCTCCGAGCACTTCATGCCCCTTATGGCTGAGATGGTCTCTAAGGTACCATAGGTGGCAGAGATGATGGTTTCTGAGCAACAATTGTAGGAACTACAATGGTGAGGGGTCCTCGTGCATTCGAAGATGGCAAAGAGGCGTCGAGGGATGGTGGCGAGCTCGGAGGGAGTAATTTGCAAGAGGGATGATCGATTGAGGGAGTCCTATGACCTGGAGCTGGCTCGAAGTTAAGGGGCAGAACTTGGTACATCGATCAATGATGAGGAGAGGGAGAAGAGCTTCATAGGGATAGTTGTTGTGAAGGATCCCCATAATTGATGGTGATGATAAGGACTTGATGGCGATGGAGAGGTTAGGAGCCCCATGCAATGAGTTATGAGCTCATGGATGGTGTCAAAGGAACCTAGGAGAGCTAGGGTCCTTCTTTGGTAAGGAGGAGCATGGAGCTCTAGCCTAAGAGGAGATTACTCAACCTTTGTAATTTGAGGCAATGGTACCACTTGGAGCATCAACGAGCTCAATGATGATGGATTGAAGATTGAGGGAGGATGTAATGCTATTTGAAAATGTTATATGCTATAAGGTTAAAATATGAAGATTCTAACGAATTCTATCAAAGTTAACTTTGATTTCGATGGAAGTTAACCCAAAGGATTGTGGTGTAAGAGTTAGTAAGATTATGAAGATAGTAGGACAACTATAAATATATCAATGGTTATGGTGTAACTAGTAAAGTTTGTAAGGATTGTAGTGGGAAAACTCCTAAAATCAACATGGATGCCGTTAGAAATTAGAATTTTCATTCAAAATGTTAATGAGCTACTCACAAAAATAAAGAACGGGAAACATAACCAACAGGAAGATACTAACATCTACATAAATACATCCACACTTATTGTTTGTATGTATACGTGTGCGAGGCCTAAAATAATTGGTAAAAAAACACAAGCACATATATACCATTAAAACTAACTAATCCAAAAACCAACCAAAAATACATAAAAATGTTGCGAGAAATGAACGAGAAGTTGCTCATAAGAAACAACTAGAGAAAAAAACATCTAGAAGCTTCTCACAAAAATCAAAGGAATATTAAAACAAACAAATGCTTATATGCCTAAAAATGGTATGCATGTGTATAACTCCAAAATCGATATTAGGAAGGAGGTAAAGCTATAATTCAACATGTTTAGAAGCACATAAAAAACTAATTGAAATAAAATCAGTTGAAAGCTACAAAAATACACGTATGTATCCGAATATGTAAACAACCAATAGAAACAAAAAATACAAGCACATATATGTCCCCAAAAATCAACTATTATCACCCATCTCAATCATCATATGGTCAATCCAAGAAGACCCCTAAAATTTAACTCAAGCCACATAAAATTGTTGCAAGAAATAAACTCGAATCTGCTTCCAAAAAACAATTGAAGATAGAAAACAACTAGAAACTACTCACGAAAAACAATTGTACAGAACAAGTATGTAGAGTGAGGGGGGGTGTTGTATTAAAAAAAATGATATTCAAGAGGAACAAAATCAATATAAATGCTACCTAAAGTTAAAGCCATCATTTGTCATGTATGAAACAACTTACAACTAGAAATAACATCAATTGTTAACATTCATGCAAAGGATGCAATAAGAATAAATGCAAAGGAAATAAAATAATCAAATCATTTGCATCAAATCAAAGAGCAAGATCATTATTATTTGTATATGAGTCATATTTTGAACATATAGTCAATTCCAAATGTATTGCATAAGAAATAACGCCATTGTTGTTATTATGGGAAGATGATAACTCATTGATTCATCATATCGATGTGTCTCAATTGAATGAAATCCTAAGCCAAATCCATGTGTTGTATTCTATAATCTGCATAATTCGCATCTAACAAAGCACACTCACATTGTATAAAAGAACTCCTACAAAACCCTTAAAAAATCAAAATGAAGTCAGTTTTCTTATAAAATAGACCGATTTTCATGAATAACTAACCACTTATACATATATCTTTCTTAGTAACATGTTTCTCTTATAACTTTTATATATAAATAGATGGAAAAAATGGGACTGCCCACCTCATTTTCCGGCTTTTTTTTTCTAAAAATAAAGCCATGTAATTTCATCATTATGTCCCTCTAATATGCCACTCCATTCGTCAGAAACAGAGACTCCTAAGCCTTCCATCTTAACGATCTTAGAATTGCTCTAATCGACCTGTTCTATATGGAAGGCATATAAGTCTCTGTTTCTGACGAAATTGGAATGACATATTGGAGGGGTATAGTGATGAAAATACATGGCTTTATTTTTAAAAAAAGTAAAAAAAAAACGTCAAAAATTTAAGCAGGGGCAGCCAAGAGCAGCCCCATTGAACCCTATAAATAAATAATATATATAGATATAATCTATAAGTCGGTGATGTAAATGCATAAAATATATAAGCATATTTGAGCAAATACCGTAATGCATGCCTCAAGCACATCTTTCTTTCATAAATCAATTATATAAAAGAAAATATTAAATATGCAATTCATGAAAGGTTTATATGCTAAGCATAGATGTACATGCCTATCATGTTTCTACAAGTATAAATGTTATATGTACAAACCATCTATAATTACATAAGCTTTGCAACCTAGATATAACTATATAAGATTTATAATTCTATAAATTATGACTATCACTAAGCATATCTCTAATGGAGTTTTATTCTATACTTGTCACTTACAAATTTTGCAGGCCCACTTAGTATCCTTAGACTACAAACCCATTTCTGGGTTACTTTATCAAAAGAATAGAAAAAAGAGGAAAATTAGGGATTTTTACCTCAAGAAGCCTATAATCTTTGTCAATTACCTCCACAACCTTTGAAACAACCTAATTCCCCCCTCGACCTCGTAAACTTGCTCTGTCTTACCCCACAGACCCTACCGTCAACTTTAACTTTATTGAAATCAACTACTTGAGTTAAAGTTGAGTTTATCTAACCAAAGAAATCAGACGGTGAATCTTCCTTCTCCCTCCCTCCTTCCTTCTCACCCCCTTCTTCATCCTCTTCTTCTACAAAATCAGATGGGGAGCTGCACGGGATCACCTTGTTGAGGTAGGAGATGTAGATCTGGAGGCCTTTTGTAACTTCCCGGGCTTAGGTCCTCGATCCGTTATCGAGGAAAACTGGCCCTGACAACTTGTTGGGTTCGTGCCCAAATTGATCCGTTGACAACCTCCCAAAGTGCTTAAGCTCAAACTGTCAAGTAGTAATCCCCACCACTTAAAACCCGCTCTCACACTTTTTGAGTTTTCGATGTGGGACTATGTTTGAGGGTTGGGGTGTTACATTCCTCTTATATCCTGAGGGGCAGGAAGATCTTGACGAAGCACAGGATGGAGGTGTCGTCCCTTTGGTCCACGACATTGGTGAGGCGGTGGCAGACGAGGCATAAAGTTGTGTCCCCTGCATCGCGTCAACTCCTTCCCCCATCTATTCTCTATCATTTACTAGAAATGGGGAGGAGGATGTTTCAAAAGGGAAACCCAAAAAACTGAGCTTTGTGCTCCACGACACATACATGATTGAGTGGTGGCTGGTGACTGACGACCACCACCTTCACCTAGGTGTTGCTCCACCGGGCTATCTCCATCGCTTTTGCAGGGTGTTACTTCACCACTGTCATCTTTGAGACAACTTTCCCTCAAGACAATGTCTCTTCCCAGCTCATGCTACTCGTCCCCTCACGTCACATCTCGATGGTGTCTCCCGTCCTTCTTCTCGGTCATGCTCTGCGCCACAAGCAATCACCCAACACCAACACCACCACTACCCTCTTGCTTCCACTACCACCACCAGCATCAATGGTAGGGGGACAACCACTTATGTCCTCATGGTCTAAGGGCTACCTTACCATATCATTGAATTTCATTTTTTTCAAATATTATGTAGTAATTCATATTTTAGTTAAAAGTTTCATAGTTTATATGCAAAATTTTGAAATTATTATTTTAGTCTATAGAAATTTGTAATATATTTTAAAGTTCTTGCTTTATCTAATCTTTTTTGGATTGAAACCTAGGAATTTCTCCAAGAACTTGAGGATGACCTATTGATCAACCTAGAGGTTCGACCTTGGTTGAAGCTATCGTCTATGGTCTTTCCACCTCCGTTGGTAGCTAACAAAGAGGAAAATCACATTTTCTACACCCATATCTCACTAAAAGTGATGAATGTGAATTAAAAGTCATGTTCGAGGATTACACGCACTTCGGACTATTCCTTAGTTCCTACCCTAACCAGAATTGATCTTTCGACCATCTTAATATCCAACAGAGCCTTAAGATAAACTGGAGATTTCATTTGGTATATAACCGACTACAGTTGATCCAAAATTCATACCATCAGTCTGGCTCACCGACGACATGTCAACCACACCTGGGATTATACTCTATATCTTTCATCATTATTTGAGTTAGCCAAGCTAGACATTCTTCCAACTCTCTATGTCCTTTCTCCATACTCCTTATATCACAACTATACGCTTATATTACACCATACTCATACCTTGACACTAGAATCTTGTGGTTTTTTCGATCATGGATGTTCCTTGAGTCAGATGCGGGCGTTAAAATTTGCACTAATTGAGATGTATCATATGGTTATCTTCCAAGTATTTTCTCTCATTTGCATTTTTTCTTTATTTTTATTAGTTCTAGATCAAGCTAAGCCAGAGGACACCCGTAATAATAAATGGTAAAACCTGCGGAAAATTACGAACTTGAAAGATTTTGAAAAAAGCATCTCTCATCATTTCACCCTACACTATCATTTATTTATCCTCTACTCTCTAATTTTTGCATTACTCTCACCATGGGGACATGGATTCTCTTGGGGTGATATAGCATGCCTTTCATATTTTAAAAAATTGCACAAAATCTAAAGAATATCAAAATCTCGGTATAGTTTCTGCATCTTTTGGAAATGCTAAAATATTTTCATATACCCAAAATCTCATAAAATTACAAAATATTTTCCAAATAAATTATTCAAAAATATGTAAAATTTTTATAAAAATCTCATAACATGCCTATTTTTTGCCCATATTTCTAGGATTTGAAGGTTGACTTTTACAAGTTTTTGACTTCAACTGAGAAGACCTTAACGCACTTAATTCTTATACAACTTCATTAGGCATGGGTTTTCTTATTTTTCAAGACCACTTTGGACTTAATTCCTCGAATTCTGCTAGTTATGAGGATAATAATAGAAATTTATGTGTCTAAGTAAATCAACTTGAACAACTTGTGGTTCTCTTTCACTCTTGAACAATGACACTTCATATCATAGCTCAATTGACTTTGAGTATGAAATACTACCTCGATCTCTACCAACGAAAGGAAATGGTTGCAATATGTAGTGCCATCCAATGCCTAAATGAGTTTAAGTTTAAAGAAGTTCAACAATCTAAGCCAGGGGTTCACTCGTTCTTTTTAAGTTTGAATCTGCCAGCAAACTACCTCGTATAATGTATTCAGATCCATATATATACGTGTACACTCTCGATTCCCAATGTCGCAATGTCATACCAAAAAGTTTTTTTACTAATTTATTTTTTGAGTTTATAAGAATGGATTCTTATTATTTTTTATTAGAATTGGAGTTTTAAACTTATATAAGATACGAGATAAAAATAAGGGAGAAATTATTAAGAATTTAAAAATATCATAACAATTTCTTTATTTCTTCGTTTTATATTTATTATTTATTTCTTTATATATATATAATATGTATATTATGTATATATTATATATATAATATTTTATAATATTTTAATATTTATAATTGATATAATTTATAATTTCGATAATAGCATATTCAATTAAATTTTCATCTTAGAAAAAAAAATTAATAATACTTTTTTTATATTTCTAAAAGTTTTCCTATTTTATTTATATTAAAATCAGACAAATTATATATACAAATTATATATATTATATATATATAAATAATACTATATAATATAAACCTATTATATTAAACACTAAAGACTTGTTGTTGCACCGAAACATATAAATGTTTACTAATCTGGCTAATGTTGAACTTGGTAAAATGAAATGGTTGGATGCATGTACCTATCCAATATGTAAATGCAAAGTAAATACATCAAAGAATATATACTAAAATAGCCCTAGCTTTACCAGATAAGTCGTGTAGTAGACTAATAACGGTACCAGAGTTATTCTATGTAAAAAAACAAAAAAGGGCAACTGATCAAAGTGGCCTACAGAAAATCCTAAGAAAAATCCATGTTCTTTATAAGTCTGCTCTCAATTTCTGCTAACAAACTTAGGTGAAGTGAGAATGAGTCATGGACTAAGGAGAATGGAGGTTGTAGATATTAGGAATATTAGGGTAACTTGATCTTGATCGGTCGGCCGCCTCTGTTTCTTAAACTCGAAAGAGCTATAACCTTCACAGGCCGCTCAAAATATGCTCAAGGTTAAAGAGAGTGTACATGTTGATCATGATGTTATGACTTAACCTAAATATATAATCAACTGAAGTTGGTAGAAGTTGAGGGTTGTAAAACTGTATACTCAAGTTTAGTTAAAGTCCAACCAAATAGATAATCCAAAGATCAACTCAAGTCTAATCGAGAAGCTCAAAAATCTGTTGGTGTGTTTGTTGCAAAACCTCTTCAGAAATTCTTTGTTTCTGACTTTTCCAATAAGTATATTGCCTGTGACTATTCACATCGTATAAAAGAACTCCTAGAAAAACCAACAAAAAATAAACAAGGACATAAAAAGTATAAAAATTGGTTGTAATGGACCCGTTTTGCAAATAGCTAACCACTTGCACATATATATTACATAGAAAATAACATGCTTCTCAATCACTTCGATATATAAATAAATATCACTTAAACATGTAAATATATAAATTCTTTGAGTTGGTGATGTATTGTGGACGATATATGCATACATTTGAGAAAATACTATAATATACGCCTCAAGCACATCTTTCTCTGATAAAAAATAACAATTTATATAAAATAAAATATTAAATTTATAACTTATAGAAGTTATATATCCTAAGCATAGATGTATGCGCCTAGCATTTTCCTACAAATATATGTGTTATAGGTACAAAACATCTATAATTCCATGAGCTTTATAATCTAGATACGCTTAGTCTCCTAAGACCACAAGCCCATTGTGGGCTTTGCATTATTAAAAGCGACACAAAAAAGAAGCAAAGGCACTGCTGACGTCAACAGAGTCCTTCCTCAAGCTGAACATGGGGAGTCCGGGGGGGGGGGGGGTGCTTCAATCCTTGTGGCCCAAAGGCCACATTGCAATTTTCCTTGAATTCAATTTTAAGTACTTTGGTCCAATTCGTAATTATTTTAATTAATATTTCATGGACTATTATATAAAATTTCCAAAGTTTTTATTTTATTTTTAAAGTTCTTCATTATTTCATTTTGATCCTTGAGAAATTTTATGCAATTAAAGGAACTTAAAATTCTACTTCTGCAATTACCCAAAAGAACAGGAAAAGTGCATATTCCCTTCCCTAAAGGACACATGCCCTACCTATGATGCAATCGAGTTCACTCTTCGAGTAGGGAAACTAGGTATATTTCCGAGGCAGGTTAGCGAACAATGACTACCGAGTAAAAGTGATTTGTTTATGTATAAGGCTTTCTATTTAGGGAAAGGCAATATAGGGAGCATATATTGTATTATGACAGTTAGAAGTGGAGGGTGGTATGATTGGAGAGAAGGTTGTCGGTCAACGAAGAGAAGCAATTACATCGATGGTTGAGAAAGAGAGTCTCGAAATAAGTTAAAGAAAATCTCACAAGGGAGGTCATAGCTTGACGAAGGGGGTTGGGGGTTTTTGTTTGACTCACACATCAAAGAGATGAAAGGTGGGAGGCAAGAAGGGGAGCATTGAAGATCATTCTTAGCTCTTGTCCTCATTGCCATTCCAATTCTAAAATAGATACTTAACTCTGACTGTACCCGTTTCAATGTTCTGATAATAGTGCAGTATGCTTACCACTCAAAGGACTAGCAAATTCCCCCTTGTGGGAGTTGCACTAGGTAGCCAACAACCAGCTTAAAAATAACCGGATCTTTCCAACATGGATTTGAGCAAGAATTCATGTAGCCGGCCCTACTTAAAGTGGGAGAAGGCTCTACCATTTTTTATACTTAACTCAGACACCTTCATTCATGTAAACACCAACGCGTTGCCTAAACAACCATGCACCACCACGTCATCGACATCACCTTACATTTGACTTATCTTGTGCAGCAAGCAAAGATGTCAGTTGAGCTCGTAAATTAGATACACTAATCAGCTCTGACAATTACAAGGCCATAAGAATTATAAATTATACAAAATAATGAACACATAGCTGGTACAAAATCGCCACAGACGAAAGAGAAGAATGGGTATATATGAATGATGCTCAAGCTCCGTTGTCCTGACACCAATCTTTCAGCTCACCGTCAACCCAAATCTAAAAGAAGAAAGTATTTTGAAGAGCCCAGCCGGGTTGTCTGCATGTACCTATAGGACAGAAGAACCAAAAGCTTTAAATAAGCAAATAAAAGGCCAAACCTGTTCTCTAGATGTACATCATATATCATTGTTTCTTATCTCTTCTTCGATTTTATTCCCAAAGGTTAGTTACTCTTATACGTAGGATCAAATTTTCATTTTTCAGTGCTAAAGGATTGATATTTTCCTAAGAATTGTTTAAATGAACTTTTCTTTGGAGAGCATTGTTGGGGTCATTTCCTGATTTCCTGGGTTAAGTGGAACTTTCAACTGTGTAGATTCTCCATATGCCTGTCCATAATCTTAGTCCTCCAGTTAAACAGCCATCCTTCCATAACTTGTTGGCTCACTATAAACAGCTTTGTGATGCTAATGCTATAGAAGGAAAATATAATTCAAGTTATTCCGCAATTTATTTCGTTCATAACCCCTCTTCGCCCTGAGAAATTTACAGCCGAAAATTAATGTAGGATATATATTTTAAGAAGTCGTTCACTTATTTCTGTTTATAAAAAAAGTGCCTAGAAGCAACTTTTTAAAACCAAATGCTAAAAAACAGGTTGTCTTCCAAATAGACACAACCTAGATGGTCCGGTCATTGAGTGGTATGCCTACCACAATAAGGAGCAGGGTTCAAACTTTACAATTACCACATTTTATCTGAAATCATATTCTACAGGTTTCACGCCACTTTTTCTTCGATAATTCCACTACGTATCCAAGGGGTCAACCTATTATCTTAGCAACCATCTGATATAATTTTTTTAAACAAAAGAGATGTTAAGAGAAAATAACGAATTGAGGCCCTAGGGTTCTCTTATACATAGGAGAAATTTATTGGGCAAATTAAATAAAGAAGACGAAAATAATAGAGTACATAAAAGAAACAAAAGATAACTAATATCTCAACATCCCCTCAGTTGGATCGTAGATATCGATAATGCTTAGCTTTTATTTGAAAAATGTAAAGGGAGGCATCCCACTTTGGGACCCACCACATCGTATAGGTATAGATTTTGTTAGAGTTATTATACTTAGATTTATGTTCGTAACCCTTCAGGTTTCGTAACCCCTCGGGGGTATTTATGTATTTTTTCTTTGTACTTTGTAAGGTTCTCTCTCTATATAAGAGACCCTAGCTCTATGGAATAGATATCTCATTCGTCTCTCTTTTCCACATGGTATCAGAGCACTCCTAGACAGGGGTTCTGACATAAAATCCCCACCGCCACCTTCAAGCCTTGTAAAAGCATGCGTGAGCCCTCTTCCCCGAATTAGGGTCCCGCGCAAGGTCCTCCAATCGCCTCTACAGCAGCTCGACCCCAAAGGAGCATCTCCAACACCTATTGTTGCTGCTGGAACCACCTACGGAGGCTCGCTAGTGCCGACAGGGGGCCACAACCCTCTCGTTAGCGCTGCCCAGCGCTTCCAGGAATCCAAATCTGATGTTCGTTGAGGTTTTCTTTCAGCCCTTCTTCAAGGACAAACGTGAGTTCTATGGCATTTTCTAGCCCTTTTATTCATCTTTAGTTGATCACAAGGTCTTCTTTCTATTTTAAGATCACCACGACACATTCTTCTACCGAAACAAAGCCCTTGGCCACGAATATTATGGCACAAGGTACTACTATCAAACTCAGGACACATAAAATTACGTGCTTTGGTCTCAATCTTTTATGGTGTTCATTGGTGGTCAGAGGAAACTCTATATGAAAAGGACAAAGAGTACGACAACTGGCAGGCAGACAACTACTTAGTTATCAACAGGATGACCAACACATTGCCTCAAATCTTCTCTACAAAAATACGGCCAGGGAAATGTGGGAGGATCTCGAGCAAACAAACTCCCAGAAGAAGACGAAGTCACACCTCGCAGACATTTATAGACGAATCTGGCCGGCATCTCAGGGTGATTCCACCCTCATCGAGTACCACATGCATCTCTCCAGCCTGTATGAGGAGCTTGCAATATTCCAGCCCTCATGTTGCACCAAACAGATACAAGAGCGTTCTGATTGGCAGGTATACTACTTTCTTGATGGCCTGGATTCTAGATACCATGCAACAAAGGAGTAATTTCTTATATCAGACACACTGCCAACAATGACGGCCATCTTCGACCGACTTGATGAATTCGAGACATCAGTTGCCAGGCCTCCCGTCTTACCTTTAACAGAGAACTTTTCACACATCGTCTCATATGGGCGAGGAGGCAGATATGACTTATGAGGAGGACGCGATCGTGATCCAAGTCGTGGCCGTGGACAAGAATCTGGACGAGGCTGTGACTTTGGTCGTGGCCGTGGACGAGACTCTACTGCCCCATGCATTCACTGTGGTAGGTGGAACCACCCGACTGAACGACGCTGACAGAAGTTTAGTGTACCTTCTTATCACGCCAATAATGCCTATGATGATGCCTATGATGTGGAATAGGCGCCGCCTACAACAACCTCCAGTGGCAAGACTGTTCATCTTAATAACACGGATTACTCCTGCCTGATGCAAATCCTTCATACTCCAGGGCCTACTACCACAAGTAACACTACCACTGCTGCTCTGGCTACTCCTTCAGGTACAATAGCCAACTCTGCTGTCACTCCTGCTCCAGTTTAGATTATTGATTTCGGTGCCTCTACTCATCTCACTGGAGAAGGTAGTCTGCTCACCTCTTCTGTACCATCTACCTCTGTGAAGTCAGTTCAAGTCGCTAATGGAACTCAATCACCGATTACTATTGTCGAAACTATGTAATTCTCTTCCAAGCTCCGACTTTCAGGATTTCATTGTGCTCCTGATTTTCCTCTTAGCTTGCTGTCAATTCACAAGCTTTGTGTTGAGCTTCATTGCCGTGTGATATTTGATGAGTCTTGTTATTTTCAGGACATTCAGACGAGGCAGATTTTCGGCGAAGGTCATGAGACGAAAAGCCTATATTATCTTGACATACCCTCGGATTTTTCGTTGATGATTATAATCGATCTTCTTGGGTATATCTATTAAAGGAGCGTTCGAAGATAATCAAATTGTCAAAAATTTCTTTCAATAAAGTTAGAACCTTCTTTTTTAGCATTGTTAAGATCATTCGTATTGGCAATGCTCTTGAGTTAACCCAACAATACTTGACCTCTTTCTTTGCATCCCAAGGAATTGTTCGCCAAACATCATGTTCATATACCTCACAACAGAATGGTATAGCTGAGAGGAAACTCCAACACTTGCTAAATGTTTTTTTTGAAGCCAAGAAAAGGGGGATACACTCAGTGGTGTTCACCCCAATATAATAAAAGGAAAGAGAGTCAGAGGTACAAACAAAAACAAAAAAGAACGATCCAGTAGAGGAGGCGAGAAGCCTCCAGTTCTGGGCAAAAACTCAAAAACAAGATATCAAAAATTAAGTACAACTCCAGTCGTCCACCGACCCACTCGCGCGGCAGCGCACATTCTCCATGTAGAAGCGTTGCACAGAGAAAATGGCCTCGTTACAACTAAGCCAAATCGACCATAATCTTGCCACCGGTGTCAAGAGCCGCCTTCTATCCATATGCCTATTCACGAAGAGAGAGTCACAGAAGGTCTCCACATCACAAGCACGCACCCAAGCCACAAGCAGGTCTTCCCAAAGCCCCCGGACCATAGGGCAGACAAAGAGGATATGATCCAGGGATTCCACATTCGATCCATACAGGACACATAGATTGGACACCGAGAGCATCATCCTTGAGCATCGATCATGCGTCATAAGCCTCTTTTTGCGGACCATCCATAAGAAGAAAACAATGCGCAAGGGCAGGCCCAAACTCCAGAATAAACCACAGTCTCTCACCAAGGAATCCGAGCGAGCAGGCGGAAGCTCAAGCAGTCCAGCATAGGCCTTCCGAGTCGAAAAGCCATCATCCCTCCAAACCCAATGATCCAAGCCCATGGAAGGCGTATCCGCAACAACAAGGACGTCCATCAGAGCAAGAAAGTCCAAGAACCTCTTGCTAAATGTTGCCAGATCTCTTCTTCGTCAAATGAGTGTTCCTAAACATTATTGGGTAGATGCTATCCTTACTGCAGTTTATCTCATCAATCGTGTTCCTTCGTCTGTTCTAAAAGGGGCAACTCCATTTTCCTTACTTTACCCTACCGAGTCTTCATTTCCCATACCTCTGCGAATTTTTGGTTGTATTGCCTTGTTCATAACTTTCATGCAGCTGACAAAGTATCCTCTCGTGCCATCAAATGTGTCTTTCTTGGGTAATCTCGTACCCAGAAAGGTTATCGTTGCTATGATCCTGTTGGACGCCAATACTGTGTCTGCTGATGTCACTTTCTTTGAACCTGTGAATGAAATTCCTCTAAGCCTCCCTCTTCTACCAATCGTTTATACCTTCTACACCAGTGTATGTATATTTGTCTGTCCCTTTTATGCATGATGATATGACCACTTTGAGTGCTCCCACCACCGCTGCCCCAGATATACCCGAGGAACTTCCTATAGCTCTACGCAAGCAAAAAAGGCAATGTACATATCACCCCATATCATATTTTACTTCTACAGATGGTTTATCTAGCTGTGACGAGATTTGCAGATTCTCTGAATGTTATTCATGTTCCAAAAGATCATTTTAGTGCAATGCAGGATCATGGTTGGCGATCAGTCGCCTGATGGTTCTATTGACAGGTTGAAAGCCAGGCTTGTTGCCAAAGGTTTCACACAAACTTTTGGAGTTGATTATTTTGAAACCTCGCCCATTGCTAGAATGTGGTCGATACGTACTATTCTCTCTGTTGATGCCAACAAGGCTTGGTCCATTTATCAACTTGATGTGAAGAACGTCTTTCTTTATGGTGATCTTGAGGAGGAGGTCTACATGATGCAACCGTCGGGATATATAGTCGAGGGGGAGCATGTATGTCAACTACGCAAGGTCATTTATGGCCTAAAGCAGAGCCACGTGGCATGGTTTGACAGACTCACTACAGAGATCAACACACTTGCTTTTCAAAGAACAACATCTGACTACCCTGTCTTTGTTAAATGACGGTCTACTGGAACGGTCATCTTTGCTGTCTATGTTGATGATATGGTTGTCACAGGAGATGATGTAGACGTATTCAGGAGACCAAGACCTTCCTCCATAAGGTCTTTGTCACGAAAGGCCTCGGTCAACTTCGTTATTTTCTTGGCATCGAGGTAATACACACTACAGAGGGGCTCCATCTTTCACAGAGAAAGTATTGCCTCGATATTCTGACTGAGGCATGACTACCTGGATGCAAACCATCTGGCATCCCTGCAGAAGTGAAAATATTCAACATTTACTGATCCAGCTTTTGAGGATGCAACACGGTACAGAAGCTTAGTGGGAAAATTACTCTATCTCATTGTTACTAGGCCAGATATATTATATGCTGTGAGCAGAGCCAATCAGCATATGGAGAAGCCTCTTTACAGTCACTGGCAGGATGTTCTTTTGATCCTTCGATATTTGAAGGAATCTCCCGGATGTGGACTCTTCTATCCGGTGAATGGCACACTAATATCTCCGCCTATACAAATTCTGACTATGTTAGCTCTCCTGAGGACCATCGATCCACTACAGGATACACCATGTTTGTTGGGGATAACCTTGTTACTTGGCGAAGCAAGAAGTAGACAGTAGTCTCCAGATCCAGTACGAAAGCAGAATACATGGCAATGGGTCAGGCCGCCTGTGAGATCACATGGCTTGCCTCTTTACTAACAGAACTTGGCGTGTCAGTCGCCATTCATGTACCCTTATACTTCGATAACAAGTCTGCCACATACATCGCCACCAATCCAGTTTTCCATGAGCGGACAAAATACATCGAAGTTGATTGCAATTTCATTCGTGATGCAGTACGAGGAGGACGAATCAACACTCTACACATCTCCACCGAACTTCAACTTGCATGCACCTTCACAAAGACTCTTCCAAGGAAGCGCCTCATGTACTTAATATCCAAGTTGGCCATGATCGACATATATGCCCCAACTTGAGGGGGAGTGTTAGAGTTATTATACTTACATTTATGTTCGTCACCCTTCGGGTTCCGTAACCTTTCGGGTTCTGTAACCCATCGGGGATATTTACGTATTTTTCCTTTTGTACTCTCCAGGGTTGTCTCTCTATATAATAAGAGACCCTAGCCATATGGAATAGACATCTCATTCGTCTCTCTACTCCACTTTAAAATAAACAGAAAAGAAACATTTGGGCATTACATCATATCATCCTTGCCATGCCGAGCATAGCGCCCAAAACTGAGCCATTACCCACACACATTAAAACTCTCCTCTCTAAAAATGACATTGTTCCTTGTGCACCTAATCGCCCACACCACTGTAGAAGGGTACAAACTATCCTCATACTCAAATCCACAGACCGATCTAATGTCTCCCTAGAAAGTGGAGCAGCCCAAGGTTGCAAAAAGCGGTATGCGGTATTCAGTCGGTAGGGTCACTAATTACTGTTTAAACGGTATGCGGGAGTTTAAATGGAAATTAAACGTGTTATGCGGTTTTGTATTTTAATTAATAAAAAAATATTTACATATATATAATTAATAAGAAATATAACTAAATTATAAAATATAATCACATATTCACAATATACATCAAATATTGTCATATTCAATGATTTTTTCCTATCAATTGTCAAAAATAGCATATAGTCAAAGTTTGGAATCTCGATTTTGATGTATAAAGATAAACAACAAAAGGAATGAAGCGAACACGTTATATCGGATATCTAGAACCTAATATCTATAGAGTTGTTTCATCTCCATTGCATAAATCCAAAGGGGGTGAAGCTCCCCAAGTTGAAGACCCATTGTATGCATCCTTGTGTCACACCATACCCTACAAGAACATGGTTCTTGATGAAACTGGTCAACGAGCCTGGGGGACTAGGAGGGGCCCATGTTAGGGAGAAAAAAAGCACATTCTCACATTCTTGACAGGTTGATGTAAAAAACGGGGTTTAAACGGCGTTTAAACGGCCGTTTAATGCTGATTAGGCGGCCTGGCCGCATATGTGCCCGCCTGGGCTTAGTCGGTGCGGTCCAGGACCGCATGTGTGTAAACGACCTTTTAAACGGCCGTTTAGACTGTTTTTTACATCCCTGGGGCAGCCTACCTGTGCAAGCCACGTGATGCCGTCCCGGCTCCAAATCCGCACTGAGAACATACATGAGAATAATAAATGATCTGCATCTTCCGTCGCCAATCCGCATCTATCGCATAACACGTCCTCCAAGCCCAACAACTGACCCCGACAACCCTTGGTGAGGAGACTTCCACATCTGAAGAGCCAGAGGAAAGGCCCCTCCCCTATCCAGTCATAACTCCAAAAATGAAAAGATGCGCCATCCCCCAGCACCGGCCTCATCTTCACAGCGATCTCCGGGATAACCGTCGCAATCCCTTTCCATAAAGATGATGGGAGACACCTTGGGTTGGCCTCCAAGGTCATGGTAACACCATAGAGCTTCTTGAGCAAGGAGCACACCAAGTCCTCAGAACTCCCCCAAATTCGCACCACCAACTTCGCTAAGAAAGGCTTATTCAGCTCCCCCAGTCGTATCACCCCTAAACCGCCCTTCTTCTTGGCCGACGTCATTCTGCCCCACTCCATGAGGTGGATACCCTTCTTACCCTGCCTGCCATCCGACCAGAAAAATCTCCTCATCAACTTCTCAATCCTTAAACACACCCCAACAAGCAACGTTCTCGTGGAGAAAAAGAAAACTGGGATTGCCGAGAGAACATGCTTCAAAGAATCAACTTCCCTCCCTTAGAGAGCACTGTCATCATCCACCCAGCCAGCCTTTCCTCCATCCTCTCCATAAGCAACCCCCAATCAACAGACCTCGGCTTCCCCACCACCGTCTGCACGGGCAAGATTATCGGATGCATAACCTCTCTCAAGCAGTTAGCAAGGATCTTAGACACCAAGAGATAAATAGCATTCGACAATGCAATAGGTCTGTAATCTTCCACTCTAATCGGTGTAACCCTCTTAGGTAGCAGAAAGATGAGCGCCTTGTTTAGCCTCTCAAATACCTTGTTTCCCTGCTGAAACTCCTCCAAGACCTCCATCACATCCCCTTTAATTGTATCCTCGAACTCCCTGTAGAAAAACACTAGGAAGCCATCTGGGCCCGACGCCCCATCTGCATTGAGCTGGCAAAGCGCCAGCTTGACCTCCTCCATGAATCCCCTTACCAATACACTTGTCTCCTCATCGGAGATCTGTGACACTCCTCGCCCCTACCATCTCCAACCCTCCCGAATCTGCCTTCTACCAAACTCCTGAAAGTACGATCTCAACGCAATCCCCACATCCATGTTCCCCTCCACACCATCCCCCCGACGGAAATCGAATGCATGCAATTCCTGCACCTCCTCCCACTGACCGCGGCATGGAAACATTTCATATTTGTGTCACCTTCCCTCAACCTTTCCTGCCTAGACCTCTGCCGCCATGCCACCTCCTTCTTTTTGTCTTCAAGCAGGATCTCATGAAGGTGAAAGTTCATGTCTGCCACTTCTTCTACGGTCAACCGCCTCTCATCCTCAACCTTGTCAAGTCTGCATAACTCCTCCCGTATCCTCAACATCCTGCCTCGCCTTCTCTCCCTGTTGGCACGATTAAATTCCATCAAGTGCCTCCTGAGTGAAGCCAATTTGTTAGCCAGCCTCCAGGTCGTCGAGCTGCCAACCGAGCACTCCTCCCAAAACTTCATCACTGACTCCTGAAAGCCATCCTCCAGCATCCATGCCCGCTCAAAATGGAAATAAGTCAGCGGGCGTACCTCCTCCCCAGAGGTCCACAGCAAGGGACTATAATCCGAATGCGCCCTGGGCAACACCCTTGCCTCTGCCAATGGAAAGTTCTCCAGTACCTCCACAGATAAGAAGAATCTATCAATACGAGACTTGGCTCTCGCGTTCCTCCAGGTGTATAGACATCCCACCGCATTGACTATATGAAGCTCAAGCTCTTTCAGACCATCCCTTAACTCTGTCGAGCCCAGGTCTCCTCCCCCACGACCACCAGGTCGGTCATCTGAAAGCAAGGTCACATTGAAATCCCCCGCGATGATCCAAGCAGCATCTTGCACCAACACTCTAGCTGAATTCAGATCCCCCACCTGTTGAGCTATGCCAACCCCGTTGCAAGGTCCATACATGTTTGTGTCCAGTATCTTGATCCCATCTGCCTTACATCACAGCAACGTTGATATAGAGTACCTGCCCCGCAGTTTGTGTCCCTCCAAATCGAACTTGACTGCATCTCACCCGTCACCAAGCCATCGGAAGCTCCGTTAGACTCAACACCTTGCATTCCACCATTCTGGTTCCCCTGACCTCTCTCCAAGACTCGGCAATTCCACATGAAATCTTCGTCTCCTGCAACATGACCACATCCGTCCTCCGACCCGAAATCATCTACCCCACCACCTCCCTTTTTTCTGGCCTTCCCAAACCTCTAACGTTCCACGTGATCAACCTCATTGAGAGACTTTGGATAACCCACTTGGAGATACCAACCCCATGCATCTCAACATCCCCTCCTCCAAGCCCAACCCTTGCCCTTCACTCCGTCCCCTTTCTAGGCCAACCAATTCCATCACGTCCATGCTCCTGCCCCCCCCCCACCCGCTTCCTTTGATGATTTCCAACCAGCCTCCGCCCCTCCAACCGTCGTCCAGCCCAAATCGGGCAACCTAAACCCTAATCATCCATTCGTCTGCACCGGAGATTGTCCTTGCCTACCCCCCATCATACCCAACCTGCGATATACCTCTAGCTTATGCCTCATGTGTCGCTCCTTCATCCCCTTGCGAGAATATTGCAACCCAAGACGACTGCCTGAAAGCCGTTGATTCTCGCACGCCCCCTCCGAGTCTTTGACCCTCCCGGTCCACCATCTCCACCATGCACCTGCAACCCCCTCGAATCTGCCTCCGAGAGAACCCTCGAGGACACCTCCACCTGTAGGGGCCTGGAGAACCCTCAAGAGAACCCTCGATAATGCTCAGCTTGGAACAATATCCAGAAAAAACCCTCTGGCTAGGGCCTTGGTGAGAACGTATACTGTCTGATCTCCTGAGCTAACATGAGTGGTGGAGATGAGGACCTTCTGAATCATGTCTCGAGTGTAGTGATAGTCTACCTCGACATGCTTCATGGAAGGATGGGTTGTTGACAATGAAAACGACAACCTAGTCACATTAGAGGTGCATGGGAAGAGGCACCTCAACTGCTAGGTCAATAAGAACGGATTTGACCCACATTCTGTACTCGGATTCTGCAATGGATTTGACGACCACTATCTGCTTCTTGTTCTTCCATGACACCAAGGAACTCCCTATAAACACTGCAAAGCCCGAGGTAAACTTCCTGTCCTTGGGACACCTCGCATAATCTACTTCTACACAAGCTGTAACAGCAAGGGATGTGCCTCTTCTAAATAGAAGACCAGTACCAAATGAGGTCTTTGAATACCTCAAAATCATATAGACTGCATCCATATGTGCATGTATAGGTTGCACCATGAACTGACTCACTTTGCTTACTGCAAAGGATATATCAAGCCTAGTGATGGTTACATATTAGAGCTTCCCAACGAGCTCCATGTACCTCCCCTTGTCTACCTCCCTAGTGTCATCATCATACAACTTTATGCTTGAGTCCATGAGAGTAGTGGCCGGCCTGCAATCTACCATGCCCATCTCAGAGATGATATGTAACGTACTTCCTCTGTGTCGTCATAAGACCTTACTGGTTCCTGGCCGTCTATTTATAAGAGGCATACCCCTTGCCATTACAGCTTGTGCAGATGCAGATTATGCTGGGTGTCCCAAAGAAACATGTGTTGCAAGAGGAAGGGTAGCACAAGTACATTTCTGCTTCCGCAGGGCAATAGGCACATCAAGATCATATGCATTCTCCTCAACTATCAGCCACTCTCCTGAGATGGCACCTTCACATCATGTAAAGAATCCTGTTGCATGGACAAATCACTAGTCCTATCAGTAGAAATAATGTGTTCATTACATACATAGGACGTGTTGGATGATGGGGAAGGCTCATGAGCAAGGGGAACTGTGCGGGACCTACGAACAAAGACACGAGGCAAAAATTGAGCAAAGATATTGGGTAGCGGTCCAGGGGTAGACATAAGAGTACGTGTAGGTACTGGAGGTGGTGCTGCTGGAGGTGGTGGAGGTAGTGTAGGTGCAAAAGGTAGTGCAACATAGGAGGAGACATGTATACCTCCTCATCTGAGTCAGATGGAGTCAATCTGTCACATGTAGGAGAGAAATACATAACTGACTCAAAGAAGGTGACATTAGCATTGACAAAGTATTTCCGTTGCAGCAAATCAAAACAACGATACCCTTTCTGGGTATGAAAATAGCCTATAAAGACACACTTGACAGCTCTAGGAGAGAGCTTGTCATGACCCGGTGTCAGATTGTAAACAAAGGCAACACGACCAAATATTCAGGGTGTAAGGGGAGAACAAGTCCTCGGAAAACACAATCGAGAAAGAAATATTTTCTCATAAAACAGAAGATGGCATGCGGTTCACCAAGTAGAAAGCAATGAGGAACGCATCACCCCCAGAAAGAGCGAGGAGCACTATTCTAGAACAAACGAGTCCGGGTTACATCAAGTAAATGATGGTGTTTGCATTCGACAAAACCGTTCTATTGAGATGTGTAAGCACATGAGGTCTGGTGTACGATGGGTAATGTGCAAAACTCTAAGACATTGTCAGAGCGTAAAAACTTGGCACTTGTAAAGAAAATATTCTTAGTTTCATTAATAAATGCTTTAATGACATACCTAGATTCAGATTTGTTTTATAATAGAAAGACCCAAGCAAGTCTAGAATAGTCATCCACAACAAGATAAAAACGGTGTCCCTAGTGATTAGGTATACGACTGAGATCCCAAATATCTAAGTGAATAAAGTCAAATAACTGAGTACTGCTACGACTCTGATGACCAGGGAAAGAAAATCGGTGATGCTTCTCAAGCTAGCAAGCCTCGCACTTGAAGTAAGATAGCGTGAAAATCTGTGGGAGGACATGACACAGCTTCTGTAGAGGAAGGTAGATAAAACGAAGATGCCACAAGTATGGTGATACTGGTCCAGTGGGAATAGTTTGAACATGAGGAGATCGGACTAGTTTGTAGAGCTCCCGTTGCTCAAGACCACATCCAATCACCCCGCCCGTGAGTATGTCCTGAAACACAAGAGAAGAGGATCAAAAATGGTACGACAATACAATAGAAAGCAAGTTCATCTGAAAGTCGGGAGCATATAAAACAATCTGCATGCACATGGATGGTGTCAAATGCACCTCCCCTTGTCCGATGATGGGTAAGTCGTTTGCGATGACGATCCATCTACCAAGATATATCGATCTGTAAGAGCGGAACTATGCTCTGTCTCCACACAGATGGTGAGAAACACCATAGTTCATGATTCATTCTGTCATATATGCTATGCTACAACCGGTAAAAGCATATGCTAGATCTGAGGAGCTCGAAGAGGCTCTAGCAGCAGCTGCGACATCTGAGGAACCTGCAGTGGTGCCGAAAGTAGGAGTCATTATCTTCCCTCAGACGGGAGAATATATCATCACGGCATGGATCTGCCTGAGGAGTCAAACTCTCTAGAGGCCAATCTGCCATGCCACACGAACATATGCAACAAGTACCCATACTTCTGATAGCATGTGTTCTCAAAGTGACCTAGATGACGACAATAGGTACAAGGACTACATTGACATCCACCTCCTCTGCCACAGGGACCACACCCTTCGAACTGTGCAGAACCTCTCCTACCGCGAGATGCAACCATCGCTAAGGAGGTATATGTGGTAGCAACGGGTGGGATGAGAAGCCTACTGTGGCGATTGCAAGCTTCCTCTATGGGAAGTATGGTCACACCTGTAAGAAGCTGTGCGCGTGCTGCCTCATACTCTCGATCCAGAGCTGCCGAGAAAACTCCAACCATCATGGAGTTCCTGTATGCCATCTACTGCTCCATGGAAGTGGTAACAAGCATGAAGCTGTGAAGCTTCTCAAACATGACTCGAAGCAAAGAGTAAAAGGTATGTAGAGGAAGGTCATTATGCTTGATCGTGTATATATCAAACTGGAGCTAAAGAATCTTGACCTCGTTCTTCGCTCGGGCATACAAGGTTGTCAGAATATCCTACATCGCTTACGTAGTGGGTTGGTTCAAAATGTCGTTGGTAATGTCTGTAGTGAGAGTCCCAAAGAGCCAAACACGTGCATACGCATCATCTTTCTTCCACGAAGTATTGTCCCCAGTCTTATTTGCCGGCTCAGACTTTGTCAGAATGAGCTCCTTGTTATTGCATTGCATAAGGGTCAAAAACTATATAAACCACAACTTGTAGTTGGTCCCATCTATCTTCACGATGGGATTCAGTCCCTTGAAAGCATCGGATAAAGAGAAGATGTTGCCCTTATTTTCTGACATGATGAAGAAGAACACCGAAAAGGAACTCGATTAGGGAAGTAGACTGATCTGAACAAGTCTACACGATCATATATAGGATTGGTTGTACATGTAGATTCATACAACTATCCTCGTCAATCCACGATCCGCGCTAGGGTCGAAAAAAGTGATTTATAGATTTGAATCACTTTTTTTTGTCAAAATCACACTGATTCAGAGTGCAGTTTGATGACAGAGAGGGGAGAAAATGCGATGGTGCCCGGATAAGAGGTGACATTGAGAAGGAATAAACAAAAATGAAGGATAAACCTCACTTATCCCTTATCCCACATTATTTCTTATCCCTCCTTTAGGTGCACGTCCATTTACGCATCTGAAATTTAATTTGGTTCACTAATACTTAATAAAAGCCTTGGCACAATGGTAAAACATGTCATTGTGCAACCTAGAGGTTACAGGTTCTAGGCGTGGAAATAGCCTCTTGCATAAACTGCATACAAGCTTATCCACTATTGCCCTAAGGTGGATAGAATTTTAATTTCAATACTATTAACGCTGTGGTTATCCACTATTGCCCTAAGGTGGAAAGAACTGTAGCTGGGTTTCACACCGACGCCATTGTGACTAACATTCCACAAATAACCCTCAAGCTAAGCCCCATTAAAAAACACGCATCTTTAACAGAAAACTACAGAATCGGCAATTCTGACTCTCTAAGCATGGGGATTGGGGGTCAAAACTTATTGGCACCAGAAACACCGTGATTCTATCCAATTGCACCTGATTAATAATTTAGTATTCTATCAAGTTGCATCTGATTAATAATTTAGTATTGAGTAGTTGAACCGAACGCACATTGAGTGTGTTTTTATATCCTCCTATATATTTACTTATTTGGACAATGAGTTTTCTAAACCCACACAAGCCTAAACTCAACCAAACCAGTCCACTTCTTTCCGGTCGATAGCTGAACTGACATTGCCAGGTAGGAAAGGCTCAACCAAATGGATGAGTGGCATCAGAGCAGGCAGAATGACCCGGCATGTCTACCAAAAAAAGAAGCAAGTCGTTTTGGTCTCCTATATGCCACTTTTGGTTGTTGGGTTTAGACTTAATAATTTGCTTCAATCTTAAATGCAGGTGGGTTGTACCCAACTCTGACACATTAATCTAGCAAAGACAACCATGTCATAACTTCCTAACATAAACAGTACAGACAAGAAGCCATATAATATATATTTACCCAATGCCCGGCATCCTCAAGTACATGCATCTGAACACCAGCTCCCTCATCTGCGGCTAACTCCTCTGCAGCATGGATCCTCTGAAGATCTTCAAGAGCCCATCTATGCAAGCTTCTTTCAGCTTTTAGAAAATTAAAATGAACACCTCGAGGCACATCCTCTACTATTTTCCTGATAACGGTGAAAAATGTGAAAACCTCAGCTTCCAAGTGAAAAAGTGTTATACATACAAACAGAACGTGTAATTACCATAGATGATAATTTTAAGAAATATTACCATAGATTTGTCTCTTCGTAAGACTTGTACATGTCAGAGATGCCATTGAGATCAAACACCCAATTAAAGTGTGAAGTTGAGGAACCGGGATATATACTCGGTCGAAGATTAGTGGCAACCCACTGAGACAAATGATGTAACAAAATAAGTACGCCACTTTCTCACCCACTGAGATAAATGATGTAACAAAATGAGTACGCCACTTTCTTATAGAAGAAGACCCACTTTACCGGCGGATATGAGGAGAAATTTTAATCATATGTAAATAAATATATCCTTAAAACAAACTTAAATTTCATTAAATGCATGATGAGCTTCTTGTTGTGCGGCATTTAGTTACCTTAGGAACAACAGTCATGTTTGTTTAGAAAGTTGCCCAATAACCGAGCACTTCTTAACCTTGCAAAGTAGATAGTAAAAGAACACAATTTGGCGCACATAGCACACTTGCACTTGCATGTTGCATTCAAGGAGAAAAGAATATCAATCTTGCAGTTTCAAGTAAAAAAAGTGCCGCTTTGACAAATGATATCTAGAGGTATTGCACCTCACTGAAGCCAAAGGCAATAAATCTGGCCCATACAGTAGCCCGTGCAACTAGACCACTGATAACATATACCTCAGGATGAAAGGAGAAACAAGGCCTTTAACACATCAACTATGGCGCAGCTTATTAGGAAATAGCTCACAGAAGAAGCTCTGACACATACTTTCAGTTTTTCCTATGATTTAAGAAGTCTCACTTTTCTTTCAAAAACATATTACCTGGGCAATGTCATTGGAGAATCCCTCAAGAAGGAGAGCTTCAATAACTTCTTTCTTCGACAAGAACTGTCATAAAATTTCAATTGTCATAAAATGATTTTGAATATTGGCACGTGAAAGATATTGACCAAACTAGATGTGACCAAACTAGATGTTATCAACTATGAGAGGCTCTTGAACCATATAATATTAAGTTATAAATAATTTGCAGCACAAATTAGAGCACCCTAAGCAGATAGACTATCAAAATGCACCCTTAGAGGACATCCTAATGTTTTATCATGCTTACGGAGAAGGAATATAATGAAAAACCTGATTGGGCATTTTACTTAAACATGATATGAGTTCAGCTGGACGATCTTCACCATGCCCACCAGGCCTGACAGTTCCAGGTGTTGCATCCAGGACCCAAACCTTTAGAGTTAGATAAAAGATGCATGAGATGTTGATTTCTTCCAATGTAAACACATTATGAACTTTTGCTATTACCCTAACGGGCCGTGCAAGAGGTTTCGCAGCTTGTTCCACCATGCTTAGAGCCACTAGCACAATTGATCAATATATACGTTAATGTTTGCTATATAAACAAATAATTTCCATCTCATTGGCATATAAAAAAAATTACTGAGAAGATAGCAATGAGCACCTTTTCCTCCAAAACTATGACCGACTAAAACACGAGGTGTTAATCGTAGTTGTCCAACCTGTTTCATTTATCGTCAGTTAGAAAATCCAAAAAACCTTAATAAGAACAAGATAATGATTCATATTGCAAAAATCTGCTCGTGAAATAAATAAATAAATTTCTGAATGTGGTGTGTGAAATGAGAAAATCTTTATTCTTGAGATGACTAATCTATCTCGAATGCCACCACCAAATCAACTCAGGGTTCATGTAGAAACTTTGGGTAGATCATCACCCCCTCCCCACCAATGTATGATTATCACAAAAATCATGCATGTCTTTGACAATTCCAGGAGTGTAATTTACATTCTATATGATAACTCGAACATAACACAAACTGCATATCTCAAACATATAGCTCGGAACAATGAAATCTTTAGTTTGACTAAGAAAAAAACAATGAGATCTTTGGTACTTCCAATGAGAACATATTAGAATAAAAGGTAAGAGGGTATCATATGCAAAGAGATTTAAAGAGCAAAAGGCAATCCTACATTATAGCATCAAGGAACTTACAAGTTTCAAAACATCCAAAGCTGCAGAGGCAACAGTATGGGGACCACGCTTCTTAATAGATGCTGATTCCCCATGGCAACGTAAATCTACTAAAAGGAACTGCAATAGTCAGCCATTAGATACTGTAAGGGGATGGCTAAAAATAAACACCACTAGCTATGACAATAAACCTATTTAGAGCAAAAACTTCGTGTCCAGAATTTATTTAACTACTTAATGAAGACATGTCCTGCATGTAAAAGTTTGAGGTGAACATCCACATAATGGGTCCTACAAAGTCTGCACTGTACATACTCATATTCATGCACTGCTGATCTCTCTCTAAATCAACTACAAGTGTCTTTTTGTAGTTCCAAAATCCCCAAGAAGCAAACTATGGGGAAATGGGGAATCCATCAAGTGTACACCCCAGGTAAAGTACCTCTTGCCATAGCACAGCCCGGGAAAGGTGTCGGAAATCACAAATGGAACATGAACATCACCCTCCAAGTAAGAACCTTTTTATCTCTCTCTCTCTCTATATATAGAGAGAGAGAGATACTGGGTTGCTACTTACAGGAGGCTTGCTACTGGGTTGGTGGAGCGGGACGAAGATCTTTGCGCAGATTTGAAGGTGATTTGGGCGGCTAAGATCCCTACTCGGGTTAAGGTCTTTCTTTGGTGCCTAAGAAGAGACCGGATCTGTGACAAAGTGACAAGAGCCAGACTGTTGGGCGCGACGGATACGAGGTGTGACAGATGCGAGGACGGTATAGAGAATGCGGACCACATCTTCTTTGCCTGCAGGTCTTCGGTTAGTGTGTGGCAGTCGTTGGGGCTCCCGTGGGTTCAAGCCTCCGATGCGGTGAGCTTTTGGGGCTCCATTCGGGCGGTGGGGCTAGGGTCTTCCGGTGATGTCTCCAAGCCTTTTGCAGCGCTCTGGGCTATTTGGCTGGGCAGGAATGAAACGGTTTTCAATGGCCATCGGTTTTATTTTGAAAATGTTATTGCTAAATGTAATGCATTGTACAACTTCTGGATCTCAAACTGATGTATCTTCTTGCTTTTTAATGAAAGCTTTGGTGTGGTGACTCCCTCCTTGGGAGGACACCCCCGTCTTTTTTAGTCAAATATATATATATATATATTCCTTTATCTCAATCATAGAAAAGAAAGATCTTATATGCTGGGGCAAGCATCTGGTTCCCAAGCAGGGCCTTTGGATGATGTCTGGCATCATGATTAGCCATGTGATAGTCTGCAGCTCCATAGTGGTGGGTCTGCAATAGGTAGGTTTACAGGGTGTCTGCGCAAGGAGTTGGTTGTGAACAATGGGTCTTCAGAGTACAATAATGGATCTAACGCAGGCAGTCTGCAACCGAGCAGTACTGCGACTCGCTTTAGCATGCAATGCTGCCTATTGACATGAGGTGTTGCTGCTTGTGCTGGAAATATAATCTAGAGCACCATTGAGTTTTGATGTTTCTCTTGTCAAGCAATTGGATCTGTGTCATAGGTCTAAAATTTATCAAAACTAATATGACCATGCACCATCGCATAATACAAACCATTGGAACGATTTCATTGAAACAAGGTTATGGATTTGATTTCCCTAAGATTGAGTGAAAACTTCTTCATGTCCATGTTATTTAAAAGTTACTGGCTGGTACGATAAATTTGGTAGAGGAATTATAAGCATATACTGAACAAAATCTAGAATAACAAGTTGAATATAAATTCCATGTGGTATGTTGTTGAAATAAGAAAGTTTACAGGGTGCTAGCCAAAAAATCTTTCATCATTTCCTAATACGAGTATCTTGGCATATGAGCAACCTATTGTGGTACTTGCAAGAAATTAGAGATGATAAATAAATGGCGAAGCCCTATCCAACTTTAACTAGGGTAGACTACATGGATTCTTGCTAAAATCCATGTTGAAAGATCCGGCTATTTTTACGATGGTTGTCGGCTACCTAACACAATTCGATAAGGAGGGATTTGAACCCTAGTCTTTTGGGTGGTGGGCACACTGCACTACCACCAGACAATTAAAATTAGAGATAATAAATACTCCACAAAAATGCACAAATAGGTATGATTGTTCTCGATTTGAGATTAGTCAAAACATATTTTGGCCGTTTTTTTAAATTATATTTTGGCCATTCTACCCTTTTATTTTTTTAAAGTTTTTCCTTCTATGTTATGCATTAAAAGTGGAAGCATAATCAAATTGTGTAATAGATAAGAGAAACCATTGTGAAGCACCTGCCATGTAGGAAATTCCTGAGCCAATCTTCTTGCAAAAGACCCTAGTAAAAATAAAATCATTCCAACTGTTCATAAGTAGTCAACGGAAACATAGGAAATACTGATTCAGATTCTATGTCTTAAGTTGCATTATGGTTTTTAATGACAAAACATGGTGCCACATCAATTACAAATCTAGTCTAAAAACTAAGAAACGTCATCTCAGAGTGACCTGTCAAAAAACATGTACCTCAAAGTACTAATAAGGAATATTACAAAGTTTAATTACAGTCTTGCAATGGTCTCTCCGTCAGAAAATCCTTAATGTTCAGAATTAGGAACTGTCAGTTGCTAACTCATGCAATTTTCGAAATGGGCAGGATGACCAATAGATGTTTATTGTCTTCCAAAATTCATCAAGAAAACAATGCATCAAGCATATAATCAAGCATATAAAGACACAAATACAATCAACCCTCCAAGGTTCCCAATAACAAGAGAACGAGTGGAGAAAATTTTCGAAGCAGATGGTAATTTACAGCCAGATGGCCCATATCATTGCAAAAAGGCATCACCCTATAACCCTGGCACTGGTAAGAGGATAAGGAACTACTTCTTCAGCCGTCCCAAATGGCATACATAAAGATCCCACAAGTTAGTGTCCAGCCAAAGGAAATTCACTCTTCCAAACCAGCTAGCCATATGCAGTTTTTACACCAAAATGCCCTTCTAACTTGATATAATGCTGTTTATCACCATTTTATCCAACATGCGCCATTACTCAAAATAGGTGAATTCTTAAGAAGCATCAATCCTGCCATTGCTATTTTGGCATCTTAATATCAACATATTTTGTATGCTATAGGTGAATGGAACTAAGGCTTAATGTAATTCAGTATTGGCAATCTCTTGGAAGTATTAGCACCTTCACAAAAGAAATTTGATGTTGGCAAAGTGCATGGGCAGCACTCTGATGGATGTAGACAGGGTTTAAGATCGACAAAAGACAAAAAATATTCATCAAACCTGGATACAGTTTCAATTATAATGACTACTTGGATGCTAATTGTAGTCAGCAATCATATTAACTATGAGAAAGAATGATGAAGTCCTGATCTTTCTAAATGTAATGACTTTTCCCTCCCTTCTCATGCACTTGACATATTTTCCTGACGAAGAGAGGTTATACGTATCTGGCAGCCACATTTAGCAATTATTTAAGATAAAGAGTTTAATAAAATAATGACCTGGGAATGATTTGAGCTGTTGAATTGTAAATGAAGTCAAAAAAACTTTGCAAAAGATATAAGCAAAGCTCCCATAAGGTGACAGAGCATATGAAGAGCTAAAAGAACAATTCTGAACTCCAAAATAGTCCATATAACATAAGATAACATTTATACATCCAGTTGAAGGAAATAGTTCTTTGTTTATAAACTTTTCAGGTTATGTTCAATACATGATAATCATAAAAAGGTCAAATGAAAGTCCTTCACCACATGGATGTTCGTAAGGAAAAAATTATCGTAGGCACAGTTGTGGCATTCAAATATGAAGCACACTCATGAAATGAACATAAAAAGGCTATAGAAAAACTTCGAACACTAACCCCAGTTCTTCCTGCAGCCCAGAATTCCATGCAAAAGGACAGCAGTTGGTGGATCAGATTTGTGTATGGAACTTGAACTAACCTGCACCATAATAAACCCATAATCCATAAGTAAAATACTGATTGCAGGCCACCCTGTGAAGCGGATCGATGCAATTATGAATTTCACATATCTTGGTTGTTGACACTGCGTTACTTTTATTTCCGAGAGTAAACCACGAAACAGTCCCCAAATAAGGAGTTGTGAACATATCATGTCTCAGCAACTAGTTTTGCACATGTCAGTACATGGCAGTCATGATGAATACATTACAGATTGCTCATCCCTCTTCATCCTTCCCCTTCTTTTTCCTCCCTCCTCTTCATGTATTGTTCCTTTTCATCTTTTTCCTCCTATAATGCTGCTTCCATCCCCCCCCCCCCAACTCAGTACTCATCTCTTTTTTTCTTCTGCCTATCCTCTAAGCCATTTCATTCTTTTCTTCCTGCATGTATTTCCAGGTTGGTTGTTGATTCTAAATGGAGTGAAGATGCAAACAGTGTTAATAGCTTATACATCTGGGATTGCTTTTAAAAAATAAAAAATCTGCATCAAAACCAGCATTTTATCAGCTTTTGGGTCAAATGACTTCTTTCTGCAGAGATGTTCCACCCTTGTCTGGCATTTGGGGAGGGACTTTAGCCCTACTTTTTCTTTAGGTTAGCAAAGTCCTAACTGGTTGAGTCAGGTTGTGGAGGTTGCTTGGTGGATCATTAGAATGCACAGATTCGGGATGGCTTGATTGCATTTCAACTTTCTTCCAAGCTCTCGAAGCTAAGATGTTCCAAAAGCAGACCATGCATCATCAAGAACTGATTCGGAAGCTTGATTAGGAGAAGGGTGGATGAGGATAGAATTGTGGATGATGGGGCCATACGCAAGAGAAGAATGACAGCAGACTGGAGCAGGAGACGATTGTGACCGAATAGGAAATTAATGAGAGAGTGAATGGTGAAAATGCTCTAATAAGACTCGCATAAAGGAGAGAGATGCCAATACGATTTTCTTCTTGTCGACGGCCAGTGGTAAGAGGAAAAGAAAATTCAATCCATTCCATCAATGTCACTGAAATCCACGTTCGGGTGTGCGGGAAAGTAATTGTGGAGTACTTCAAGGAATTCAGCTAATGCAACAAAGAACGTAGATGAAGATGGTCAAGGAAATGGGCTAGAAAACTCCATAAATAGCAGATAGATCTTCTTATGTGGCATTTTTCTAAAGAGGTGGTTTTGGAGGCGTTCCGTGAGATGAATGTTGAAATGTTGTCCGGGCCAAACCAGTTCCCATATTCTTTTAAAAATAAGTTTATGTAACAGTGTGGCAAAATCTCAAGGAGATGATCTTGACAATTTCAACAAAGAAACTGTCTTTGTTAGATTCAGCCAAGATTTTCTCTTTCTTATCCCCAAGAAAAATGTTGTTAATATGTTCAAGGGCCTGTAAGCTTAGACTGACACGTTTGGAGGCTTTTTAGGTCCTCAGATAAACAAGGAGAATTCATTTTTTGTTAATTTTGGCATGACCAAGGATGCCACATTTGTATTGGAATGCTGGGAACATCTAGGAGTGGGCTTCCCATGGTACTGGACTTGCCCATGAAGATAGGCATATTAAGAGTGATGGATCGAGGTCCTCTTTTAAAGAAGGTGGGGCAAAAGCTAGTTGGTTGGAGGGTCATGAGCCTTTAAAAGAGAGACGATTGGTGCATCTAATAACAATGTTGTCGGCGATATCCTTGTTGTATCTATCTGCGTGTAAATTACACCGGTAGATTCATCGGAGACTTGAGAGCCTTTCACAGAGATTCTTCTGGGTCATGTTTGGACAAAAGAGCTGAGGTGTAAGGTTGTGCATGGTTCATTGGTTAGATGGGTATTTGATTCGTATAGGTCGATCCTAAAACTATTGGTACCTTACAAATCATTTCGGATCGACTACCAAGCCCTCTTTGACCTGGGACATACGGGTCTCCAATACTATGATCCATGGGTACTCATGGGTTGACCCATTTTCCTTACCCCTCCATTCTACGACCTATTTTATTGCCCCTCCAACCCAAATGATGTCCATGGGTTTACCGATCTCCCGCCCATCATGACTTGATTGAAATTGTCGGTGAAATCAAAATGGAATCCGTGCAAAACTAGAGATCGATTCCATCAGCAAATCAGTGAAATATAGCACCTCAAGACTAGTGTTCAGCAAGTCGGACCATGCGGTCGCATATGCGAACTCGGACCCTCTAACGCATCGCATTTATAATCAGTGTTCACGAAATCGGCCGCACGGGTCGCATATGCGGCCGCATATGCCCGTGCGGCATGCAGACCGCACCGATTTCATGAATCAGTGCATTATGCGCCCTTCCCGCATATGCGGCCCACATATGCCCCGCATACTGCTCCAGGAGCAGGTCCTTAATTCCGTAGCTCTGCCTCTTCATTCATTCAATTGTAAGAATATAACATGCATTTCTATACAATTGCAATGTATTATACCATTATGTATAAGCAAAGTTTTATGTTTTTCTCATGTATTGTTTTCACAAGTATATGCAATGTATCGTCGAATATATTTTTATATGCCGATTGAGGTTTTGCTCGTGTAGTGCATGTGTGTGTATTGTAGTTTTGTTATTACGAATCATCTAATGTGTGAAGTTTTTATGGTAAATGTTTTTTGTGATTATGAGCCAATTAAAAGCATATACACCCACACACATCTAACATGAATCATTTTTCTTAGATCTTCTTTAATTACACTTAGATACATAAATTCAGTGGTAATGTTATTCATAGATATTTATTTATTTTTAAATTAAAAATTAGAAAACCGTGTAGAACCGCATATACCCCACATATGCCCCCGCATACCGCTTATTCAGTATTCGGTGACCAGTCCGAACGCATACACATACCGCTTTCCTGAACCTTGTATATAATATGTGCTAGCTATGTGTTAATGGGGTATACTCAGTCTAAATAATCCGCATATGCAAACGCATATGTAATAGAGTAGGAGTTACTTGAGAACCCGAAACCCCAAAAATTCCTTTTGCTCCAATTTTATTTTCCCATATACCCAAGGACCCGATACCCACTCCCAAGTTCATCGCCTCCCAATTCCCGAGCTCAATTCTCTGCTACAGAGCCCTAATTCCCCACTCCATCATCGCCAAGCCTTCGAACAACAGTAGAACCTCCGCCTGATCTCCGTCTTGCAGAAACAACAACCTCCTCCAAGAATTCAAGCAACAGCTACATCCCCTCCGCTAAGGTCTGCTCCTCCATGAAAGTTGCTCCTCCGCCAACTTCTTCTCTTTCGCATGGGCTGCTCCTAAACCTACTTCTGCTCCCAACATTGCATGCACCTCTGCCAAGGTTTTCAGTTAGCCCTAAATCAGTTTTTTTAGATCACCTCGAAGTTGGTCTATATTCTTGCTTAATCACTTGGTTTGGAAATGAAATAAATCAAATATCGCCAAGGTTTGCTCTGGTTAGCCATAATCATTTTCATGTTCCAAGATCTGTGACTTGTATATGTCTACATGAATATAGAACTCCGTCCTCTTATTGTTTGGAGTATTTACTCTAAGATTTGGCCACGATCTTGTTTATGAAGGACCATTTGCTTAATCATTTCGTTGAACTTTTGGTCTGAAAATCAGGTTTATATCTCTTCTTAGATATAAACAACTTAGAAGTTAGATCTCTCTGCTTATTCATCTGATCTGGATTTGGAAATTGGTCTATATCTCTATTTAGAATACATCGTTTGGTCTGGAAGTTGCTAATTGGTCTGGACAAAGCAGAGATATATTATGGAATTTAGTTCATTAACTATGTTTCCATGAATCTTATGATCCACACTTTTATCAAAATGGATGGTTTTTGGAAATGCATGGGTTGAAATCACATTGTACGAAAAATATTCACTTCATATTCCATCCATGTTATACTTAAACATAAATATCTAATAATTGAATTTATTATTATATTTTTAAATCATTTTTATAAAAATAAAAGAAACCGCATAATCCGCATACACTCCCGCATATAATTTGCCCTGCCTGTTTACTCGCTTCAGACCATCTGACTGGAAAAATACCACATATCGACCTTCTGAACCTTGCATGAGATGGATCCTTCTCTCCTTCGCCTCGAAGGAGCGTAAATCATTAAAATCGAAAAATCATTGAAACCAATCCAAAAACTCGACTGAAATCACCAAAATTTTGAAATAAGCAAATCTTTGGAATATGATAAATATTGAAATCAATTTGCAAAACTCGAAAGAAATCGACAAATCTGTGTAATACACAAATAATTGAAATCGACAAATCAATGAAATCAACAAATCATCGAAATCAATCCTAAAACTCGAATGAAATCAACAAATAATTAAAACTGGCAAATCATTGAAATGGGCAAATATTTGGAATATGCAAATATTTGAAATCGGCAAATCATTAAAATCAACAAATTATTGAATCAATCCCAAAATTTCTAATGAAATCGACACATCATTAAAATCATCAAATCATTGAAATCAGCAAATCTTTAGAATATGTAAATCATTGAAATCAACAAACCACCGAAATCAATCCTAAAAACTTGAACGAAATCAACAAATCATTGAAAACAACATATCATTGAAATCGATGAATCTTTGAAATATGCAAATCATTGAAATCGGCAAATTATTGAAATCAATCCTAAAAACTTTAACGAAATCGATAAATCATTGAAATCTGCAAGAAATCATTGAAATCACATATCTTTGGAATATGCAAATAATTGAAATTTATAATATCATTGAAATCAGCAACTCATTCTTAAAAACTTGAATGAAATCGACACATCATTGATATTGGCAAATCTTTGAAATATGCAGATCATTGAAATCATCAAACTATTGAAATCGGTCCTCAAAACTCGAATGAAATCAACAAATTATTGAAATCAACAAATTTTGAATATGCATATTATTGAAATCAGCAAAAATCGGCACATTATTGAAATCAATCCTATGAATGCGAATGAAATCATCACATCATAAAAAATAAGCAAATCTTGAAATATGCAAATAATTAAAATCGGCAAATCATTGAAATCGATACTAGAAACGCAACGCAAATGAAATCAGCAAATCATTGAAATCTATCCTAAAAACTCGACTGAAATCGACAAATCTTTGAAATTTGATGAATCTTTGGAATATACAAATCATGCAAATCATTCTTAAACACTTGAATGAAATCAACAAATAATTGGAACCAATCCTAAAAACTCAAACAAAATCGATAAATCGTTGAAATCAAGGTTCGCAATATCGATATCGTATCGGTCGGTCCGAAAAGGGATATATCGGGGAGATATCCAGATATATCGATGATATAGGTGGAAATCTTGGAAATGTCACAAAAGAGTATTTTTTGGAAATTAAGATCATCCTATCTCTTAAAACCATAAATAACATACAAATGTGTGCTTACATGCAAGAATGAGGTGTATTTAGCATATCAATATACATTATATCGTGCATATCGTAGTTGCCAATGTTGATTGTTGAGAGATATTAGAAAGAGATGATGAAATTCAAAGAATAACAGCTTAGTGACATCAAGGAGGTGTATTTAGCGCATTAATTTTACATCACATAGCATATTATATATAAACAAAATGCCGATCTATATTGGATATCAAATAAACAAGTTAATGAGCATTATAATATATATATGTATGCAGATATTCCTTAATCATCTATATAATTGTTTCATTTCCGGAGCCAGGGGGATAGTGCTTCCACATTCAAAATGGGGTTCATAATATGTTTTAAATGTCGGGAGTAGGTACAAAATCAAAATTCTAAACAAATAAATCAAAATTAAAAAACGTTTGATATTGAGCAATATCAACCTCATATCGATGTTATCGATCGATATCGATCGATATATCTGGGAAATTATGTATTGAAATCTTCTTTAACGATATGTAAGGAAGCTCTTGCAGAAGACTAAGGTCTTTGATGTCACGTTTCCGTAGCCCCTTCGCCCTTCGTTCGTAGAACTCTGCTACTACGTCCTACACAATTGTTGTATAGTATTGGACCTGCCTTGGAAAATCATCCATAGCTTTCTTCTCTGCTAATTAGTAGCAGTGTGATGTTTGAAAAGCCCTATCCCACCTTTGACGAATTACCGATATCTCACATATATCTCATGAGATATCGGACAATATCCTGGAATTCAGTGTATACCCGAATAAAAACCATGGCGATATCATGAAATGTTTAAGAGAAATAAAAAATCTAGAATAAATATGAATAAATATAAAACTCTAAAAATCAACTCCATAAGATCTTAATAAATGCTAAAAAAAACTCAAGTTCAAGTAATAAAGCATGAAATATACAAAACTCCTAAGAAATTCACCTCTGAGTACATTAAAATGATGAATATCACCTTAGGAAAGCCTTATCTAAAGCCAATAAGGAGTTGTGTGCAATAACAACTCGATATGGTGAAATAGAAACCAATATCGGTCGATATGGGAGAATGTTGCATTCAAAACCTTTAGTTCTAATCGATATCCCGATATATCCACTGATATCCGAGAAAACCATAATAATATCGATATCGGTCGATATTCGATATCGATATATCGACGATTTATCCCGATATTTGAATCCTTGATTGAAATCAGCAAATCTTTGGAATATGCAAACTAAAAACTCGAATGAAAACAAAATTAAAAATCTCATATAGCAACTCGAGACAAATCCACACTGAATGATATGCCAAATTTGGGACAAAAAGACGATGAATCGAGGATGGACCTCGATTTGAGTTGCAGCTTCGACGGCACTGTCATCAAATTTGGGAGGAAATGATCTCACCTCTCTCTTCCTCGATCTCGACCGCAACATGGCGAGAAACTTCGTTGTCATCGGTGAGGTATTGTCAAAGTGGTTGGCATAGAACAACAAGTTGAGGTCAAACCATGTAGGATTAAATTCCATGGGTACTCAAGATACCCATGATCCATCAAACTAATCCGTGTATCCATTAGATTCGGATACTTGTTGGACCAGGTAGGGTTAATCTATGATCCGGTAATAATGGGATGGGGTGGGGCACATTCAAAAGGACCAGATACCCTCCCGCGTACAACCCAACCGAGATGTAGATTTGGTTACCTAGAATTATACCTTTAGAAGAGGGGAGGGGGATAAGTTTAGGAGTTGTGCGCCTTTGGAAAATGAATAAGAGATTGCTCATGAAGCGGATGGTGTGAATTTGGGGGGACAAAGAGGACCCACTGTGTCATTTAGTTGGAGGTATATACATAGCAAGGATAAATCTATAGACGTTGTGTCTATGGGGATAACATCGGTTTTGAGCATGGCCTTAAATTTCGCCGAAATTCGGCCGAATTTCGGTCGAATTTCGGTTTCGGCAGGTGACCGAAATTCGGCCGAAATGGCTATATCGGTCGAAATTTGGGAGGGTCTAGTTCAAAAAGCCACCGAAATGACCGAAATTTCGGTCGAATTTCGACCGAAATTTCGTTTCGGTCCCTCACCGAAACGAAACCGAAATCCGACTTTTAAGGCCTTGGTTTTGAGTTTATAGACGAGGCTTGCTTCAACTATACCTGATAATATACCCTTCTGCCACCATAGGATATAGGAAGGCATCAGTTATGATATAATCCTTTGACTCTTTGCCTTGATAGGGAACAAGGAGGTTGCAATGGCGCGATGTTGGGCAAGATCATGCGTAAGTGATGGGATGGGGTCATCAATGTTCTCTTTTGGTCTTTTGAAGTAATGGCTATAGGAGTTCATCCATCACTGGGAGGTGCTTTAGCCAAAAAGGTTGGCCCTTCGAAGGGGATTTGGGACCAATGATCTCGAAGGCGAGGTGAAGTTTCCGTTAAAAAGGGTTCGAAAACCTTGGCCATGCGGAAAACAAACATGAATGCAAGCTTAACTAGATATTGCTGGTTGTTTTGGGAGGGTGTAGGCTCCATTATAGGTCAAAACTTTCATGTGGGTTATGAGGGAGCGATGACTAAGGGCTTCATGTAAGGTTCATTCAAAGTCTAAAAGTTGCTTGCCTTGCATGTAGTGGAGAGGATGAAGACTTTTATCATGTATTCTTTCATAGTAAGTTCATGAAAGAAATTTAGATGGCAAGATTCACATGATTGGATGTCTCCTTCTATGATAGATCTAGAAAGGTTTTCGGGTTGAGACGTGCCTTTCTATAGTAGAGAGGACGAAGCCATTTGCTTCGAGCTGGGCTATCTAGTTTTCTAAAAGTTGCTTACCCTGCCTATAGTGGAGAGGATGAAGACTTTTATCATGTATTCTTTTATAGTAAGTTCATGAAAGAAATTTAGATGGCAAGGTTGACATGATTGGATGTCTCCTTCTGTGATAGATCTAGAAAGGTTTTCGGGTTGAGGCGTGCCTTTCTAGAGTAGAGAGGATGAAGCCATTTGTTTTGAACTGGGCTATCTAGCTAGCTAGAAATGTTATGGTGTTTCTCGATGAGTGTTGATATGTTGAGGGATGCAAATGATGTTTTCTTGTTAATCATGGTCAATGTAGTTGGAATACATGTAAATATGTGATTGACAGAGTTTTCTTCTAGGTGGACACATGGCATGAATGGACACATTCCTTTTTCAAAAAGATCCTTTGGGTGTACATGGTAGAAAAATAGGAGTGATGTAGCTCATTCTTAAAGAACGCTTGGAAAAGTGACTGATTAAAGATCTGAAGTATATCAGTGTAGGTGTCAATTTTGAAAAAAAAGGCGGAACAATTATTACTATTACAAGTATAGCAAGTCAAGAAAAGTACAAGTAACTTCAACCTAATAACTAATCAAGGCATTGATGAGCGAACTTACAAGGGCTCCTTGAATCAGATCATATGCCTGAAAAGAGGGAGAATACAATCCTTAATCAGAGAAAACATAAAATACATAAATCGCAAAATAGACATCCAATGCCGTTAATACACATTCAGCACAACCAGATCTGAGAATTCATCAGTATATACCAGCATATTAGTGGGTCTGCTAGCATCTCGTTCACGAAGAGGTCTTTCCTCTAGTAAGGCCATTTGTGGATGTGCAGCACAACTAGATGCAGGAGATGTGCTCCTCGAGCTATTTACAAATAGTGTACCGGCATAATTCCTTGAAACCTGCTGGGTAAGATATCCAGCAACAAATTAAGCACGCAACCATGAGTTGGCCCATAAAATGTCCATAAACATTTTGCATTTGATGGCCCATTTACATTCTTTAACAAGTATGAAATTACTGACAAGCATTATATGGAAAGATACGAACATGTACAACTGTAAAAGACTTTGAAAATAAAACTTTATTCACCAAGGTCAAGGGTTTGACACCAATCATCAAGTAAGCATTTCTGATTTAGAGACTGATTAGACAAATTATACAGAAACGGAGTACAAGCATCTTCACGTTGAAGTCCCTATCCATGAATATATTTTCTATCCTAAAACTTTCTTTCCCGAAAATCACTCAGGCGTGTCATTTGCCAGTTGTTGAACCATACTGCCCTAAGTTTGATTATTTTTCTCACAAAATAAATTTAAAATATCGTCTTTAGTTATCAAACTGAAAATTTAAAACTTTTTATGAAAGCATTTTCTTTACAATATTCCGATATCATTAACATACATAGTAAAGAAAGATCACAACTACCTAGCACTGATCAATTATAGTTCCATTCAATCAATTCGTTATTGTCAAGATGACCTACTAATCCAGATGACCTACTAATCCCTGAGATCAGACTTGGCAACATATTGGAAAAGTACTTCTTCCAAATTCTTACCGACTTGAGAGATCAAGACTATACTTCCATGTCCTGCCGCATATAAACCTTATCTTGTTGCCCAAAGCAACACAAAACCAATTGGCCTATCATGCTTACAATACCTTTTCCATCTTCTGCAGCTACATCAGCACCTTCCCAAGGGATCAAAAGGTACTTTTGTAGTATGACCTATAAGTTAGGTTTCGTCCATATGCATCCATCATGGGAATATGTTCTAAAATAACATTCTATTATTCTTTATAGAAGTACAGTTTTTTTTTCTAAATATTGCTAACGGTTAATATAGATGGTGTCCGAAATAAAGTTGACAACATATGTTTAAAATTGGTAACGCAGAACAAGGAATTCAACGACTATAAAAAGCGTGTTTTGGTAAAAAGAGAATAAAACAAATTTGCTTAAATACCTCCAAATTCGTGTTGCTAAGCATTATTCTGTACAGGTCTAGATCAAATGGCATAGCGTAAAATCAACCCTGCCAACTTATAGGGCTTGAACTCAACGACAATCATCCAAAAGGATTTAGTCAAAAATACTATCCAGAGGCACCCGAGCACACAAAAAACAGGGCATAATAATTTAACGAGTTAAATTTTTAGCTGCAACCAAAACGATCACAGCCGTCAGCACCATTTCAAGAATAACGAACATTTTACAACATAACATCAAATCCCCCATCGCCCCCACCAATCAATTCCTCATAAAATCCTCACCTGCAAGCGAATCGGAACCCTAACACCCGCCCTCAGGCCAACGCCACGAGCTCCACTCCCCAACGCCGCCGCCCCCATCTCCTCCCCGGAGCCCCACCTCCTACCGCAGGCGCATGCCCTCAGGTCAGCGATGCCCGCCATGGCCGGTGGGTGGAGGGAGGAGAGAGCGGAGATTAGGGTTTCCTTGCGGTTGGTATCAGCGGCATTGGCGGAGAAAGCTATGAAGGAGGGAGGAGACCTTTGATGACAACGCAGAAAGAGAGGGAGGACACGCGGCGCCACGCAGTTAACCGCTGGAGTGGGGTCCTCGGCGGGGGTTTCTGTGGTCGGCGGGGTCGGTAGGGGGGAAGCAGGGAAAGCAAAGCACGCCTGACATTGTTAAGGAATTACGGATTCTACCATTGTAGGAGTAGTTGCGCTGTGGGGGTAAAACGGTCCCGGTCGTTGAGAACGAGCGGCGGCGCCACCCCGTCGCGGGCGGCGTGGGCCTCTTTTGAAGGGATGGAATTGGACTATCTTCTTCCTTGGGTCAACATTTGACGGGCTGGGAATTCAAATACCTCCTCTACGAGAAATTATTTATCAGAAAAAATGGCACCTGTATTTTGCATGGTCCGTAGATTTTTGTACATGGATAAGGTCGACGTAATCCACTAGGGCCTGTTTGGTTGTCATGGTACCCGGGGTATCCTGGCATATCCATGTCTTCAATCATGCATTTCTGAGTTGAGAATACTTGTATTGATCCTACAATTTTTTTGGTATAATGATTGTTAACCTTGTTCAAATACACTTATTAATATAAAAATATATTATAATCAACAAAAAAGTTAATATAACACATAATCAATATCACATTATACTACAATTATCATTCCAATCATTCCAACCCTCCAAACAGCTACTATTCACAGGAAGATACCTCAACCCAACCCAGCTCAACCCAGTAACCAAACAGGGCCTAAGCATGGGCGGGGATTTGCCTTTTGTGGAGAAGATTGAAGTAGTCTTCTCTTTGTGATCGTCTCAGATCAATCTCCAACAACTGAGGTCGCTCCAAAGAAAAACCACACATATTTGCCCCTTTTTTATTGGAACGATCTTGGTCGTCGAGATCAAGGAGACGGTCGAGATTCACAGAGGGGCTGTTGGGATCGTTTGGTGGGCAGTTCTTCGTTTCTTCATATAAGGTGGTATTTTTACTTAATTTCCTAATTAACTACTCGATGACGGAGTTATATTAAACAGCTCTTGCAATTAAGGATGCAAATGTACTGATTCTCCTTAATGTTATTGATTGGTCATTAATATTTAGACACGATTAATGCACTCTTGATTGAATTCTCTACCATGCTCTAATACTACATCAAAAGAAATTTGTCATCTTTGCCCAAATAGTTTGCTCCACAAAATCCATCAAAGACCCTTGAGATGATTCATTCATTCCCAAAAAAATAGGCTGGTCTTAATTTCAGTATTTCGGTGTGAGCATTCCCTTGAAGTTCCTTAAATCATTCTCACGCTTTCGGAATTCATGGTGTTATGGGAAGAAGGAAGCAATGGCGAGGAGTTTTAAAATATGAAAAGTTGCACGGGTCCTTGGTAACAACGCAAAAATGATGATATGATTTTTCACATTAATTATTGATTTTATCAAGCCATTTCTCTTCCAAGTAAAATCAAGATCAAATAAATAAATATTGCAATCATAAGCTTATTTAGCGTAAAAGGAAAAATCTCATATTTTTTGAGTTTTTAGACTCAAATTTGTGATATTAAAGACTCAAATAGAACTCTATTTTTTATTTTGTGTTTGAATAAATAAAAATGGCAAGAGAAAAGATGCAAAATTGCAATTAATATCAAATAAAAATAAGTAAATTGTGCACAAAAATAAGCTAATTTTTTTATTGTGAACATGTCCACATATGGAATAAAATACAAACAATAAAGCTTAACATATATTGTAATATTTTCAATAATTTATTAAAAATATAATTAAAGGGTATTATGAGTAGAGAATAATTACGAAATTGAAACTAATAATTATGCCAAAACTTTATAAAGTTGCATTTAAGCCCATCTTTAGGCAAAAAAATGAAAAGATCCTGGAGAGTTATTCTTTATAGGTGTTGGTTATGGCCAAGGGGCACATGTGATAGTGGCATCGCAAGGAATTATAGGTGCGATGGTTACTTGTAAACGGTGCAAGAAGCATCAAGGGGAAGCTAATTGTGGATGAACCGAGGTCTTACCAACATTCTTGATCATGAAACTTGGGAGGTGAGGGGTGTAGAGCAGCCTCCGTGATCGACGCGGTCAAGCAACCTCCTTCGGCGGTTGTGGCAAGGCCGAGTCTCACGGAGATCCTAACCACTAGGGGCGTGAAAGATGGGGGCGGACGTGGCGAGAGTTACGCCCTATAAATAACCTCCTACTCGGGGGGGAACACCATCGCTCAAAACTAGCTCGCCTAACGGGAGTCCCCTCCAGATCTCTCCATCCCTATCTCTCTATCTCGTTCTCTCTCGCAGCCAAAGAAAAGGTGTACCTCGACGACATCCCTCAAGGGGGTGGTAGTAATTCTCCTTTTAGTATCTGACATGTACATTGGTTGATATATATATATATATATAGAGAGAGAGAGAGGGCTTATCCACTGCGCACAGGGCTCATTAGCGTTTCAATGAGCACACATTCTCGGCCATACACGTGTATTAATTTCTAATTATAGGATACCACGTATTTAAAAAAATCGTATATTTCCTATTATATAACGTCCTTAAAAATTGGAAGACGGTTTTGGAAATAAACGATTCAAATAAATGATTCCACGCGGATGATTAAGGGTCCGAATGCTATGATAGTAATAAATATAATTGGGTCAAGTAAATGCTTATTGTGAGATCAGTAATATCAAGAACAATGGTCAGTAATTTACATACAAATAGTTACATTATACAGAATTCAGTAATATGTATAAAATGGTCAAGTAAATGCGTGTAGTGAGATCAGTAATAACATAAAAAATGGTTAGTAATACCATTGTCTATGTAATGTGCATTGCATTAACAAATGGTTACTTTCTTACTTGAGCAATGCCCATGACTTACTGACCATTACTTTGTTATTACTTGAGCAATGCCCATGACTTACTGACCACTACTTTGTTATTACTGATCTCAAAGTAGCTATTACTTGAGAATCACACATATATTACTGAACATGTGGTTAGTAATACCAATGTCTATGTAATGTGCATTGCATTGACAAATGGTTACTTTCTTACTTGAGCAATGCCCATGACTTACTGACCATTACTTTGTTATTACTTGAACAATGCCTATGACTTACTGACCACTACTTTGTTATTACTGATCTCATAGTAGCTATTACTTGAGAATCGTACACATATTACTGAACATGTGGTATAAGACATAGATATATACATTACTGAACACAAACAATAATTTACTTGATAACTGTATATATATTACTTGAGTATCATATCTAAATTACTAAATTCTGTTCAAAGTAATAAAATATATGGAAATTACTGATCATTTCATATGGTTTTACTGACTTCACAACAAGCACTTACTTGTCCATTGTATATATATTACTGAAATCTGCACCATGTAATAAAATGAATGTAGATTACTGACCGTTGTTTGGATATTACTGACTTCACAACAAGCACTTACTTGTTCATTGTGTATATATTACTGACCTGAGCATCTGGATCTCGAATTTCTGCAAGAAATCATCGATTCAAATATTTTCTTTCCAAAATGATCTTCCTATTTTTTAGGACGCGATATAATTGGAATATCACTTATTGTTAAATCGTTTTGCATATTAATCTCCTTCCAAAAACAACATCCTTCGAAATAGGGAACAACTTAATTAGTAATACACGTGTATGGCCGAGAATGGGTGCTCATTGAAACGCTAATGAGCCCTGTGCGCATTGGATAAAAATCATATATATATATATATATGTATGTATGTATGTATGTATATATATATATATATGTGTGTGTGTATATATATATGGGATAAATGGGGTTGCCCCGTAGGGGGAGCTAACTTGGCTCCCCCGCCTCATTTTCATCATTTTTTTATTTTTTTTGAAAATTTCTTACATGAATATTCATCACTATATCCCTATATTATGCTATTCAAATTTCGTGCGAAACAGAGACTCCTACGGCCTCCATCCAGACAGTCATTTTTTAACGGTAATAGGATTTTTTAAATCGACCCCGTTTGGATGGAGGTCGTAGGAGTCTCTGTTTCGCATGAAATTTGAATGACAATATATAAGGATTTAATAATGAATTTACACGGTTTTAGATTTCAAAAAAATAAAAAAATTTTGTGAAAAAGAGGCGGGGGGAGCTAAGTTAACTCCCCCTAGGAGGCATACACATTTTTCCCTATATATATATATATATATATATATATATATATGGGTAAAATGGGGCTGCCCCCAGGGAGTAGCCAACTTGGCTACTCCCACCCCTATTTTTCCCTCATTTTTTTATTTTTTTGGAAAATAAAAATTTATATATTCATCATTATATCCCTCTCACATTCTATTAAAATTTCGTCAGAAACAGAGACTCCTAAGCCCTCCATCCAGACGTCATTTTTTTAACGGTCGCAGGATTTTTTAAATCGACCATATTTGGGTGGAGGGCTTAGGAGTCTCTGTTTCTGACGAAATTTTAATAGAATATGAGAGGGATATAATGATGAATATACAAATTTTTATTTTCCAAAAAATAAAAAAATGAGGGAAAAATATGGGTGGGTTGGCTACTCCCTGGGGGCAGCCCATTTACCTCTCTCTCTCTCTCTATATATATAGGGAATAAGGAGGCTGCACCAAAAGTTGTGAGATGGTATTTTTGGGTTCCTATCTACTTGAGTGGGTGTCGCTCTAAGCCATTGGGTTTCTTTAGCGGGAGGGTTTTGTACTTCTCCCCTCTCCTCCTCTAACGGGTCATTAAACATAGGGAGTAGAGTGCGAGAGGATGTGATGATTTCAACGGGCTCATCCGTGCTCCTAAGTAGGCATGTCACGAGATCGGGTTTGAAATAGGTATCAATATTTTCAAACTGGTACCCATTTATTAAACCGATAGTTTCTAGCAGATACAATAAAACCAACGGATATTCATTTACCCAATGAGTGCTAACATGTTCGACATAGTAAAATCTTAACCTATTAGTAAATGTAAGATTTTCAAATATATATGGTGGCATACAAAGATATGCAATATGCAGGGAATGTTAAATGTTCATATATATATATAGGGTAAAATGGGGCTGCCCTCAGGGAGTAGCCAACTTGGCTACTCCCACCCCTATTTTTCAGTCGTTTTTTTATTTTTTTGGAAAATAAAAATTTGTATATTCATCACTATATCCCTCTCACATTCATTAAAATTTCGTCAGAAATTCTAAGCCCTCCATCCAAATGTCATTTTTTTAACGGTCGCGGAATTTTTTAAATCGACCATGTTTGGATGGAGGCCGTAGAGTCTCTGTTTCTGACGAAATTTTAATAGAATGTGAGAGGGATATAATGATGAATATACAAATTTTTATTTTCCAAAAAAATAAAAAAATGAGGGAAAAATAGGGGTGGGAGTAGCCAAGTTGGCTACTCCCTGGGGGCAGCCCCATTTACCTCATATATATATAAGGTGTTCAACTCTTTTGAGTTGATAATTTCTATTTATTGAAGATATAAAAATATATTTGAATATGAATAAACGAATTGAGAGGAGAAAACTGAGTTGAATTTTTATATATGTAGATCGATACCTATTTAAATATGAAATGAATTTGATGAGTTTGGATGAAATGCAACAAACATATCTATATTTATATCTATTTTTTATTCGGGTTTAGGACTAGTTCAGGTTTGGATATTCACAAGGCAATCCCAAACCCATACCCATACCAGCATGGGTAGTAAATTTAAAATCCAAACTCATCCAAAAGTAAATGAGACGGATTTCAAGTCCTTAAATGAGGTAGGTTCGGGTCAAGTACCCCAGAGTATACCCAAATTACATCCCTATTCATAATGGTTGAAAAAAAGTCTTTCCTACGAACCATGCCAAATGATCAAGCATAAGATGTAAAACTATTGAAGAATGAAGAGTCTCTCCAATTACTAGTGGAGACGATCTGAGATGAACTAACAAGATCCTACAAAGACAACAAGACTGTTACCAAGGGCCACCCACGTGATGCAAGTTTTAGGAAGATGCAACTCCAATGCACTGCAAGTCTGCAAGTCGCTGATGACTACGGTGGGAAACCTTCTCCTTGTATGGTTTTATACATTCGTCTGATTTACGGAACTTTACGTTCTTACGTTAGAAATCGATCATGAAGGCAACATGATCATTGAGATCTACGAGGATGTTAGGCAGAGAAGATCACAAATCTTAGTGACGCGAACAAGAGAGACAAACTCACTCCCGATCATGTACTATTTGTTAATCTCTGATCATAGATCTTTTCTTAATTTACTAGTGACGTATATAATGGAGGTTCGACGGGCTATATCTTGATCGGATGCTGGAGTTTTCCTTAATTGAAGGGATTTGTCTTTCTTTTTTGTTCGATTGCAGTTCCCATATTGCAGAGGATACTCGAATCTAGTTCCCCTAGCAAAATCTGAATTCTGGTTTGTTCGTATTGTAGATTGGCATATTTTACCCCTCATTACTCATTAGTGTGCAAGTACGCTTTTACCTCAATCCAATTACTTTTGACTCATCGATTAAATTTTGGGATTTTTACCCAGTAGACCTTATAAACATTTTAAAATGCTTCTACGACTTTTTGCACAACGTAATTAACCCATCGATCATATAAATTACCCCAAGAACCTCTACGGGCTTAAAACATATTATCTGGAGGGTTTATGGGGTAAGAGTTGGTAAGTTTATAGGGTCGAGAGAGGAATTATGTTGTTTCAAAGATAGTGGAGGTGATTGACAAAGTTGATGTATCGGGTAAAAATCCCCTAAATTTTTCTAATCCCATTTCAAACCCCGCGACCATAGCAACATTTGAAATGCTGCATCAACGTATATCTTGAGAGAAAAACAGAAGCCTCTCTATGCGGCCACCTCCCTCGCGTGCTCCTCCACCAGCGTGGGAGTCCCTCCTATCCTCCATCAAGCAGCTCAGCAACCGCCTCCTCCTCTCCCCGGCCTTCGCCGCCTACTCCTCCCTCCGCCTCCACTACCCCTCCCCTCCCGCTTCCCTCCTCCCCCTCCCCCTCCTCCCACTCCTCCTGTGCTCCTCCTCCCTCCGCGCTCTCCCGCAGGGTCTCCAGCTCCACGCCCACCTCCTCTCCCTCGGCCTCCTCTCCCACCCCCGCCTCCTCTCCCTCCTCGCCTCCCTTTACTCCCCCTCTCTCGCCCTCTCTCTCATCATCTCCTCCCCTTCCTTCCACCCCCTCCCCTGGAACTCCCTCATCTCCTCTCACGTCCGCAATGGTCTCTTCACACAAGCTCTTCACGTATACGACGACCACATGCTCAAGAAGGGCGTCAGACCAGACGCCTTCACGTACCCGTCTGTCCTCAAGGCCTGCGGCGAGATTGGCGAGTTGGGTTTCGGTCGGAAGGTGCGGAATCGACTCGAGAGTGATGGGCTCGGGTCCAATCTGTTCGCCTGCAATGCGCTGGTGTCCATGTACGCGAGGTGCGGGGAGGTGGATGAGGCACGGAAGGTGTTTGATGGAATGCCGGAGAGAGATGAAGTCTCCTGGAACGCTATGATTTCTGGGTACGCGGTGAAGGAAATGTGGGCAGAGGCTGCGGAAGTATTTGTGAGAATGAGGAAGGAGGGGGCTGGAGTGAATGTGGTTACCTGGAATACGGTTGCTGGGGGATACCTGCAAATGGGTAGATTCCGGGAGGCATTGCAATTGGTTGGAGAGGCGAGGAGGGGGTTGGATCACGTCACATTTGTGATCGGTCTGCGGGCTTGTTCACAGATTGGGTCCATGAGGTTGGGCAGGGAGATTCATGGGATAACAATCAGAGTGCTCCATGATAAGATCGACAATGTTCAGAACGCATTGATCACGATGTATTCCAGGTGCAGGGAGATGAATCGCGCATATATTCTTTTTCAGACGGCGGAGATTCGGTCAGTAGTTACATGGAATTGCATGATCACAGGTTACTGCAGCTCGGACATGGCTGAAGAAGCCTTGAGCTTGTTTCGAGAAATGGTCCAGTCCGGAGTCGGTCCAAATTTTGTGACTGTGGTCACTGTCCTCTCCCTTTGTGCACGTGTCGCAGATCTGCAACATGGAAAGGAACTACATTGCTGCATAATTAGGCGGGAGTTAGGTGACCAACGCTTGTTATGGAATGCACTTGTGGACATGTATTCCAAATCAGGAAGAGTTGCGGAAGCGAGGAGTGTCTTTGAATTGATGAGAGATCGGGATGAAGTTTCCTACACCTCATTGATAGCAGGGTACGGGATGCAGGGGGATGGACTTGCGGCTGTGGAACTATTCAATGAGATGATCTTGCATGGACTTCGACTGGACCATGTCTCGATGGTTTCTGTTCTTTCAGCTTGTAGCCACACCGGACTCGTCAAGGAGGGACAAAAACTTTTTGACAATATAATATCTGGTTTCTATGGCATTGTGCCTCTGATGGAGCATTATTCCTGCATGGTCGATCTATATTCTCGTGCGGGTATGTTGGAAAAAGCTGAGGAGTTTCTTGGTGACATGCCCTTGCAACCAACTGCAGAAATGTGGGCATCGCTAGTTGGGGCATGCCATGTTTACAATAATATGAAGATTGGTGAGAGGGCAGCTACCAAGCTCTTGGAGATGGCAACGGGCAACCCTGGGCACTACATTTTGGTAGCCAACATATATGCTGCAGCTGGGAACTGGGGGGAGCTTGCTAAGGTGAGAACCTTAATGAGAGACATCCAACTTAAGAAAGTCCCTGGGTTGGCATGGGTTAACATAGGAAATGGGTTTCATCCATTTCTTGTGGAGGACAGGTACCATGCTCGCTGGCCTGAGATTTACACTCTTATGGATGTATTAAGCGAGCACATAAGAGATGTTGGCAGAGGATGTATGGAGTTGGATGAGGAAAGTGATTTGTGTAAGGATCAAGGGGATGCTGTATCAGATGCTAAACAACTGATAAATGGGTTTTAATCACCTTTAAGTGTTTCCCCCTCCGCATCAAAGAAAATTAACAAGGAAATGGCTTATGTTAGCTCTTCATCATTTTATTGAGCACGACCCAATCAATGATGTCAAGATGGCTAGCAATGGTCAAGCAGGTAACTTGGTACACCATAAGAAATGTACAGTCATTTTGTTGTACTATGTATTTTATTCTGTCAAGACAATTATCATGAGACATCAAAATGCAATACAACATAAGATTTCTTCAAACTGACATTCTTCATGCGGCGTCCATATTCTATAGCTCCTTATGCATACACAAAGTCTAAGAAAATCTTTACTTCTGCAATTTGCTCAAAGGAGTGCTCTGGACCAACTAGGATAGGAGAATTAGTACTCACCCACCCACTCACCCACCAAACGTGCACACATGCACATTGAATTGCATGCACATGTGCGCAAAAACACACATGCCACTTCTCAGAAAACAGGCAGATCTAGCTCAGAATTCAAAAATATGTTGTCTGAAATTGATTAAATTTACAAACATTCATCGAGCTGTGATGCTTTTAAAGGTACACGCATATTCGTTATGTGCGTTCAGTATGGAGTACTGGTCAGAAACCGCGTTTTACTAAATTTGGGTGCTATAATGAGGGGAGATGACACACTTCATATTTGGATATCAACTACAACACTGGGGCTCTTTCCATGTCAGTTTTTTTTGAAGGTGTGCATTTCTCTACACAAGGACACATAAACCAATAGGAACCAGTAAAACTGGAAAATGCAGCTGAAGTGGCTAATATGAATGGTACATCTATAATCATAACGAGAAGGAAACAATGAGCATGCATGCCGTGACATATCTTGAGCCTTGAGAATCGAATCATAGGCGTTCAGCCAGCTGAGGGAAACGCTCCAGTAACCAAGTCACTCCCCTGATAATCACCTGATTGTGCATTAACAGTGTGTGTGTGACTTATTGGTAAATTTAAAACATGAAGAATGAACAATAGGAAGGAGTAGAGGGGAAGACAATGCCAGAAAAAATCTCTTTGTTTTTTTCAAGGATTGAAATGCTTAAAATACTTATATTAACGATTTAGGAACATACCAGGGCAGCATCCCCAGGTTTTATTGCAGGTTCTACTATGTCTCGTGCATACCTGTGCACATCAATGATTAGCCCGCGGCACAAATATTCAGACAAATGAAAGAAAAAAGGACAAGGAGGCGTGCCACTACATGTGGAGAGGGAGACTGAGGTGTTAGTGGGTTAGGTTAGTGAGCTGACCGGGCTAATGAAACTTACACTATTTGTCGCTTTCGATTCCGTACGTCCAACCGATAAAAGCTGCATCCTTTGCTAAACGGAAAAGGTCTTCCCTTCCACTCTGGCATTTTAGGATTACAAATATAATCAACTAACACATAAGCCAGGATCTTTAGTTTCAAACAAGTTTTCTTCATTGGTTTGTCTTTCAAAAATAAACAGGTGGGTCTGATAACATTCTTTTCGTTTAAGGATATAAAGCCAGATATAAGACCTTCAGTTATTTGGCTGTTTCCTCATTTAAAATGCATTGCATGTGTAACACGAAATATATGGCATTGGAGGTGCCGGCCTTGCAAAGAACCCTAATTGTCTCCTATACAGAGAAGCTAATAGGAATGTCCTTGATAACAATAACAGTACCAAGAAAAAATAACCAAATAGCAACGAAGTAATAGGAAAGTCATTAAAGCCATAATAATTTCAGTCAGCCTTCAGCTTGGAGCAGCGCAGCTTCAACTGATTCTTGGGAATAGCTTTGACATATAGGTTTGCCACGTGATCTTCTGAACGTGCTTAAGAAATACATATAAATCCCTTGTGAATCATACTCACGTATAATGATGGTCAATTTCAAGTTTCAACATGGACTTCTTTGCTCGTGAAAGGTTGGATAAATGGCTAAGAACATAACATCTTTAATTCTGTATTATAGCATCTAAGCTCCATCTGTTAATTAAGACAGGTGGAGATTGCACATGACCTAATGCAACCTAATCAATTCAGTACTGCTTTGGGACACCATTTATACTCAGATTTCCATTTGACTGGGCCACTGCACTCTGATTTTTGACCCTCCAAGTAACCAGGATTTCAACCATTTAAGTACAAATCCTATAGTAGATATTATAAGATGGACATCCTATGTAGTCACTATTTATATATGTCATTACCGATAGCTTGTATCCTTTTGGAGAAAACATCCTTCCTAGGGCATAACCTGAGGTTCTAAGAATGATCACAACAATATCCTAGTGTACCTTTAGAGGCTTAGACACAAATCGGCTAATTGTGCTAACAATAAAGGAAATATCAGGCCGAGTTACTACAGCATGCAACTATTATCCGACAAGCGTGCAATACCATTGTGCATCAACTTGTTGAGAGTCAGTATCATGAAAGTTAAGCTCTTGGGTCCACGGGAACGACAAACTGCGTGACTCTAAGCATCCTGATTTCCTGCAAAAATAAAGTGATGTACTTTCAATGGGACATAATTATCCATTCTTTGCTTCTTGTGGCTTTTATTTGAAGGAAGTACCTAAGACTTCACAAATCCTTTGTTACATATTTTCCCTGCAAGGTTCCACTTCATTCATGTCAGAGATCCTTGCTTCATTGTCCCATGTGAGTATAATATATTCAACTAGACCCAAAAAAACACAATGACAAAATGAGTATAACATCATCAAGACCCGATACGATGTCAGTGACATTGATCACCGCAGACCTACATGCCCCTGTGAGTCTAGTTATTGTGATGGCGACATGTTTATGATGGACTCGAACCTGATGGGAACAAACCCAGTGGCAGATTGAGGGGGTGCGCAACCCTACATTGGTTCTACGGCCCTTAGTGATGTGTTTGTTAGTGATGTAGTGCAGATAGAATATACGCCAACAACCATTAGTAAGACTATGATCCCAAATATCTCAATGTAGCATCTGAATATAAGAAACTAGAAATGAGATGCTGACTAGACAAAAATGAACTTCGGTAGTACTTCCCTAACTGTTAGGTTTCACAATATATCATGGTGGTAGAAGAAATATGAGGGATGTCACGGCAAAGCTTATAGAGAGGTAGAGTCCAAAGTGAAGGTGCCACCGGTAAACCGAAGTACATCTAATGGGTAAAGTAGTCGACTTAACATAGAGAGACTGATAATCTGTCTGTCTCTTGTTTGATTGAGGAAAATCCTCACTCCCTTCGCCAAAAAATGATCACGAGTTTGAGATGTAACATCCCATTGCTGTCAAGCTCTGAAGAAGAAAGTGGTAGAAGTAAATCGACCAACGCCGCCCTCATGGGCTTCTTTTGGTTTTCTGCATCTAGTTTTCCTTTTGTTGTTTTGATTTTGTGATGTTTTTTTTATAAAAGGTAGGATGGGCCTCCTTTAGAGGCCCATCCAAAAAATATATTAATTATAAAATAAATATTTACAAACGCCAGTGCTCCAAGAGGGCTCCAGCATGTCGTCGTACATTTTCGGGATAAAACCTTGACCCATCAAAAATCGCAACCAGATGCACCATATCAATGCACACATCTTCAATCTATCGGCCTCTGAACCACCCCACCTCCTGCAAGAATCCCGAAAGCAGGCCTTGTTACTCCAATCGAGACCCGTGATTGCCGCTCTCCGCCAAACATCAACCGAACTAGGGCATTAAAAAAAAAGGTGGTTTACAACCTCCGCCGCGCTACCACACCTACATCACTCTTCCACGGCTCCGGGGAAGAGCCTCGCTCTCCTCGTTGCTGTCAATATCCTCTCCCTCCACAGAAGCCAAAGAAAGACCTTAATTCTGGCGGAGATCCGCCAGGACCAGAGCATACCACAATCCCCCGAGACCATGGAATCCGCATTGGAGGCTTGGGTAGTTAAAGAACTGTATGCCTTCCGAACCGAGAAGGAACCGTCCCGCCAAATTCAAGCGTCCCGACCCACCGTCGGGCATGCACGTCCGGAAAGCTGTCCTGATAGACACGGAAACTGGTCCAGTCTCTGATCCGACAACTCTTCTACAAAGGTAGGAGACCATGACTCGTCTCCCCACACCTCAGCTACAGTTGCATCCTTATTTGAAGCCAACGCAAACAATCTCAGGTAGCGATTGCAGAAAGAACCTCCGTCTGTGCAGTTGTCCCTCTAGAATCGAAACAAGTGACCATCTCCAAGCACAGGCTGCAAGAACCTTGACAAGTCCGGTAAGACTGAGCAAATCCCTCTCCAAAAATTGGTTCCTGCACCCCCGACGACTGCCTGGACCGTCAGGCTGGAAGAAACACCGTAGATCGCCCTGATAAGAGTGGAGCACAGATCACCTCCGGAACCCCGGATCTTTAGCACCCACTTAACTAATAACGCTGTTGACGCATATAGAATAACTGTACCTCTTCGTTATTTTATTTTTCTGTTGTTCTCTTTATGTAATTTACCCATAGGTTACTCTCCTATATAAGAGAGCCTAGGGCTTACGGAATAGATCATCTCATTCACTTTTCCCAACATGGTATCAGAGCGACGGTCCTAGACCGGAGTTCTCGAAACCCTAGCCCTAACCCACCCCACCCGCCGACCCTATCTCTCTCCTTCTCTCTCTCTCTCTCTCTCTCGATCAGCGCGCCTCCAACGCCGCCGCCTCTCCTCCTTCGCGCGTCGGTGCTCGCACGCGATCCTCCTGCGCATCTTCTTGCGCACGAGTGCGCGCACCTGCGCCTACGCCACGCGCGCATCATCTCCAGCGCGCAATCCTCCAGCGCGCGATCCTCCAGTGCACCATCTCCTGCGCGCATCATCTTCTGCGCACCATCTCCAGTGCGCATGCGCGTGAAGGGCACCATCTCCAGTGCGCCTGTGCACCATCTCCAGTGCGCCTGCGCGATCCTCCAGCGCGCCTGCGCACAATCTCCAGTACGCGATTGCGCATCTGCGCGTGAAGGGCATCAGACAGTGCGCATACCGCGTGCATCTTCGTCATTCCTGTGCGTGTGCAGACCGTAGCACGCGCGCATTCATGGGGATAGTTGCTTGAGGTCTACACATGCAACTAATCCCGTCTATGTCGTTGTAGACAAACATTATCTTCTGTCATTCGCTCCAGTCTTCCGTCTCCAGTATGTCAGAAAGCAAGGCAGATATCCCGTCTATTGGCGCTTTTCGTGGTCCAGCGCCCATTGTCAAGATGGATGGTACGAACTATGAACTGTGGGCAATGCAGTTCATGAGTATGATGAAGTCTACAGGTAAGAAGCACATTCTTACCGAACCTGAGCCTGCGGAGAAGACTGGAGTCCATACCTCATGGGAGGCCGATGATGCATATGCCAAGGTGTGGCTATCTGGCACATTGGCTATTGAAATTGCCAATGACATTCTACATCAACCCACAGCCAAAGACATGTGGGATATCCTGGCGGCGACATATTCTCAGGCGAAGAACGAAACGAAGATCCTGCAACTACAACATGATATATTCACAATAAAGCAGAATGGCCGTCCTTTACATTCTCTCTACACATCACTGAGAGGGATGTTCGAGAAGCTCTATAGCTTCATGCCTCTTACCGCCACGCCAGAACAGCAAAAGACATACAGGAATGCGACGATGGTGGGTGTGTTTCTCGCTGCACTTGATCCAGAGTATGAGGCAGCACGGTCTCAGATTTTGGCGGACTCGACTATTCCTCCCATGGAGGAAGCTTTTCACGGATTGAGTAGGATCACAGTGCCTTCAGCAGCTGCGAGTCAGAATTCCTCAGCTATGGCGGCAAACAGAGGCCGCGGTTTTCATCAACAGGGCCGTGGACGTGGACCTCGTGGAAGGGGTGGCCGCACTAGGCCAACATGCACATATTGTCACCGAGTCGGACATAATGAAGACACATGCTATTCGAAGCATGGATTCCCTGCATCTGCACGAGCCGCTGAGCAGATAGAGCCCCCATCTGCTGCTACCTTGGATCAACGATTTGATGATCTAGTTGCTCGCCTCAGGGGCATCATTCCACCACCTGGTCCAGCACCGACTACAGAGAGTCATACGGATGCTGCTGCTTCTGCCTCTGCATCTACTAATACTTCAGGTAGTACACTTGCACTCCACAGTAGTAGATCTGATACACTGCCATGGATCATGGACTCGGGCACTACACATCATCTATGTGGCGACCAAAGTCTACTTACAGGATACACTCAGATCCCTCCAGGACGGACAGTAGTGATTGCTAATGGCACACATTCCCCTATCACTGGTCAGGGGGAGATTAGATTGACAGCTTCTATGCAGCTTAAGAATGTCCTACATGCACCGCATTTTTCTATGAATCTGTTGTCAATTAGTCAGATTACGAAGGATCTCAATTGTCGAGCTATTTTTGATCCATCTTCTTTGATTTTTCAGGACATCCGTACGGGCAACGTGATTGGTCATGGCTATGAGCAAGGAGGCATTTACCGTCTGAACCAGACCCCATTTGCTGGAACCACATCCTCTCTTGCTGGACAAGTATCTCCTCTCCTGTGGCATCTGCGTTTTGGTCATTTACCGCTTCAGAAGTTGTGTCGAGTTCTACCCTATAGTCTCTCTCACACACCTATCCAGTGTGAGGCATGTCAGTTGGGAAAGCATCACAGGTCGTCCTTTCCCAGTCGTCCAGGTCGGAGTAGTAACTCCAAATTTGAGTTGTTTCATATGGATGTCTGGGGTCCGAGTCGTGTTCCCGATCATCAGGGACACAGGTTTTATATTGTATTTGTGGATGATTTCTCGAGAGTGTCATGGGTGTTTCTTATGAAAAATAAATCTGAAGCAGGAAATATTATTATCCATTTTCTAAATGAAATTCAGAATGTTTTCTCCACATCTGTCAAACTTGTGAGAAGTGATAATGCTTTAGAGTTATGCACCCACACTTTGGCCAATTACTACTCCCCAAAAGGGATTATTCACCAAACCTCTTGTGCTCATACATCTCAACAGAATGGGATTGCTGAAAGAAAACACCGTCACCTTCTTGATGTCACAAGGTCTCTTCTTATACAGAGTCATGCTCCCTACTCCTACTGGGGTGATGCAGTTCTTACTGCATGTTACTTAATCAACCGTATGCCCTCGTCTGTCTTGAATGAACAGATTCCTTTTTCACTAATTTATCCAGACAAGGACTTGTTCGCTCTTACTCCTCGTGTATTTGGGTCAGTCGTATTCGTCCATCAGTTGTCGCCTGGTACTGACAAGCTCTCTCCTAGGGCTGTCAAGTGTGTCTTTGTGGGGTACTCCAGAACTCAAAAGGGGTACAAGTGTTTTGATCCAGTGCGTCGGCGGTATATGATCAATGCAGATGTTACATTTTTTGAATCTGTTATGTATTTTTCAGCATCTGGAGACATGCAGCTACCACCTATACCTCCTGATGCCATATTAATGGCACCACCACCATCGCCTCAAAGAACACCACCGCCACCACCACCTCCACCGCCACCACCAACGCCACCGCTAGTATCTCCACTACCATTCCATTACACCCGCAGGCTTCCTCCAGCTCATGGTCCTGACCCATCAACTAGCTCACCTATGGTATGTAATGAAAATATTAATGTTGATGGATCTGACGACATTTCACAGCAGGATGTATTGCAGGAGCATAGTGAGAATACAGATGATTTGGATGTTCCAATTGCTCTACGCAAGCCGAAGAGAAGTTGTGCCAAATATCCATTATCAGCAGTTGTGTCTTTTGAGAGGCTATCTGGAGACTTCAGGACGTTTGCATTGGCACTTTCAGCTACAGACATTCCACGGAATCATCATGATGCTCTGCATGATGCTAGATGGCGGCTAGCAATAGAAGAAGAAATGGCGGCACTTCAATCCAGAGGAACCTGGAGCTTGGTTCCAATACCTCCAGATGTCAGCCCGGTGAGTTGCAAATGGGTGTTTACAGTGAAGCACAATGCAGATGGTTCCATTGACAGGTACAAGGCACGCCTTGTTGCACGTGGCTTCACACAGACATACGGGGTAGATTACCTTGACACATTCTCCCCTGTGGCGCGTCATTCCACTCTACGGATCCTGTTATCAGTTGCAGTTGCTAGAGACTGGCCGCTTTATCAACTGGACGTGAAGAATGCATTTCTGTATGGCGACTTGCAGGAGGAAGTCTATATGCAACAACCACCTGGTTTTGCTGTTGAGGGGGAGTGTTCCAAGGTATGCAGATTACATAAGGCCATCTATGGCCTTAAGCAGAGCCCCAGAGCATGGTTTCAGAAGCTTTCAGATCTTTTTGAGAAACAAGGATATAAACGCTCCAATGCTGATCATTCCTTGTTTGTACAGAAGACGGCTAGAGGTATCATTGTAATCATGGTTTATGTTGATGATATCTTGATTACAGGTGATGATGAGCAGGGCATTAAGCAGGCAAAGGAAAGGCTGGGGACTGAGTTTGTCACCAAGGACTTGGGAGTCCTTAGATATTTTCTGGGGCTGGAGTTTGCTAGAAATCCATATGGATTAGTAATGTCACAGAGGAAGTATGTTACAGATCTATTGAGTGAGACAGGTATGCTAGGGTGTCGACCTGCTACGACACCAATGGACCCTAGCATGAAGCTTTATGATGATGACACAGAAGAGGTGGACAAGAGAAGGTACAGAGAACTGGTAGGCAAACTACTGTATGTCACGATCACTAGACCTGATATATCATTTGCAGTGAGTCGTGTGAGCCAGTTCATGGAGCAACCGCGTCAGGCCCATATGGATGCAATACACATGATTCTGAGATATTTAAAATCATCTCCAGGTGCAGGCTTGCTATTTAAGAAAGGAAAGGAGATCTCTATCACGGCATGTGCGGATGCAGACTATGCAGGATGCCCCAAGGACAGGAAGTCCACATCAGGATTTGCAGTCTATGTTGGAGATGCTCTAGTTTCGTGGAGGAGCAAGAAACAGACAGTGGTAGCTAGATCCAGTGCTGAATCTGAATACAGGGCTATGGCCCTGGCTAGCACAGAAATGATGCGGGTGAAATCTTTACTTGCAGATCTATGTCTTGATATACCTCTTCCTATGATGTTGGAATGTGACAATCAGGCCGCCTTGTTCATTGCAAATAACCCAGCCTTTCATGAGAGGACCAAGCACATTGAGGTTGACTGTCACTACATACGTGACATGATTCAGAAGGGGTTCATTGCTACATCTCACGTCACATCAGAGAATCAGACTGCTGATATTTTTACCAAGGCATTACTTCGAGGCCCATTCCAGAAGTGTGCGTCCAAGCTGAGCATGATTGATATCTATGCTCCATCTTGAGGGGGAGTGTTGACGCATATAGAATAACTGTACCTCTTCGTTATTTTATTTTTCTGTTGTTCTCTTTATGTAATTTACCCATAGGCTACTCTCCTATATAAGAGAGCCTAGGGCTTATGGAATAGATCATCTCATTCACTTTTCCCAACAAACGCTTTATTCATAACTCCCAGATTAAGAACACCCAAGCCACCCTCTCTGGTAGGCTTAGAAATCGACGACCAATCAACCAAAGCCAAGCCCCTGCCACTCCGAGATGACGACCGGAATAACCTATGCATCAAAGACTCCAGCTTGGACTGGACCCCTACAGGCAGGGCCCTCGTGGACATGAAGAAAATTGGGATGGCCAAGAGGACAACCTTCGTCAGAACCAGGCGACCACCCCTAGATAAGAGCGCATCCTTCCACCCTGCCAGCTTCTTCTCTAACTTCTCAATTAATGGAAACCAGTCGACCTGACGCAACCTCCCCGTACGAAGAGGCAGACCCAGGTAGGAAATAGGCAATGCCTTCACCAGTGTATCCAGAATCACACTGCATGCCTCCGAATCCGCGACTGTCAAGTTAAAGGGCACGAACACCGATTTGGCGTTATTCACCCTCAGACCCGAGAGATCTCCAAAGATATCAAGCACCGCCTTTACTGCTATGCACTCCTCTATGCCCCCTCCACAAAGAATAATGTATCGTCCGCATACTGCAAAAGACGAACTGATAAACCCTCTCTGGAGAACCTCTGAAAAAACCGCCCTCCTCCGCCACCTTGGACTTGACCGCCAAGGCATCAACCGTCAGGACGAATAATAGAGGGTCCAGAGGACATCCCTGTCTCACACCCCTCTGCGGTTGGAAGAAACCACCCTCCTGCTTCCCATTCACCAAAATCGACATCGAAGCGGTATTGATGCATCTTTTCATCCAGTCTATCCAGACATCTGGGAAGCCTCTCCGCACCAAAGAGGCCCAAATGAACTTCCAGCACATACTGTCATACGCTTTTGAGAAATCAACTTTCCAAAGAAAACCCGCGACTCCTCTCCTCTTCCAATCAGCGGCCATCTCTGAAGCCATAACCACCCCATCCAGAAGCTGTCGCCGAGGAATAAAGGTGGATTGAAGCGTAAGTACAAGGTCATCCAGCACACTGCGAAGCTGATTGGCCAACACCTTAGCCAAGATGAGGTAAATCGCGTTCAATAAGGCGATGGGACAAAAGTCCCCAACTCTGATAGCCCCTTCATTCTTCGGCAGCAAGAACAACAATGCTTTATTAATTTTCTCCAGTCCCCTGTTCTCCCCCCTAAACTCGTTCAACATGGCCATGACATCCTCCTCCACCCCCCAGAACTCCCTAAAGAAACAAACCGGGAAGCCATCCGGCCCCGGACAACCATCAACATTGAGATCAAAGACCGCTTCACGGACCTCCAATCTTGAAAACTCCGCCACGAGTGACTGTCGTTGCACATCCGTCAGACACTTAGAACCTCTCCCTGACCAGGCATCCCCTGTAGATGCCAGACGCCTACTGAAACCCTGAAAATGTTCCACCAACGCTCGCCCGATCTCCCTATCACCAAGAATAGTACCCTCATCTGTTCTAAACTCATGAATCATATTTATCCTTCTCCTTCCACTTGCCACCGTGTGGAAGAAGCGAGTATTCACGTCCCCCTCTTTAACCCATTTCTACATGGACCGCTGTCTCCACTCTATCTCTCTGCGTCTGTCCTCCTCGATCACTGCTCTATGCGAAGCCGCAAGCGCAATCTTTTCCTCATTGCTCAACTCACGAGAGTCCTCCAGACCGTCCAGCCTCGCAATTTCTGCCGCTGCCCCCTCTCGTCTCTCTGCTCTGCTCCTCCTTAACTCTACACTGTGGACCTTCAATCTTTCGCGCATCAGCTTTAATTTCCCGGCTAGTTTCTGCGTTGCCGATCCCTCTACCCTTAAGGAGCCCCAAAATTGAGAAACCAAGTCCCTGAAGCCATCCTCCAATAGCCAAGACCTCTCGAATATGAACAACGATCGAGGGATCATCCCCCCACCTGAATTCCAGCAAATGGGTGTGTGATCTGACCGCGGTCTAGGAAGAGCCGTAGCCACCGCAAGAGGGAAACTCTCCATCATCTCAGTAGAAATAAAAAATCTATCCAGCCTCGAACGCGCAGAGGAACTACGCCAGGAGAACTTCATGCTCCCAACATCCATCACTTGTAGCCCCAAACAGCTCACGCATTCGGCAAAACCATCCCAACCGGGGTCTCTCCCTCCCCTTTGACCCGGGCGGTCATGAGCAAACAAAGTAACATTGAAATCCCCGCCTATCGCCCAAGGTGTGCCCGGGAATCGTCCTCTAGTCATGCGCAATTCCTCCCACATGGCCTCATTGCTGACTCCCCCGGGTTCCCCATACACTGAAGTAACCAGAAATCTACCTTCCCCGGATTTGCAATCAAGCAGGACCGATATAGACCTGGACCCCATGTACTCCTCAATAGCTGAAACATGTCCCCACTCCACGCGAGGACCAGACCGCCAGCACTACCCACTGAAGCCACCACCCTGAACTCCAACAACTTTAGACCCCCAACCGTTCTCCAAGAAGTTGGCTCCCAACGTGCCATCTTCGTCTCCTGCAGTAAAGCCACATCTGCACCCCACGACCTTAAGAGCTCTCCCACCGCCATCTTCTTCTTCTTATCCCCCAACCCCCGCACATTCCAAGAGACAATCTTCATTTAGATCCACACGGAGGGTTTTTGCTGGGCACAAATACCCCAGGACATTCCGCAACCCGCACGTGAATGTCCGACTCCGCAGTAACCGGATCTGAGATACCCCCCTCACTGCCAGGAACCTCCCCATGAGGAGGGCAAGAGAAATCTTCATCACGGGAGACGTGGGTGTCTCCCTTGTCCTCCAACTCTCGTTCCAACCAAAGCCTGGCCTCAGGCTTACGACGCTTACGTGAGAAAAGCATGAGCAGGTCAGCCCGAACCCTCCTATCGCTTACCCCCAAAGCCAGTCTTCGATCTCTGTGTTTCCTTTCTGCGACGAGAATCCGATCCTGCATCTTTCGGCTCCGGGCCAGCGAAGCCGCGAGGACCAGACCGCCCGCACTACCCACCGAAGCCACCACCCTGAACTCCGACAACTTTAGACCCCCAACCGTTCTCCAAGAAGTTGGCTCCCAACGTGCCATCTTCGTCTCCTGCAGTAAAACCACATCTGCACCCCACGACCTTAAGAACTCTCCCACCGCCATCTTCTTCTTCCTATCCCCCAACCCCCACACATTCCAAGAGACAATCTTCATTTGGATCCACACGGAGGGTTTTGCTGGGCATAGATACCCCAAGACATTCCGCAACCCGCATGTGAATGTCCGACTCCGCAGTAACCAGATCTGAGATGCCCCCCTCACTGCCAGCAACCTCCCCATGAGGAGGGCAAGAGAAATCTTCAGCACGGGAGACGTGGGTATCTCCCTTGTCCTCCAACTCCCGTTCCAACCAAAGCCTGGCCTCAGGCTTACGACGCTTACACGAGAAAAGCATGAGCGGGTCAGCTCGAACCCTCATGTCGCTTACCCCCAAAGCCAGTCTCTGATCTCTACGTTTCCTTTCTACGGCGAGAATCCGATCCTGCATCTTTCGGCTCCGGGCCAGCGAAGCCGCGCCCGGTACAGTAGTTTCGCGTCGCACGCCATCACCTTGGGTACTTCCATTTTCCGCAAGCAGACCCACCGTATACGAAGAGGTAGGAGGCGACGACGATCCTCCCTCACCCACAAGGCCCGGAGGGAGGCAACCGGATCGTAGTCGCATGCCATTTCACGATCTCCCCCGTCTTTACCAGAGGCGCACCAAGATCCGTCGACATCTGCCCATGAGAGGAGACCGAAGCCGGCACCTCGCGGCCATCTGCATCACATATTTTTGCGCCAAACCCGTCCACCTGACCAGAACAAACCTTAGCCCGTACGGGGTCTCGCACACCATCCTCCATCTAGGCATCCGAAGGGCCCAAGGGCCCCCGAGAGACAACTGGATCCGCCACATATCTAAAAATCGGGCCCGATCCACGCCCAACGACATCCCCAGCATCTGGATCCGAGATGGGGCAACCCGATCCGAGACCACAACAAAGCCAGCACAAGGTCCGTCAAAACCAGCACAAGGTCTGCTAGATCCAGCCGCCAAATCCGGAGCGAGAACCGCACCTGAATCCTCATTGAAATCCATCCAAGGTCTGCAAAAATCGACAGCCAAATCCGGAGCAAGAGTCGAATCGCCACCAAACAAAGCAGAAGACGAAACGATCGTCGAAACCCTTGCAACCCCTTCCAACGGAGATGTGGCCTGGCCCACCCGCGTTCCACGTGCACTCCGCGGAACTCCAACCGCCGCCTGAGACCCCAACCAGTCCGGCGAGCACAATCTGTTCGGCAACCGTCCCATTATCGAAGAAGATAGCTCCTCCACGAGGGTGAGACGAAGGTGAAACACCGCCTTGCCGACCTTGAAAATTTTTGCCGGGGGAATCTGATGGCCCACACCCGCCATCGAGGCCACCAAACCCCTCCACCTCGCCGAACTCCCCAAGCACTTCCTTCACCGTTTCGAGTCTCCGGCACCTAATCGGGAGGCCCCCAATCTCCATGTACCACATCGGAGGAGAAATCAACGCCCCATCCAGATGGGGACGGCGCCACCGAACCGACTGAGGGAAAACCGCGCTGCCATTGGAAAGGAACTCGCGCATTTCTGCCTGCTCCACCCCTCGGATACACGTCATATCAGACAGCCAGACCCCATCCTCGACGCATCCAACTGATCGGCCAAGTTCCAGCACCTTTTGCAGATCCTCCTTGGGTCCCTCCGCTATGAGAACCCCATCAACCGGGTCCGAAAGGACCCCCTCGATCTCCATATATTTTACCCCCGCATTTGCACCCCCTGGGTGATCGGAAGACGCCCCAGGGCAGTCTCTGCGGATGTGTCCCATGCCTCGACATCCATCGCACACCGCCTCCTTCAGCAAGCACCTTCTCGCAAGGTTCCCCATCCTCCCGCACCTAAAGCATCTCCGACGTTCAAGGAGGCCCAACTTCCCAGCATTCTCCTTGCCCTCGTCGGCCCCTTCCTCACGTACCCCAGTCATGGAGTCTCCACCTTGGGTCGAGGATTGCCGCACTGGAGCCTTTCCCCTAACATCTCAGCGTCGCCATATCCCTCCGGGAAGGGTCGCCGGAGGGTGGCTCCCAACACGATCCCTCCAGGAAGCCCCTCCCGAGACTCCAAGCGATGAATCACTCATCTTTGATTTTGTGATGTTATTTTTGTTTATACTGGATCTTAAAACTTTCATCCCGTAATTAAACTATGTGGCACTATCGGAACCCTCAAGTTCGTGGTATCTAAATACCGCTTTATTTTAGAAGTTGAAATGTGATGTTCTTAAAAAAAGATTATATATAAACACCCTCCATCCTTGTTACCAAATCCAATCACCCACCTTGACATAATTTCTCGAAACAAAAGACAAGTAAGATAAAATAGTTTTGTAATTAATTTATTTGTAATCTTTCCAACGCAAAGCAAACTTATTAGATATTAGTTATCTGTCATATCATTTATGTAATATTTATTTTCTTTATCTTCTTTATGCAATTTGCCCAATACGTTAATTTCCTATATATGATAATCCTAAGGCCTCATCAATAAGCAATTCATTCTTTCCTCTCCACATGGTATCAAAGCGACGGTGCACTGGAATTATGACCTAATTCCCGCCGCCACCACCATCCCTAAACCGTCGAAGCCCTCGCGTCGGCACCTCTTGCCCTAGTGCTGCCAAGAGCCCCCCTCGCAGGTCTCTTGAGCTATTGCAAGGGCTGCAACGGCATCCCTTCTCACCGCAAGGGATACTGCGACTACCCTAGCGTCGTCGAGGGCCTCTTCCAGGCCTCTAAGGTCATCGCAAGTCTGTTGTGACATCTCACCTTATGCCGTCAGGCCTCCAGAGGCTTCCCTCTCGCCACCAGAGCCCTCGAGGGCACTCTAGGCCCACCACCAAGGGTCGCCCAGGCCACCTAGCACTCCTCTACACCGATTAGAGGTCTGAATTGATCGAAAACAACAGAATACATGATTTCATACCTATAAATCACGTTTTCCGGCCCTAGCGCACCGAAGATTGATAGAGATGGTTGTATGAGTCTACCCGTACAACCAATCCTCCATATGATTGTGTAGACTCGCTCAGATCGGTCTACTTCCCCAGACGAGTTCCGTTTTTTCAGGCGTTCTTCCATCATGTCAGAAAAAAGGGTGATATATTTTCTTTGTCTGGTACCTTCAAGGGCTCGACCCCCATGGTAATGATGGATGAGACCAACTACGAGTTGTGGTCCATGCAGTTTCTTACCCTTATGCAGTGCAACAATAAGGAGCACATTCTGACAAAACCAGAGACGACAGATAAGACTGGGGGACAATGCTTCGTGGAAGCAAGACGGCGCATATGCGCGTATTTGGCTCTCTGGGACCCTCACCACAGAAATAGCCAATGATATTGTGAATTAGCCCACCGTCAAGGTAATGTGGAATATTCTGGCATCTACTTATGCCCAAGCGAAAACGAGGCCAAGATTCTTCAGCTTCAGTTTGACATATACAGGGCTAAGCAGAATGGTCGACCACTGCACACATTCTACTCCTCACTTCATGACATGTTCAAGAAGCTTCACAGCTTCATGCCTATTACGACATCCACAAAGCAACATATGGCATATAGGAACTCCATGATGGTTGGAGTTTTCTTGGATGCGCTCGATCCGAAGTATCATGCATCACGAGCATAACTCCTCACTGGGCAACCATACCTCCCATGGAGGAGGCCTATAGTCGTCTCAGTAGGCTTCTTATTCATCCTGCTGCCACACCACAGCTCTCCTTAGCGATAGCTGCTTCTCGAGGCAAAAGATGGTCTACTTAGTTGAGAGGTTGTAGTCCCCGTGGTAGAGGCGGTGGACGTCGACATGGTCCTTGCACCTACTGTCATCGTCCAGGATACTCCGAGGGCACATGCTATCAGAATCATGGATACCCAGCATTTGCTCGCGTTCCAGAGCAGATCGAGCCTTCATAGACTACAACTCCCCAGGTTGATCCACGCCTTGATGACATTGTCTCTCGTATACGAGAAATCATGACTCCAATGGCTGAAACTACCACTAAAGGATCCACGGATACTGCAGCAGCAACCAGAGCCTCTTTGAGCTCCTCAGGTATCATATACGATTTTACTGGTAGTAGCAATGCAGATATGTGACAGAGTGGATCATGGACTATGGCACATCCCACCATCTGTGTGGAGATAGAGCCCATTTCAGGTCTTACATGACTATACCTCTTGGTATATGGGTCGTTAATGGGGTTCACTTACCATTACATGACAAGGGGAGGCGCATTTGACTCCATCCACACGCCTTCAGAATATTTTATATGCCCTGATTTTCAGATGAATTTACTTTCTATTAGTCAAATTACAAAGGATCTGCATTGTCGTGCCATTTTTGACCCTTCGTCTCTTGTATTCAGGACATATTCACTGGCAGGGTGATTAGATGTGGCCGTGAGCAGCTTGGGATCTATAGACTGGTCCAACCTCCGCATGTTGGTGCCTCTACTATTCTTACCGAACCAGTCCCACCGTACCTGTGGCACCTTCGTTTTGGTCACCTTACTCTGCAAAAGATGTCATGTCTTCCCACAGATCTCCACGCGATCTTCCTTCCAGTATGAGGCTTTCCAACTTGGGAAGCATCACCATTCCTCATTTCTATCTCGTCAGAGTCGGAGCAGTTCTCAATTGTTTGAGCTCCTTCATTTGGATATCCAGGGCCCGAGTCGTGTCCTTGATCAACATGGACATCATTTTTATCTGGTCGATGTAGATAATTTTTCTAGACTTTCTTGTGTTTTCCTGTTAAAGAATAAGTCTGAAGCTGGTTATGTATCAAGTCATTCATTAATGAAATAATGAATATTTTTTTGCCACTGTCAAGTATCTGCATTCTAATAATGCCTTAAAGTTTTGCACCTTACAACTATCCGAGTTTCTCACATCTCTTAGCATCGTACACCAGACCTTGTGTGCGTGTACTTCTTAGCAAAACGGTATTGCCAAGCGCAAACACCACCACTTGATGTGAACAGAACCCTGTTGATTCAGAGTCATGCTCCTCATGCTTACTGGGGTAATGTGATTCTCGCTGCATGTTACTTAGTTAACTGCATGCCTTCCTCTGTTTTGGGAGAGAAGGTCCCTTTCTCGTTTGTGTTTCTCGAGAAGAATTTGTTCTCCCTTACACCACATGTATTTGGATATGTAGCCTTTGTTCGTTATTTTTCACTTAGTCGTGACAAGTTCTCCCACAGAGCTGTCAAGTATGTGTTTGTTAGCTACTCTCGTACCCAAAAGGGGTACCGTTACTTTGATCCGCTTCGACGGAAATACCTTGTCAGTGCTGACGTTACCTTCTTTGAGTCTGTCATGTATTTCTCTCCTATAGGTGACAGACTGGCTCCATCAGACTCTGATGAGGAGATCTATATGCCTCCAGCTCCTACATCCCTACCACCACCTACACATGTATTTAAATATATAGGTGGATATGTATTTGGATATGTAGCCTTTGTTCATGATTTTTCACCTGGTCGTGACAAGTTCTCCCCTAGAGCTATCAAGTGTGTGTATGTTAGCTACTCTCGTACCCAAAAGGGGTACCGTTGCTTTGATCCGCTTCGACAGAAATACCTTGTCAGTGCTAACGTTACTTTCTTTGATTCTGTCATGTATTTCTCTCCTATAGGCGACATGCCATCAGACTCTGACGAGGAGATATATGCTTCCAGCTCCTACAACCCTACCACCACCTACACATGCACCTGCTCTACCACCTCCCACTCCACCACCACCACCGTCGTCAGTTCTACCACTATCTCTTGTACCTACTCCTGCTCCTCCAGCTGCTCCTGTGACTGCCCCTTAACTACTACCTACCTTGACTCGGTTTTTGCCATATATGTTTACTCGCAGGTCTCGCTCTGTTCCCCCTGCTCACAGGTCTTCCTCATTATCCAGCACACCTCAGGTATGTAATGAGCACGTTATTTCTACTGATGGCACTACTGAATTGTATGTGTAAATAAATTCTCTACAAGATGAGCAGGTACCCTCTCAAGAGGGAAACTTACATGTTCATAACATGGCAGATGATCTCGATGTGTCAATTGCTCTGCAAAAGCAGAAACGTGGTGTGTTACATATCCTCTTGCAACTCGTGTTTCTTTGAGCAAACTTTCAGAGGATTTCAGGATATTTACCTTGGCACTGTAAATCATGGAGATACCACTGACATATCAGGAGGCTATTCAGGACAGTCAGTGGCTTCTAGCCATGGAGGAGGAGATGGACGCGCTACAGTCGCGTGACAGTGACACTTGGAGCCTTGTTTCAGCTCCAATTAACGCATATGTTGTTAGGTGCAAGTGGGTATTCACAGTGGAGCACCAAGCAGATGGCAGTGTAGATCGCTACAAGTTGAGACTTGTGGCACGTGGGTTCACCCAGACATATGGGGTGGACTGTCATGATATTTTTCTCCAATGACAAGACATTCTACTCTGTGTATCCTTCTATCAGTTGTAGTGACACATAATTGGCCCCTCTATCAGCTTGACGTGAAGAATGCTTTTCTATATGGTGATATACAAGAAGAGGTCTACATGCAACAACCACCTGGGTTCGCTACTGAGGTGGGGGTGTCAGAATGTTTGCAGGCTTTACAAGGCTATTTATGGCCTTAAGCAGAGTCCAAGAGCATGGTTCCAGAAGCTCTCGGACTTGATAGAGCTATAGGGGTTTGTGCGATCGACTATCGATCACTCTCTGTTTGTTCACAAGTCTCAAGGAGCTACAATTATCATTCTTGTCTATATTGATGATATCATTATTACATGGGATGATGAGTAGGGCATTAAGATTGCTAAGGATTTCCTAGGTCAACAGTTTGTAACCAAGGACCTTGGTAGTTTACGCTACTTCCTTGGATTGGAGTTTGCCATGAACCAACAAGGTCTTGTGATGACCTAGAGGAAATGCGTTACAGATCTTCTTTCTGAGACATGCATGGGAGATTGCAGAGCTGCCACTACTATGGACCCGAGCATGAAGCTCTACGATGATGGCACTGAGGAGATCGAAAAGAGGAGGTACAAGGAGCTTGTTGGCAAGCTTATGTAGGCGACCATCACCATGCCATATATATCCTTTGCCATGAGCAAAGTGAGTCCGTTTATGGAGCAGCCTGGACATGCACATATGGATGCAGTCCATATGATTCTAAGGTATCTGAAGGCCTCACCTGGCACTGGTCTTCTATTAAGAAGAGGTACATCCCTTACAGTTACAACATGTGCAGATGCAGATTATGCTGGGTGTCCCAAGGACATAAAGCCTACTTCTGGCTTCGCATTATTCATAGGAAGTTCCCTGGTGTCATAGAAGAGCAAGAAGCAGACTGTGGTTGCCAGATCTAACGCTGGGTCATAATACATGGCTATGGCAAAAGCTAGTACATAGATGATGGGGTCATATTTGTTCTTACTGACCTGACTATTGAGGTGCCTCTTCCCATGCACCTCCAATGCGACAACTAGGTTGTTCTTTTCATTGCAAACAACACTGCCTTCCATGAGAGGACTAAGCACATAGAGTTGGGTTGTCACTACACTCGTGACATGATACTGAAGGGTCTCGTTGCCACTACTCATGTCAGCTATGGAGACTAGACAAATGTACTTACCAAAGCCTTAGCTAGAGGACCTTACCAGAGATGCTGCTCCAAGCTAAGCCTAATTGATATCTACGCTCCAGCTTGAGGGGGAATTTGGGATATTAGTTATCTTTCATATCGTTTATGTAAACATTTATTTTCTATCTTCTTTATGTATGCCACAAGAACATTAAGTTGTATGTCGAGAGTAATTTATACTTCCCCTTTATCGATGACTAGCGTCCCGACCATCAGCAATACAACCATATATGTGCCATGATGCATTAGAATCCAAAATTTAATGTGTTATTCGAAAAATACACGCAGGTGAAAAGGATGAGGGTATACCTAAGAGCCAACATAAGCGGATGGACTAGCTAAGGAGCGTGCAAAATCTACCAGCACGTTGAAGAAGATTTTCATATCTATGATCTGAACTTGTCTTGGTAGAAACTGTGATGAAGAGATGACTCAACAACTACGTGCCTCCTCTAAATTAGACCAAGATAAACATTTGTGCATACTCAGACTCATTTAAGATCAAGGTATGCAAGAAAATGGCTAACCACATATTATAATTGATATATTCTCGTTGCCTCAGATAGTTGCACATCTGGATGAAAAGTTAAGCTTACCAATGCAACCTTCAAGGCAGAGTAGTATTCCATTAAGGGTCTTCCATCCCCGTGAAGATGAGTGATGGTGTGATGGATTTGAAGACCTTTTCTCACGTTAATCTCTTATGAACATGTCTCTTAAAACACCCTTCATCTCCTTTATAATAGGTTTATACATAAACTTATGCTTTATCCTTGAGATAGTGTGTGCTATATTCCATGCATGACCCATCACATTGTCCTTCCAAGTCATCCATTTTCCAAGGTGATTTTTCTCTTCTTCCACATGTATCATGAAAATATGCTCCATGTCTTTCTCCCTACCACAAAGAAGAACATCCGAGACCAGTGAGAAGTAGATGTCATCCAACTTCATACCAAAGAATGTGTTTTGTTTGGATGAAACTTTCTACTCACCATGAGGAGGCTCTTTTCCTCATGTGACCGATATCAGTTCAACAGTCGATGCCATATTTTGAATCGATCATATGCACAAAGTTAGATGAAGTGGTCGTCTACTCACACCATGTATAGGGAAGATTTGGATAGAAGGGAGCTTGAAAAAGTTAACTATACTAACTGTAGGGGACACAGATATGATCGTTCTAGAGGTATTTGATCGCCAAAGGGATTCACTGAAATGTTCACTGACCACATACCAACCCAACATGGCTGGATAACGAAAAAGACCACATTATCAGAAAGATGGCGTTGAGGAGAGGTGGTTTCCTCGCTGAACAGGATATTGTAGTGTTATCAGCTGGTTCACCGAGATAGTCATCGCCGCTGTGTGGAATGATCGTTTGAGCTGCTATGATGGTTTGTCGATCGTGAGGAGATGTGGGTTCAGTGAAGGAGTTCATGGGGGAGATTTATGAGACACGACACTAAGGTGGGTTGTGGGAGCACAATCATCCGAGAAAAAAGTTTGCAGCGGAACAATTTGGTGGAGGAAAAAAGAGGGGAAATAAGAAGGTATCGATTGTTAACGAAGATTTGCTGCTTCGATACTAAGTTGAGATTAAGAAATAGCTTGATTTCAATAAGAAATCTAATGTTCTCTTAGGCCAGTGATAATGTTGAATATCATTGGAGTTTATATGTAGCATTACCATGCTTGCAAGAATTAAAGCACTATTAAGACTTAATATAATGATATTGATTGATGTGTACACTACAAGAAATGGTACAGCATGCAACGATTGTTTACCGTTGCCTATGAAGAAAAGCATGCCCCCTTTGATCAAAGGGGCGGTTTCGGTAGTAATTGACATGCATTGTTTTATCTACTTGCAAATGAGCAAAGTGAGTCTTTGAAATGTCTTCAATGGTTTCTAAATTTAAAGGACATGCACCAATCTTATTGAATATGTCACATACCATTGACATGCAGTGAATTGTACATGCTTGGTAAATTTATTGCTTGACTTGAAATGAGGGGTTGTTTACTATTATTATATGAAGTGAATCATTGTCTATTATTTAAGAGTGTAAGCATGAGTGCCTTGTTTAATCCCTGGATTGAATGAATATATGTTGGTTAATAATATATACAATTGATCAAGCATTATAGCTTGTTTTGAAATTTGAATGCATGGCTGTTGTACAAAGAAATGAACGAAGATTCATATGCAAACAGATGAACTATATTATTTGAATATAAATCAAGTAAAATAAATGGAATAAGAACAATATAAGGGAACTGATGACCCCAAAGTCCCTGACATAAGAATGTGATTATCAGGGGGGGAGTCTCGCACCAGGAATATGACTCGAGATTGAGCCATGATCATTTGGAGAATATGCACTGGAATAAGTGGTCAATTCCCCGCCCGACATAGTTTCTAAGAGTACGGCCATTCTCATCCACATCTCATTATTTCACCTTATTCCACCCATATTCCTATCTTTATTCCACCTTACCTACCTTTTGTTCCACCTTATTCTCCTTATTCCTATCTTTCCAGCCGAACAGAGAATAGACCATTATTCTCCTTATTCTTCATCCTTATTCCTGCTTATTCCCAAACCGGACGCCTCCCAATTGAAGTGGGCACCATTATATATATGTAGGCAAAGGAAATGAATAAAAGAACTTGGTATAAAGCTCCAACGAACCCCACAGTTGGAGGGCTCTCTACCAATACCATCATTTCTACGGCGTATAATTTCAAGCAAACTAGAATAGTTCCCTTTAACTAAGAGAAACCATTCTAATTATTTTAAGAATTTTAAATCGAACTAATGACGATACAATAATGGCTTGGACAGGGAATTTCACATTAACTAATGGAATTCTTACTAAATTATTACGAACCATTAAATTGCTCTTCAAATGCATGAGCGAGATGCGATATTACTCTTGATAGACATGTGATTGTGTTGGCAATAAAGCAAATAGTTTAGACATCCTAAATTCCTCACTAAAATGTTGGGTGAAGTACGGTTGTAGGCTCATCACTCTCTTAATTATCTGCTTAAATGTACTATTAAACCTTGATTATCAATCTAACCGTGTTAATTATAGCCTTGTGGACTCTACTGAGCTATATAGTTCATATGTTTATTTTGTGACCTACCTTGGTTACCTGTCCGAGCAGCTGTACCACAGGAGAAAGAATAACAAGCAAAAATAACCAAAACCAAGCGAAGTTTGGAACTTTTGTTATGAGATATATCAATGCAGTTTCTGTCTTTTCACGTTCTTTAACAAACAGAAACTTTTGGCATGAGATATATCAAGGCAGTTTATCCGTCTTAATGCAAGCCATACAACAGAATGGTTAGTTTCTTTTTCAGTTGGTTCCTTTTAAGATAGGAGCAATATGTAGAGCCATATGCACATAGAAAATCAAAGAGTTTCTTCAATATGAAGTGGTGATGAAGAGTGGAGATCTCTTGAGCGAAGGTCAAAGAAGGAAAGAGATTTTTATAGGTCTCTAAGGTCAAGCAATTTTGTAAAAGAAAAGCGCAATCAATTGGTTTCCGCAATGGAATTGGATGTTCTTGATGAAAAGAAAATCATTCGACTATGGGAAAAATAGTAAGGGAATTCATGGATGAACTATATGGTCTTGCTCTTTCATGCCCTTGACACTCGCAAGAAGGAAAATCAACACAAAAATCCAAAAGAAATTGAAGTAAACACACCTAATACGATACCTATGAATGCTCCAAGGTTCCCTCCTTGATGCCTTGGGAAATCATCTTAATGAAAACAACAAAGCAAAGACGGGTACTATTACTGGTAAACTGGTTCATTTCTTCCTAAGAGTTTCTTGTAACTGTGAATTCCAGTTAGGATATTTAAGAATATGCAGTATATGTTTATATATAATACACGGATTCTCGCCTTAACTTGCACTGGTAATCACATCAGTATGAGCGAAATCTGAAACTTACCCAGATGCCAGGTTACTCCAACACATTGGGAGTCTTCCTTGGATATGTCATCAATAGTAAATTGAAGATCCGAACTGACACATTCTGTGAATTTTTTGAAGAATTCCAAAATTGCCTAGAATACACCACATAAAAAACGAATGACTAAATAAATTGGGCTTTAAAAAAAACTTCAGGTTCCATAATACAAAATCGTTATCAATCCAGCACCCTTATATGGGAAAAAGTGATGAAAATCCATATGAGGTGGTTTGAGTACTTGCAAACCAAATGCGAGTAATACAAGAAGGTCAACACTGAACAATTGCAAGATTGGCACAAAAGGCCAGTTGAAGGGTAGTAGAAAATATGGCCATATTGTTAATAAATCAGATTCTGGATGAAGGGAAGATCATACCACAAAAATCTCATAAATAAACAGGAGAATTTTCATAATATTATCTATGTAATTCTAGATATTGCATGGTCTAAAGAGTCTTACATATATATTTGATTGGGTGATGCTGCTACCAAACAGAGAGTGAGTATGTTCTCTTCTACGTCAAAGACCCTGTAAAATCTATATTACTGTATCCTTCTTAACTCTATACTCTTCCTCTTGGGTATATAACACTGTGCAAGATCTGCTAATCATAATAAAACAAAGAAGGCAGAATCCAATTTACTGTAACTATAAGCATCTCTTCTTTTTTCTAAGCTAAATACTGTAATAAAAGGATACCTTGTTCAAAAGATATCTACTTCAACACTCTTAAGAAGAAGTGATTTCCTCGCAAAAACTGGATTACTATTGAAAAAAATATGACAGCATTCCTCCAGCTTAGTAAAAATAAATTAATTGGATTAGAGGTAAACTTTTCTTAATCAAAACAGACAATCCGTTCCATTCTAATGATCACATCCGTCGAAAGATCACAGACACGTACCTTGCGGCCAACGATAGGGTCGGCGAATACGAGATCCTCGTAGACGCAATCCTCAGCAATGAGCTGCTCAACGAAGCCGAGGTCCCTCCTGTTCACCCCATCGTAGAACCCCTCTACAACCTCCGCCGAGCCGGCAACGGCGACAACCACCGGGGCCGAGGAGTCGGCAGCAGAGGACGCCCTGAGGGTCGTCGAGAAGCGGCACCGTGGCGGCGATGGAGGGGTCGAGGTCTTGCGGGGTAGAAGTGGCTGGTGCCTTGGGAGCCGCAAGAGCGAGGAGCTCAGTAACGCGGCTCCCGCCATGTCGGACGCCCTTGGCGGGGGTTTATTTGTTTTTTTTTATTTATATATCTAAGGAGATAAAAGCAGCCTCTCATCCACCACCAGTCTCTTTTTTATGATGTGTCTCGCTGTCGGCGTCAGGTTTTTTAGTACATTACCCGGAAGTCCCTCTAATACTTGATCTTTAATATTTGTCTCAACGTAATTTTTAATAGTTGTGATTTAAAGTTAGAAAGATCAAGCAATCAATTGAAATTCAACGGTAAGAGTCTGTTCGGTAGGAGAATAAGCAGGAATAAGGATGGGGAATAAGGATCTATTCTCCGTTCGGCTGGACGATAAGAATAAGGAGAATAAGGTGAAATAATGGTATGTAAGGTGGGATAAAGATAGGAATAATAGTGAAATAAGATGTAATAATGGAGAATAGTCGTACCACTGGGAATCGTGTCGGGAGGAGAATTGGCCCCTTATTCCAGAGCCTATTCTCCAACCAAACAGGGCTTCTTTTGGTTGCAGGGTTGGGCATGGTTGGGTACCCCTGTGAATAGTAAACTGTGAAGAGGATTGGGAGGGTTGGAAGGAGGGGTACCCCGGGTTGGGCCAACTCAACCATGCCCAATCCTGCAACGAAACGAACCCTAAGGATCACATTGAGACAAAAAGTAAAGATGGAGAGTATCACATTGTTACTTTTTAAAGTTCAGGTGCAACATTGAAGTCAGATGTATAGTTCAGAGACTTTTATGCAGTTTACTCTTTTTCTTTAACATGAAGGTTGGTTTCTCCATTCAAATAAGTTGAAATGAGTTTTTGAACAAAATTTAAACTTAGGTGTCTTTAGGTTTAGTTTGATTTCGGATACTAGGGTGGAGCATTGGGTCGGGCTAATCTGAATCCGACCCTGACCCAGCCCACCAAATCTTGAGCACGACCCGCTGGTACTCGTAAGAACACGCCCCCCTCCCCACCCCCAACACCGATGCACGACTGGGACACCCCCACCCCCTTTCATCCCCCATGGCTTCGTCGTTGATGTCATTCCTATCATAGACTTATAATGATATGTGTGTATGGCATTCTATTAAGATACATGAAGTCATTCCTATTATAGACTTACAATGATATGTGTGCATGGCATTCTATTAAGATCGGCGATAATGCTAACTGTACATGAAGGCATGGACGGATTTAGGGGGGGCAAGGAGGGGCAAGTGCCCCCCTTAATTTTGGAATTACATAATATATGTATATGTAGTTTTTTCCTATAGATTTTTAAGGTAAAAATAATCATAATATTTCATAATTATAATACCTCATTTGGATTTTTTCAGGGTAAAACTCGTACATGGCCCCTTATTTTTTTAGAAAAGTTCAATAATTTTTTATCAATAGATAATATGTCTCTTAACATAAATTCCTAGCCAAAAATAATAGATTTGACCTCAAATCAACCTATATTGGATAATTTCTTCAATTGATCAACTTATAATAGATCCCTATCCTAATCTTATTGATTATCCATTTTTTTAGAGTTGAACTAAAGAATGAATCAATCTTTAATCCAATCTCATTATCACTTATGCAGATAAGGGGTTTAATTCACAATCTAAAAAAATAAATTTTAAAAAATCATTTATTGTCAAGCCTCATATATTATTTATTGGTCCTATTTATTATCAAGAAAAGTGGTCAAATGCACGTATATTCTTTATCAACATATTTTTCTTCATAGATATTAATATTTCTTATTATTGATAAAAATATAGAATTAGATTTTTATATTTCTGAGTTGATACAGATTCGGAACAAGAGTAGTTTATTTGTAATTAATCAAAATCCGCATACCGAATTTAAAATAATTAAAATACTTGAATATAACTTACTTTTTTATAAAAGGTATAAATATCATTTAAAAAAAACCTGACATTGTGGAACATATATGATATCAATTTATGTAAAATTGAATAAAAAGATATAGTTGATTAAAAATAAGTTCAAAATTGACTATTATTATATAGTGAATAAGTTCAAAATTGATGAAAAATATACGTGAAAACTTAGATATAATTTGTCCATAACAATTTTTGTTATATAATGAATTTGATTGTAATGTAATTGATGGATATTTTTTAAAACCCCGTGCCCCCTCCTAAAAAATGTTCTGGCTCCGTCCCTGCATGAAGGCAACGATACTAAATAACATATAGTGAATAACATGTGGAATGTAACAAACGAAAAGAGATGTGATGTGATTTGAGACTGTGGAGAAGAATCCTTAGGGTGCGTTTGGTTTGTGGGTTATCCGGAGGAGGATAACCCATTTTTGTATGGGATTTTATCACTTGTGCCCCTTTGAGATCTCGCAATATCAGTTATGCCCCTATCTTTTTGGTAATATCAGTTGTGCCCCTCACTTCTTGCCATTTTATCACTTGTGCACCTCGGGTTAGTGACCATCCATCTACAGTGCAAACGGACGTTAACTTTGAGGAAATAAGCGGTATTAATTTTTAAAAAAGGGTTATAGGGTCATTTTACCCTCTTCCTCCTCTTCCCACATCCTCTTCTTCCTCCTCCAACCTCCTCCTCCCTCTCCGTCCGAGCTCGCCGCACCTCCTCCCAGCCCGCTGCCCCCGCCCCTCCCTCGCGCCGCCCAGCTCCGCCCCGTCCCCCTCCCCTCCCCCGCGCCGCCCAGCTCCGCCCCGTCCACCGCCCCCTCCCCCGCACGCGCTGCCCCTGCTCCCCCTCCCCCTGCCCCGCACCTGCTCCCCCTCCCCCATTCCCCGCACCGCCCCCTCCCCCTCCCCCCTTCCCCGCGCCGCCCCCTCCCCCTCCCCCGCAGGCGTCTCCCCTACTCCCCCTCCCCGCTGCCTTGAACCTGCTCCCCCTCCCCCCTTCCCCGCACCGCCCCCTCCCCCTCCCCCCTTCCCCGCACCGCCCCTGCTCCCCCTCCCCTCTTGCCCGCATCGGCTCCCCCTTCCCCGCACGCGCCGCCCCTGCTCCCCCTCCCCCTTCCCCGCACTGGCTCCCCCTCCCCCGCACGCGCCGCCCCTGCTCCCTCTCCCCCCTTCCCCGCACCGGCTCCCCCTCCCCCGCACGCGTCGCCCCTGCTCCCTCTCCCCCTTCCCCGCACCGGCTCCCCCTCCCCCGCACGCGCCGCCCCTGCTCCCCCTCCCCCTTCCCCGCGCCGCCCCTGCTCCCCCTCCCCCTTCCCCGCACCGCCCCTCCCCCTCCCCCGCACGCGCCACCCCTGCTCTCCCTCCCCCCTGTCCTGCACCTGCTCCCCATCCCCGCACGTGCCGCCCCTGCTCCCCCTTCCCCGCACCGCCCCTCCCCCTCCCCCGCACGCGTCGCCCCCGGCCCCTGCCGTCCGCGCTCCTCCCGCAGCCGCGCACCTCCCCCGGCCCCCGCCGCCCACGCTCCAGCCCGCACCTCCTCCGCAGCCTCGCACCTCCCCCCCAACCCTCCTCCTCATTTGATTTTATTTTAACCACACCATGGTTTGAGTAAACTATGGTTATTTTAATTTTTTAACGGTCAGTCTGATGGAAGGACACAACTGATGACGGAGAAAGAAGTGAGGGGCACAACTGATATTACCAAAAAGATAGGGGCATAACTGATATTGCGAGATTTTGGAGGGGCACAAGTGATAAAATCCCTTTTGTATTTGTGTGTTTGGTTGGTGGATTAAGGTTGGGAGGGTTTGTGTGATGTGATTGTATTGAAATTTGAAAAAGTTGGTAGTTATTATGATATGATTGTATTGAAATTTGAAAAAGTGGGTAGTTGTTGTGATGTGATTGTATTGAAGTTTAGAATAGTGAGTAGAAGTTGAGTATTTATGATTTTTAGATGATATGAATGATATAATAGATATTTTTTTGACGGGAAGGGAGTGAGCCCCACTAGTGGGTTAGGAACGTGGGGTTTGGGGGGGTTAACCCCTCAAATTGGGGGTAACCCCCCAACCGAACGGGCCCTTAAGGTGCATTTGGTTCGTGGGTTATCTGGGGAGGATAACCCGTTTTTGTGTTTTGGTGTTTGGTTGGTGGGTTTAGAGTTGGTAGGATTTATGTGATGTGATTGTATTGAAATTTGAAAAAGTGGGTAGTTATTATGATATGATTGTATTGAAATTTGGGAAAAGTGGGTAGTTGGTGTGATGTGATTGTATTGAAGTTTGGAATAGTGAGTAAAAGTTGAGTATTTTATAATTTTTAGATGATACGATGGTACAATATAATTTTTTTGATGAGAGAGAGGGTGGGCCCCACTAGAGGGTTAGAGATATGGGTTTTGGAGGGTAACTCCAAGCAAACATCCCTTAGGGGTATTCGGTTTGTGTGTGGTGTCATCTAATCATTTTTTTTTCAAAACTTCAATAAAATAACATTGCAAGAAAACCTCTTAACAATAAACCTTATATCCAAACACTAAAACACACAAAAGGGTTATCCGATGAATAACCCTTTTTTCCTCTTCAAGATAACCCTCGATCCAAATGCACCATCAGGGGATGTTTGGTAGCGGGATACGAGATAAGGAGGATAAAGTTGTTATATTCCCCATTTCCGTTAGTTTGCAAGGATAGAAATATGTGGGATATGAAGGGATAAAAGGTAATACGGTGCTATTCTCTGTTCGATTGGTAAGGTAAGGATACGAGATACGTGATATAAGTTAGGTATATATGTTGGGGTGTAATTGTGCTTTTTATTTTCATGTATTCTAAAATTGGTAGTGGGTTTGCAAAAAATACCATAAACGTAAGCACATTTCTGGATTTATAGAAAACACAATTTATTTATTTAGCTCCTTTTATTCATGTACACAAAGTTGACGACATGTAAGAAAGTAGTTCACGTATTCCACTAACGTTGGACACTGGAGGCGATTCATGATTTCACTCACAAGCTGGAACAATGGAAATCGATAGTCTTTCAAATCCTTATACGCCTCACATAGAAGGAATAACATACGATCATCCCACAACCATGCCTACTCAGTAGATGATGCACACAAGGAATAAAGCATAAAAAGAAAATATGAGAAACTACGATGTTATTATTTTCCGATCAGCTTGCCCACTCAATAGTATGTATTGTGTTGTGGTTTCAACAATCAAGCCTCGCCGCATTTAGCGGGTACTCATCTAAATCCAATACAACTGCATGTTCTCAGAAAATGATCGAGTTTTCATCATTGAGACTGGGATTTGTACAGTCGATAACAAATGTGGAAAAAAAAGAGATGTAACTTTTTCGCTCAGCTTGCCCACTCAACGGTACATACGGTGCAGCGGTTTCGGCCGTCAAGCCTCGCCGCGTTTAGCAGTTGCTCATCCAAGTCCAATACAATTGCATGGTGCTCAGAATATGATCGAGTTGTCATCCTCGTGGCTGGGATTTGTACAAGCTCTTGCCATTACAATGGTGCTTGTTGTGCAGCACTTTCGACGGTTAAGCCATGTCACTTTTTAGTGGCTGCTCATCCAAGTCTAGAAACACTATAGTTTCTTAACCAAAGATGGTGATGTCAAAGGCAATAGGGATTACAAGAGAGGATTGCACTAACCGAAGTGCGACAAATACAAGAATACATGATATAAACACAACATGATAGTCCATAACACATTACGATACAATGAAATTTAAATAAGGCGATTCTAAATGCCGATTGCATGCCACATATCCGTTGAGAATTGATCGTGTAAGATCTTGCCCTCCCTGATGTCTTTTTCACAAACATGATTGTTGTCCGCGCTGTTATCATTGTCGAACTCCCATCACTCAAGGCCCATTGAAGAACCTTCATGTGCTCACACAAACCCTTGGTGTGTTTGGTACGCGAGTTAGGGCGGGTTAAACTGGTAGAGGGTAATCCGTTTTGTGTTTTGTTATTTGGATAGAGGGTTAAACTGGGGGTAGGTTAGAAGTGGATTTGTTGTGATATGATTGCATTGAAGTTTGAAAAAGTGAGTAGTTATGTGATGTGATTATATTGAAGTTTGAAAAAGTGAGTAGAAGTGGAGTAGTTTATAATTTTTATATGATATGATGGTATAATATATTATTTTTTTGATGGAATTAAATATGAAGAATTGATTTATTTATTTATTTAAAAGAAATAAAGTGGGGCACACGCTTGAGAGAGGAGGAGTGGGTTAAGGGACGTAAACTCCACAAAGGGGAGTTCAACCCGAACGAGGCCTTATTCTTTATATTATGCCCCAAGTAATAGAGAAAAGTGCACATGGTTTCTTTCATTGAGGAGCTAATAGAAGCTGGGTGTGGAAGAGAACATCCGGAACATAGCGTACGACCTACCCGCGTGGACACATCATCTCACGGATCTATATGTGACCCCTCAACATGGCCGTGTGTTTAGGCATGCAGGGATGATCTACATCGTATATGCCTCCTCGGAATCCTCCTCTAACATCACTGCATACAAGTATCACATCTCTTAATAATACTAAAGCTGGGCTCTTCCATCTTCTTTCACAGTGGTGACACGTAGATGCCCTAACTTCTTTTTACACACCACAGAATAAAGTTAGAGGTCTTTTTACACACACGAGAGTCCAAACGGACATCGCTGTAAATGAGCAATTAATTATAGGAATTAAAATTTGCAGAAATAAAATCCTAGACTCTACACTCTCTCACGACTCGACTCGATCTTAATTTTAATTGCGGCTTTTGTGGAAGTCGGTGAAGTTGCGTTGGTTCTTGAAAAACCGCTCCATGTATCGGGTACCTCGCAAGAAAAATAAGAGAGATAATGTAAGAGAGTGACTCAAAAATATATGAAAAATAAATGCTGAAAATAAATTGCAGGAAAAAATGAAATTTACAATGGAAAATTGGAGGTCAAACTACCCGAATGCAGAAATCGAACGAAATCTTTAAGACAAAAACTAAGCCGTTTACCTCCCCGGCAATGGCGCCATCTGACGAGTCCGAAAATGCAGCGTTAAGAATGTGTTTTTATCGTTCACTTAAAAAATGATTAGTCGTGCGTTGTAGGCGGCAATCGGAATCGGTAAAGAAAATACCACAAATAATTTATTCAATTTTTAATCTCGTGGTTTATGTTTATTTTACTTGGACAAATCCCAAGGTCGATCACAAGGAGGTAAAGGAACAACCTAGAGTTATGTCTATCAAAGTTCATTCACGGTCTTCGAGGCAGATTTTTTTTGTTATTTTTAATGAAATAAAGAATGCGGAATGCAAATTCGGCCTTTTTTAGGGACCAAAATGTAAATTACATTCAAATGATGTCTGAAAAATATGAAACTTGGCCACAATGTGAAATACAATGAAATGTATACAGTATAATTTTTTTGGAATTTTTGGATGCAATATGAATTTTTTATGGATTTTTAAATGCAAACAAAATGATTTTCAATATTTAATTATAATAAATATTAAACCTACTTATTTTCAAGAAATAAAATTATCTAAGATCTATCACTAGGTGATGAATCTCAGAAAAATCCTAAACCTTGAAAATGTAGGGTTTAATACCTATTAAAAACTAAATACTAAAATATGCAAAATGATTTTTACAAGGCAAATGATGAATGCAAATGCAATTCTTTTTAAGCACAATATCAAGCACAATTAATTCTACAATATATGATTTTTTGGGGATTTTTAGACAATGTTTAATCAACTATGAATTTCAGAGCAAGAAATGGGTAAAATACGCAAATTTCCACAAAATAATTATTTATTAATTAACCATCCATCACAAAAATTCCCACAAGATGTCAAACAGTAGAGAGTTAATTGACAAACAAAATGCTATTTTTTGATTGTCTCTAACATTTGTCTTGCATGTAAGAAAAAAATAAAAAAAATTTGTTTATATCTCTAACTGTGGTTTTACACGAAAACATAAAAAAACATTAAAAAAATAAAAAAATTTCCTTTTTATATTTCTATTTACATTCCTGTTTAAAAAAACACAAAAAATATATACATTTTTTTCTCTAACATATTTCCTGCAGGTTAAAATAATAAAAATAAAAAAATAAAAAAAAACATCCAACGCAGGGGAACCATCCCCCGCGGCCCCCCAACACAGCCGGGCGGCGGCTCCAGTGCCCTCGCGCTCCACCTCCGCAGCACGGTTGTGCCTCCGTAAAGAAGATGTTCAAAACTGAGGGGGAACACAGGGGTCTGATTGCAATATAAATAAAATAAATAAATAAAGCAGGGGGACTTTTATGTAATTACCTATACCCGTGGGGGTATCCTTGCAAAAATTCCAGAGGGACACATGCGTGGCACGTGCCCTCTGGAGGGGAGGACCTTTGCGTAAAATGGAGAAGATCCGGGGGGTTGTCTGCAAATAACCCCGCGGTCACGTACGGAGCACGTGACCCGGGGGCTGATGTCAGGTGACGTTCCCCACGCATGCGCCTCACGCGTGATGGGGCCTCGGGCCGTGTGCCCGGCATTGCGATGAATTGCGGAGGGAGGGACGGCCTCCCGGTGGTTCCCGCGGTGGCAAGGATGGCGGATCAGGGCCGGGGCTGCGGTGGTTGTCGATGAAGGTCGACTAAGCATGTGTCGAAGGCGCTAATGGCGATGGCAACGTCGACGAGGCGGAGCAGGTGGAGTTGACGATGTCGCGGCGTTGATGAAGTCGTGGTGGAGCGTTGTCGAGGGCGGTGGATGGAGTTGGTGGTCGATATCGGAGGTAGTTGTGGAATCGTGGAGGGCCGACGACCTTGTGAAGAAGGCGGCGTAAGCGATCGTAGACGGTGGCGCGTGATGGTGGAGATGGTCGGTGAAGAAGATAACGTGTAGTGAAGGTGGAGTTGCTGGCGTAGCTTGACGTCGACTCGGAGCAGAGGCAGGGACGGTCGGGAAAGGACGAAGGCCAGTAAAGCCTTCGATCTCGCCGCGAATGGTGGCTCAATGGCGCTGTCACTGCCGCAAGGTCTACCAAGGTGCAATCGGAGGATGGGTCAACCTTATGGGCGGAGGTGTTTAAATAGGAGAGGGGTGTGAACACCGGAGAAGGAAGGGTATCGGGGATGGCCGGTGATGGAGTGAAGGGGATCTGATGGGATTCGCGGGGAGAGATCTGGGGTGATCGGCGATTCGAAGAGCCACCGCGAGATACGGCCGCGAGATTCGCGGCGGCGATGGACGATACGCGGGGAAGAACAGGGGCGGCGGAGTTTTCCAAAAGGGGGATGAAGAAGATAAGCAGGGGCCGTCCGATCGGCCGAGATCGGACGGCCAAGATTGCAACACGTGGCAGATGGAGGCGCTAGGCGCGGGCACGTGTGTTGCACGTGCCTGGGAGGCACGTGCTTCATACGTGCGGGATAATATATTTTTTTAAAAATAAGTTTATAAATAAGCCAAAAATGGCTGACACGTGGGGGCACCAGGTGCTGCCACGTGTCAGCACCAGAAAATTCCAAAGATAAATATTTTGTAAAATCGAGAAAAAAAGTAAACGACCTCGGATCGAAAAAGTTTCTTCACGAAAGTTTCTCGTCTCGATGAGATCTACAACTTTCATAAAGACATCAAAATCAAAATCTATCATTTGCATAAAGTGGTATTTTTGGGGTGTCCCATGTACATAGAACACCTTGATTTTGGGGTTTTGTAATTTTTTTATCATTTTTAAAATAGATAAAAATCCGGAAAAAATATGGTAAAATCAAGAGTAAATAAAGACACCTTAATCTATTTTTTTGGATTTTTATTAATTGATAAAATATGTACATAAAATATTAGGTCAAAAATAGCTACAATACACAATGTACAAAAGAGGCCCAAAACCCACCTTTCACATACGAGCTCCGATTCACTTGAACTTGATCTTGTTTTGAAGGTAATTGAATGTGCATTAGTTCAAAAGTGAGTAGGATCAAATTGGACACTGGATGAGGAAGATATGAGGTTTTTAGTCCGGAAATCCTGAAACTAGGTTTTTGGTCCACTTATTTGGGTTAGTTATTTTTTTTGTATTTTTTATTTATTCTTGTTAGTGATATGTACACAGTGGAAGTGGTTTTGAGTCATTTGGAGTTATCATGAATGGGTTAAAAATTCGGGAAGTTAGGCTATTTATAGGTCATTTTTGGCATGGATTTGTGCAGATTTTTGTGCTAAAATGTAATTCTTATGAAATCATGCACTAATGCTAATTATACAGAATAGATGCAAGAATGCTGTTGATTTTGAGGGATTTGAGCTTAATAAATGAGATTTAGAGTGATGAATACGAGATTCATCAGAGGTGCATGGGAAGAGGCACTTCTATAGTCAGGTCAATAAGAACGGATCTGACCCACATCATCTCTATACTAGCATGTGCCATGGCCTTGTGTTCCAATTCAGCACTTGATCTAGCAACCACATTCTGCTTCTTACTCTTCCATGAAACAAGAGAATTCCCTATGAACACAACAAAGCCAGATGTAGACTTTATATCCTTTGGACACCCAGCATAATTTGCATCTATGCATGCTGTCACTGAGAGAGATGTGCCTCTGCTGAAAAGAAGTCCAGTACCAGGTGAATTCTTCAAGTATCTCAGAATCATATGGACTGCATCCATATGTGCCTGTCTGGGCTGCTCTATAAACTGACTCACTTTGCTCATGGCAAATGATATGTCGGGTCTGGTAATAGTTACATATAGTAGCTTGCCAACAAGCTCTTTGTACCTCCTCTTGTCGACCTCCTCAGTATCATTATTATAGAACTTCATGCTTGGGTCAAGTGGAGTAGTGGCAGGTTTGCAATCTGCCATGCATATCTTTGAAAGAAGATCTATAACATACTTCCTCTGGGTCATCAAAAGATCCCGTTGGTTCCCGGCAAAATCTATTCCAAGGAAGTAACATAAATGTCCAAGGTCCTTGGTCAGAAACTGCTGACCTAGGAAGCCCTTGGTACCATGAATACCCTGCTTGTCATCCCTTGTAATAATAATGTCATCAACATAAACAAGAATGACTATAGTACCTCTCCGGGTCTTCTGTATAAACAAGGAGTGATCAACAGTTGATCTCACAAACCCCTGCTGCTCTACTAAGTTCGAGAGCTTTTGGAACCATGCTCTTGGACTCTGCTTGAGGCCATAGATAGCCTTGTGTAGCCTGCAAACCTTCTGAAACTCCCCCTCAACAACAAACCCATATGGCTGCTGCATGTAGACCTCCTCTTGTAGATCACCATAGAGGAATGTATTCTTCACATCAAGATGATAAAGAGGCAGATCTCGTGTCATAGCAACAACAAGGAGAATACGTAGAGTAGAATGTCTGCATCTGGAGAGAAAGTATCCTGATAGTCCACCCCATATGTCTGGGTGAACCCTCGTGCCACAAGTCTTGCCTTATAGCGATCCACACTTCCATACGCACGGTGTTTCACAATGAACACCCATTTGCATCCCACAACAAATGTATCAACATGAATAGAAACAAGACTCCACATACCACGTGACTGTAGCGCAACCATCTCCTCCTCCATGGCTAACCTCCACTGACTATCTTTGAGAACTTCCTGACACGTCTGTGGTATCTGCACGGCTGATAGTGCTAATGTAAATCTCTTGAAATCCTCTGACAACCTGCTCAAAGAAATCTGGGCTGCAAGAGGGTACGTAGTACACGTCAAGATCATCTGTCAAGTCCTGGGCCTGTAAATTTCCCTCTTGAGAGGATACTTGCTCCTCCTGTCTAGAATCATGTTGTGCAGTCAATTCAATAGTGCCATCAGTAGAAACAATATTCTCATTACATACCCGAGGTGTGCTGGATGATGGGAAAGGCTTGTGAGCATTGCAAGCAGAGCGAGATCTGCGAGGAAAAACATGAGGCAAGAACTGAACCAACGGAGGAGGTGGTGGAGGTAGTGGAAGAGGAGGAGTAGGTGATGGTGATGGACCAACTGTAGGAGGTGGTGGCATGTATATCTCATCATCAGAGTCAGATGGAGTAAGTATGTCACCTGTAGGAGAAAAATACATGACTGGCTCAAAGAAAGTAACGACAACACTAACAAAATATTTCTGGCATAGTGGATCAAAGCAGCGATAGCCCTTTTAAGTACAAGTGTAGTCGACAAACATACACTTGACAGCTCTAGGAGAGAGCTTGTCATGCCCTGGAGAGACATCATGAATAAAGGCAACGGATTCAAACACACGAGGTGTAAGAGAGAAGAGATCCTTCTCGGAAAATGTAATCGAGTAAGGAATCTTCTCTCCTAACACGGACGAGGGCATACAGTTTACCAAATAACAAATAATAAGGACATCATCACCTCAGTAGACATGAGGAGCATTGCTTGGTATCAACAATGTTCTGGTCACATCAAGTAAGTGATGGTTTGCGCTTGGCAACACCGTTCTGTTGGGAAGTGTAGACACATGAGGTCTGGTGAATAATGACATGGGATCTAAGGAACTCAGAAAGATGTAAGGTACGAAACTCCACGGCATTATTAGAACAGAGATACTTGACATTGACGGAGAAAATATTCTTTATTACAATAATAAAATACTTGATAGCGGATCCAGCCTCAGACTTATTCTTTAATAAGAAGACTCAGGAAAGTCTAGAAAAAATCATCGACAGCTACAAGGTAAAAACGGTGTCCTTGTAGATCAGGAACACGACTAGGACCCCAAATGTCTAAATGAAGGAGCTCAAATAGCTGAGAACTTCTCTGACTCTGACAGGATGGAAAAGAGGAACGGTGATGATGGGGACAAAGGAGGGGAGGATGACGGTGTATGACCAACAAGGTTGTAAGACCATCACCCTCCCTTAAGCCCACCTCCCGTCGTTGCCTCTAAATCTACTGCTGCTCCTTTTCCTCCATGCTCTTGTAAATGTCTTGGAGATGTATGATGAATACTCATTCATCACTCTTTATTCTTATATTTTAGCTATAAAAACCTTTGCAAATGCATGTATATATTTGTAAATACCAATAATTACCAAAAGCATGCATTGTGTAAAAACTAATAATTAGCATGTTTTTGTGCAAAAATAAAAGAATAAAGATTAAAAAGAAAAAGAGGAAATATTTAGAATAAATATTGAGCAACCTAACCCAAGGGAGGGCTCAGCATGGGCCTGACCGCATAAAAGCCAAAGTAGAGGGAGATAGGGGCTCATTTGTGTAAATATATTTGTAAATATAATAAAAATATTTTCCTCTAAAAATCGAATAAAATGGCTTGTATATATTGTGTATATATTTATAATAAAAATCAAAATAAAAATAGAAAAATTAAAAAGAAAATAAAAAGAGTCACTTGTGTAAATATCCACCATGTACATACAACCACTCCTATATTTATTTCACCCTATAAATAAATAAATTAAAATTCCAAAATTTTTGTAAATATTCTATTTATTATGATGTAAATAAATAAAATAAAAACAACAAAAATAAAAACAAAATAAAAAGAACAAAATTAAAAACCAAAAATAATCTTGTAAATATACCTTGTATATAGATGTATATACCTATTTATTTCACTATTGTATATAAATAATAAAAATAAAATAAAAATACCTTTTTATTCTTTATTTTATGCTATAAATAAATAAAATATGAAATGGGAATAAAAATGTATAAAAATAACAAATTAAAAATCAAAAATTAAAAAGGCATATTGTGTAAATACCTATGTATAGCATAAAGTGTACATACCCTATTTTTATTTTGAAAAATTAATTAAAAATCACCAAAAATAGAAAAAATTAAAACAAAAATATTTCATGTTTTAAGTTTTTAATAATTCGGCCATTTGCTATTTTTAATTTAATTTCTAAATCTTTTCCAGGTGGCCCCCTCTCATTGGTCCACGGGGGTTGTTGACCGCCCGATCAACTTCCCCCTGTGGACCACTTCACACGGGTTATGGAGGCCCGACCCGAGTTCTCAGAATTTTAGCATCTAAACCTGACCACCTCGCACCTAAACCCAGGGTCCTAATCACTCTCCTATGATCCAGGAACCTCGCCCGATCTTCAGCTTAGGGATCCGTGCTCAATCGAGCCGGACCCGAACCATTCTTCCCGGACCTTCCACCATATAAGAGCCGAGCTCCACCACCCATTTGCTCATCTTTGGCTCCCCATTCATTCATCCCAGGATCTCCACAGCCATCCTCAAGGTGACATCTCCCGGTTGGCCGTGTCGTAGAGAGGAGAGAGTGACCGGACCATTGATCCGACGAGCTAGCGCCGCCGTGCTCCGCCTGAAGCAGGAGCTCGAGCCTCGGGCCACGACGACCCGCGAGGCAAGGACCAGAGCACCAGCAGCTCATCCCCAGTCGACTCGACCACCAAGGTAGCCCTATTTCCTTTTCCTGTTCTTTAATTTCTAGTTTCTCCCAAATCTCGCCGTCGCCGACCATCATCGATTCCGGCCATCTCCCCCTTCCATTCGATCATCGGACCACACCATCACACTCGCCTTCTTCCCGCGCACGTTCTACGCCCCTCCACTCAACCCAGCTCGCACAGGAGCTGGGGTTTCGAGCTCCACCGTCCCCACCTCGCCGGAGCTCGATCGCCCCGCCTCACCGTTCACTATCACCCCTCTTAACGGGGTCGAGGCACTTTGCCCTCGACCCGCGAGTCTTCTGGTGCCCTTTTGCGGGTACAACGAGGACTGTCTGAGGTCCTCTAACTCGAGCCCAGGAGCTTCCCCTCCGCCGGAGCCGACCGAGCTCCTCAGAGCTCTGTTGCTCCATCGGAGAGCACCGTTTGACGCGGGAGTCCACGACGAGTCTTTGCCGATCATCAGAGCCCCGCGAGGAGGCCGGGACTGCGCGCAGCGGGCCGGTGAAGTTCGTCGGCCATCAGTTCTTCCTCGACCTTCAACTACCGTTGGATCGATCGCCAGCTCCAGATTCCATCCGAGCCATCCATTTCAGGAGCTCCAGCACCGTCCGATCTGTGGGAGGCTCGATCCAGACCGTCGATCGACGAGCGTCAGCCCCAGCGCACCAGAGCCGACCGATTCCACACGTAGCGAGGCCACCGCCGTCCGATCAGCCCGAGGACGCCACCCCTTCCCAGCCGTCGATCAACACACGTGGCGCCCATCTGACGGCCTACTTAATAAAGGGTAAATTATCCCTTAGGCCCTTAGATTTAGTTTAATTTCGTTTCAGTCCTGTAAATATTTTTAGCATTTTATTTACATTGGTACTTTTGCACTTTGGACCCGGTCTTGTTTTCTTATTGCATCTATGCCCTTGTGTGTAGTGTGTCACGTGCTTCAACACGTGTTCTTTTGGGCTATTTGCATGTTTAGCCCTGTAGTTCTGGATTGTTAATGAATGACTGAATCTTTTTAGATAATTGCAATTATACCCCTATGCGTGGTTTATTTGTGCATGTGCGTTTATTTGTGGGTAATTTACAGTAAGGACCTCGGACTTTTGGTACCGGTTACCAATTAGTCCCAGAACTTTATTTTGTTTGCAAATAGGTCCATGAGTGCCCCAGACACGCGCTTCACGCGTGATTTCTTGGGATTTTTGCACCGGACCCCCTGGAACTTTGGGTATTTACGTACAGGTCCCTTTGCACTGTACCTAAGTTTTAATTTTGAATAAAATATCAAACTCACTCCAAATTCAATGAAATTGGACACATTTTGGAGACATTTTTGCTTTTATTTGATATTTTTAAAAATTCAAAAACAACCTTTTTCTTTACTGTTTGACTTGAAAAATCACAAAAAAATATTAAACTCATCTAAAAATTATAAAAAAATTATCTACTGTGTCCTCTGGCTTGATTGATTTTCTGACCAAAGTTGGTCATTTTTCAATATATAAAACTCATAAAAATTACAAAACACTAAAAAACTCATAAAAATTCTAATAAATAATGTAAAAATCCAAAAATAATAATTCTGGTACCTTAATTTTCCTTATATTTTCTAGTTTATAGGAAAATTACCTTCAGGAGCTAAATATGCCCTTTTGCATTTTAAACTTGCCTTTTACTCCTGACTGGATAGTACCTTCATTTCCCTGCCTTGTTTTATTTTTAGAAAATTAAATAAAAATTAGAAAAATACCAAAAATTAATCAAAAAAAGTAAAAATCATAAAATACACAAAAACATTTTTATTTGAATTTTTGATTGATTTTTGATGCATGAAATAATTGTTTGAGTAGGCTTGTTTCCTTGTTTTCTTTATTTTATTAATTAATTAAAAATCCAAAAAATTTATAAAAAGAAAAAATCCACCAAAAAAGAATTTTCTTTTATTTTATTTATTTTTGAGACTACTTCGTAGGCCACAAGGCCATCACGTGCTCCCTGAGTCCGACCCTGGTCGCTATACCAGGCTAATCTAATAGCCAGGACCGCTATCATTTTTACTTGATTTTTCTCTGATTTTGGTGGTCTGTATCCTCATTTTCTTGATTGAGCTGAGATTCTCATCGATCCGGGTCGCAACGACCTGAGTGATATTTTGACCTGATCCGGATTGATTGAATTTTGGCCCATCAGAATGGCATCGTTGCTGGGGAGCACGGCTTAGTAGTTTTTCTTTTTATTTTTTATTTTCTCTTTGTTTTCTTTTTCACGGCTTTCCGCGGCTCTTTCCGAGTCCGCGGCTTTTCGCGGCTTTTTCTTTTTCTCTTATTTTTGTTTTATTTTATTTTCTTTTATTTTCTTTTATTCTATTTTCTTTTCTTTTTCTTTTTGATTGAGTTTGCTTGTTTATTTCCTTTGCCATTTCTGCACATATACCCCTGTTTTTAGTTCTTATTTATATTTGATTATTTTATTTGGTTTGACACTTTGTCTCTTTCTTGTGAGGGCCCGAGGACCGAGGCGGCAGCTTTCGAGGAGCCGACGCAACCACGGGACTTGGAGGCGGCTCCCTTCTGCACGGAGCCGCAGGAGAGCGTGAGAGAGAGGCTGAGTGGGCGAGGATTAGCTTAGTCTTTTATTTCTGTCATTAGAATTGTTGTAATAATACAGGGACAGACTGAGGACTTGGATTTTGTAGCGGGTCTGTTTCGCCGAGCACCGGTGTGCTCGGGGGACCCTTAGGATTTTTCGCGGCTTTTTCGCGGTTTTGTTTTTCTTCGCTGCCTTTTACGGTTTTTACGCGGTTTTTCCTCGAGCCCCTAGATTTAGGATTTTCTGCTTGACTGTGCCGTAATTAGTAGGATCCACACACTTAATTGATTGCCTGTTCCTATAGAGCGTTAATTGGATCTACTAATAAATCATTAATAAAAATAACTGACTCACTCCCTTCGTAGCTTACGTGCCATAGCCTGCCTTGCCAAGCGCTGCTCTTGAACCCGATGTGTCGGGAGGAGGAGGGGTAGACCGAGACCGGACCCTTTGGCTTGAAGGACCTGTGACCAGTTAGACGGTTCTGTCGAGTAGAAATTGCATGTTTAGGACTCGGTTTTCACCGCTGCACCATATAGGTAGTTTCTTTCAGTCTTTACATTTATGCGCGGATCACTTTGCATGTAGAGTGCTGGAGACATGTACACATTTCTATCTTTGCATGCATCATTGATTCCATCGCGCATCGGCTTTTTCGTCTTCCCCCCTGTTTTTGACTTAATAATCATGAGAACCGAAAAATTCGTTAGGCCTTTTGTTTTTATTGAAAAAGATTAAAAAGAAAAACCATAAAATTGGGACTGCTTAAGCTATTGACCCTAAAAGACACTTGACTTAAAAATCTGTCTCGGGGAGAGCAACCCCCTCATTGGTTGGTTTGATTGTGCGAGAGAGTGACCCGTACACTAGGTAGAGCCCTCCGGTACTATTCCCGACTGATTATCGACTCTTTCGTGCGGGACAGTCGGTTGGGGTAGTATCGGGTATCCCAACAGGTCACGTAATCGCTCTGATAGATTGCTTGTTCATCATAATAAAATAGACACGATAATTTGACCGAGCCTTTACGGTCTTCAGCTCGCGTTGTGTTGGTGAACTGAGGGGTTTGTTTGTCATCATAGTTTCTCCAGATCCCATCCGCCTTACTCGCTACATCACGATGATGGGTAGACGATCTCTTAGGCAGCCTCTGGCTGCACCGCTTTCGGGCGCGTCTACCCGTTCATCTAGGTTGGCTCGCGAGAGCCGAGACCCGCTCTCCGAGCCCGAGTATGATTCCGCTCTGTTCCCCCTCGACCCCCTTTCTTTCGGTTCCGAGAGACCAGTGCCTGAGGAGAGATTAGCAGATTTATCGGCACCTGAGTTTGGGTCATTTGGTTTTGCAGACACTATGGCCGGCAGTTTAGAGGATCGCTCCAGAGGTCCGGTGCCTGAGCACTTTGTATTGGACCAGGGCGCGATCAACTCCACCCTGATCGCCTCCCTCGAGACAGTTCAGCATCAGTTGAGGGATCATGGAGCGTTCATACTGGATATGAGGAGAGAGATGGAGGAGATGAGAGCAGAGAGAGAGCAGCGGAGAGACGGGCCGAGGATCCCGGATGATGCAGATACAGCAGCCGCAGCAGCAGCCGCCGCCGCCGCAGTAGTAGCAGCCGCAGCCACGGTAGGAGGACCACCGAGACCGATGCGGGAGTTGTACAACCTCGGATCGACATTGATGCATCATTGGGTCGTGCTACCAGCTATCGTGGGGGACTTCAAGTTCCCTCCCAACACCTTGCAGTTACTCCCCCGTTTCCACGGGCTCGCCACCGAGGAGCCCCGTCTCCACCTCCAGGAGTTCCTCATGATTTGCAGCACTGTCCACGACCGCCAGGTAGACCAGGACACGATTCGGATGATTGCCTTCCCCTTTTCCTTGGCAGACAGAGCAGCCACCTGGCTGAAGCATCTGGGGAAGTTCGTCTACACTTGGGAGCAGCTCCGCACCGAGTACTTGCATAAGTACTATCCACTCGGGCGGACCAATGCAGCGAGAGCCCTTATCAGCAACTTCTCCATGCTCCCCAACGAGCAGTTCCATGAGGCATGGGAGAGGTTCCGAGAGCTGACTGATCAATGCCCGCATCACAACATTTCCAAGCCCAACCTTGTGCAGAGCTTTTTCTGCGAGCTGACACCAGAGCTCTAGGGCTTGGTGAACGCTTCTTGTGGCGGGTCTTACTTCGCCAAGGATCATGACCAGGTCTGGGCCATCTACGAGGAGATGTCCGAGAACTACATGGTGATGTCCCAGACCCGGTTGTACACTCAGGGCAGACCCCAATAGCCAGGACCCGTGCAGTACCAGAGGATAGCACGGGTCGACGCTGATCCTTCCAGTTCGTCCGCAGTAGCAACGGCACAGGCAGAGTCATCAGCTGCGGACATGGGAATCATTAGCGAGAAGTTGGATTGGATGGAGCTGATAGAGAAGAAGCAGTGCCAGGGCATCACTCAGATGGAGCAGATGGCACAGACTCTGAGCGACATGAAGACCCAGCTCATGTGTCTCCCGGAGGCAGACGGCTTCCCAGCCCCGTCTTCAGTCGCAAGGCGATCACGGTAGCAGCAGCAGCTCGTCCCAGCGCTCCATCTCACACCAGCAGCCTAGACAGGTTCACCTTGTACAGGCGGAGCCGTACCAGCAGCCACAACCCACTTACCAGTCACCACCATCTCCAGACTTGCAGATGGTGGTATACCAGCCTGATCAGCCTCTGGCAGTACTCCCGCCAGCCCAGTACGATGCAGAGCCGTTGATGGATGTCAACGGGATTTGGTATGACCGCCCTCAGCTCGGTATCCGACGAGACCATCCCGGATTCCGGTGGGGGAACGGAGGTACCCAGCCCCAGCAGCAGCCATCTGGACAGGGAGGTCAGTACAGCCAGCAGAGAGATCACCAGCCGCAGCAGCAGCCCCCAGTGTACCCACCACCACAGCAGCAGCAGTCTTCTTATGGTCCTCGTCCCTATCAGCAGGGACAGTCTTGGAGGCGCGAGCAGCCTCACCAGCAGCAGCATCCACCACACCCATACCCCTCTCAACAGCAGCAGCACCAGTTCCAGCAGCCTATTACCAAAGAGGCTACCTGTCGGGCTCCCACGAGAGCCCCGCCTTAGATGATATAGCTCGCCTTCTCACGGACCAGCAGGCTTCTTTCAGACGGGAGATGGACGAGTTCCGTCAGGAGATGCGGGACATAGTGAGAGGTAAGTGCGCCATCTCTGCCCAGATCGAGCCGAACCCCAACAGCCTGAAGAGGAAGTCTGAGCAGGTAGCTTACCCTGAGCATGCCACTCCTAGTGATCCATTTGATGGTATGTATGCAGACCTTTTTGATGCTGATTTTGTTACACTTAGGAGCGGTAGGACACCAGCAGGCGGCGCCTCGTCTGAGCGATGTCAGGAGGATACACCTAGAGCACCAGATGAGGAGGAGGAGAGCGGTACTGAGGCCGCTCGAGATGATGACGGTGGTACTGATGCCACCAAGGATGCTGATTCTACAGGCGGTGATGAGGCCGCCAATTCACCAGTTCGAGGAGGTGGTACTGATGCCACTCGGGATGCCGAGCCAGAGCGCGGTACTGAGGCCGCGAGATGTCCAGTTGATCCAGCCACTTGTGGTACTGAGGCCACCAGAGTTCATGTAGAGAGATCTGTTGTTTTTCCTTCCCCTGATGTATCTCGGAACCATGTTGGGAATAAAGGAAAAGGTTTGGTTTTTTCTGGTCCCACTGTGGTGCTTGATGTATGTGCGGATCCGGCCGTCGAGCCGTCTAGACCATTTCCCAGTCCTTCATCTGAGAAGGACCCAGTGATCCCCTTCCCTAGAGCCCTTCAGATGCAGAAGGGGAAGAAAAAAGAAAATCCAAAAAAGAGAGATCAGGAAGAGTTCAGCCAGCAGATGATAGATCGTTTTTATATCCAGCTGACTCTTCAGGAGGCTTTGCAGCACATTCCCCTTCTTCAGCGTTCGTTGAGAGACAAGACTACCGTCAGGAGGAAGAAGAAGAACCACCATTCAGAGATCCATGTGCTGACGAAAGCCACGTGCTTCACGATTCAGAACCGTCTGCCGGCCAAGAGGCCAGATTCAGGAGCCCCTTATGTCAGATGTCACATTAGAGAGCAGAGGTTCGACCGGACTCTATTAGATAGCGGATCGTCTATCAACCTCCTTCCGGCAGCCCTTCTCGACCGTTTCGAGTTGGGCACTCTTAGACAGAGCAGGACAGTCCTTCAGTTTGCTGATCGATCTGTCAAGAGGCCGAAGGGGTTGTTACGAGACGTTGTCGTCACTATTCAGGGCCTGCAATTCCCTGTGGATTTCGTAGTGTTGGACACGGAGATCCCTGATTCAGTGACCGATACCCCCATCATTCTAGGTCGTCCGTTCTTGGCCACAACCAAGGCGGTGACTGACCATGATAGCGGGAAGGTATACTTTCGCGTTGAGGGCGAAAGTGTACAAATAGAGAAGGTCGAGGACAGCCAAGCCAGAGAGAGATCATGCTCAGAGACGACTTCAGATACAGAGCAGCTGACAGATGCCGGGCTAGACATCCACCAGGACTGTGACTTTGTGATCACAGATGATTAGGCAGTTTGGGCAGACCCAGCAGCACTGGCCATCCTCTCATTTTCAGACACCGCTGATGCAGAGATGACAGCAGAGGAGAGCTTGGAGAGCACATTCCTGGTTCAGGATACTTTAGTGGCAACAGAGCAGGTTCTTGACCGCAACACGGATTTTTGTGATGATGGTGGTACTGATGCCACCTTGTGTGATGCAAATCCCTCGAATTCAGAGTCTGATTGGGCATATTGCGAGGGTTATATGCCAGACCTGAGTTCCACTGAGCCTACAGCTGAGGAGGAGGTAGATGCCGAGCAGATCAGAGACAGTTCAGTTGAGCAGCCTTCTTCGGATCCAGTTTGCGAGAGTACATTCTCATTCTCCCAGACAGATTTGGCAGCATACACGCGGCTTCTTTCGAAGCCATATTTGCCAGCACCCAGCTGTCCAGAGTTGAAGCCGCTCCCTACTTCGCTGAAGTATCGATTCCTTGCGGGTGAGCCTGAGATGTACCCAGTCATCATCTCCGCCGATCTGACTGGAGAGCAAGAATCTCGTTTGATGGGGGTTCTTGAAAAGAACTGCAAGGCAATCAGATGGAGCGTAGCAGATCTCCAGGGGATTAGTCCGGCCCTGTGCTCCTACCATATCTATCTCGAGGATGAGGCGAAGCCGTCGCGTGAGTTCCAACGGCGGTTGAACCCAAATCTGAGAGAGGTTGTCATGAAGGAAATCTCGAAATGGTGGAGCGCCGATTTTATCTATCCCATCTCCGACTCCAAGTGGGTCAGCCCCTTGCATGTGGTGCCCAAGAAGACGGGCATCACGACTGTGATCAGTGAGTCGGGAGAGGAGATTGCTACACGAGTACCCACTTCTTGGCGGGTCTGCGTTGACTATAGGAGACTCAACCAGGCCACCAAGAAGGATCATTTCCCCCTGCCTTTTATTGACCAGATCATTGAGAGACTGGCAGGGAAGAGCCATTATTGTTTTCTGGATGAGTACTCAGGCTACAACCAGGTTGTCATCGCTCCTGAGGACCAGGAGAAGACCACCTTTACCTGTCCCTTTGGCACATACGCCTTCCGACGCATGCCATTTGGGCTATGCAATGCCCCTGTGACTTTTCAGAGATGCATGCTGTCGATCTTTTCGGACATGGTAGGGGAGTGTTTGGAGGTCTTCATGGATGATTTCTCGGTTTACGGCGACGGATTCGACTCCTGTCTTGACTGCCTAGACCGAGTACTCCAGCGATGTATAGAGGTTCACTTGGTGCTATCTTGGGAGAAGAGTCACTTCATGGTGACTCAAGGGATGGTGCTTGGCCACATCATCTCCAACAGGGGCATGGAGGTTGATCCGGACAAGGTAGATGTCATTAGAAAACTCGCTCCACCATCCAATCTGAGGCAGCTACGGTCATTCTTGGGGCACGTCGGTTTCTACCGACGATTCATTCATGATTTTAGCAGGATTGCCCGGTCGTTGTCTGACCTACTGACGAAAAACACCGAGTTCCTTGTCGATGACAAGTGTCTTTCATCCTTCGAGACTCTCAAGCAATGTGTGATTGAGGCTCCTGTTCTCCAGCCGCCTGATTGGTCTCTCCCATTCGAGATCATGACGGATGCCTCCGATTTTGCCGTGGGGGCCGTGCTGGGACAGAGGAGGGATGGAGTCCCCTTTGCTATCCACTACGCTAGCCGCACATTGGATTCCGCCCAGCGGAATTATACAGTCACAGAGAAGGAGATGCTAGCCGTAGTGTTCGCCCTAGATAAGTTCAGATCTTACATCATTGGATCTAGAGTGACCCTGTATACTGATCACACCGCCATCCGATACCTCATGGCAAAGAAGGATGCCAAGGCCAGACTGACTAGATGGATCCTTCTACTCCAGGAGTTCGACATTGAGATCAAGGATAAGCCTGGAGTCAAGAATGTGGTGGCAGATCATCTCTCCCATTTAGAGCAGCCTGAGGAGTCTGAGCATATTGATCCCATTTGTGAGACCTTCCCAGATGAGGCGATCCTTGCTATCGCCTCACTCCCGTGGTATGCCGATATTGTGAACTTTCTTGTTGCTGGGAAAATCCCACAAGATTGGACCAGGCAGAGGCTTGAGACCTTCTTTGCGAAGGCCAAGTCCTACCACTGGGAGGATCCCATCCTTTACCACGAAGGAGGGGATAATGTTTGGCGTCGGTGCATTCCTCAGGAGGAACACCATAGCGTCCTCAATTACTGCCACAAGCTTGAGGCAGGAGGACATCATTCTGGGAGGAGAACGACACAGAAAGTGCTCCAATCTGGCTTGTGGTGGCCTACCCTCTTCAAGGACTCTGATGAGTTCTTGAAGAGATGTACTGACTGTCAGAGGATGGGCACTTGTGGACAGCATGATATGATGCCGATGCAGCCCATTCACTTCTGTAAGGTTTTTGACGCATGGGGCATCGATTTCATGGGTCCATTCCCTAAGAGTCAGGGATTTGAGTACATTCTGTTGGCCGTAGACTATGTTAGTCGTTGGGTTGAGGCTATCCCCGCCCGAGCCGCTGATGCGAGGATAGTTTGCAGATTTTTGAGGAAGCACATCATCACGCGGTTCGGGGTACCTCGAGTATTGATTTCAGATGGGGGGTCGCATTTCATCAACGACCAGGTGAAGGCCCTTGCTAGCGAGTTCAGCATAGACCATCGTGTTGCCACACCTTACCATCCACAGACGAATGGTCTAGCCGAGGTATCGAACAGGGAGATCAAGACTATATTGTAGAAAGTCGTCCGCCCTGACCGAAAGGATTGGTCACAGCTTTTGGACTCGGTCTTATGGGCATATAGGACGTCTTTCAAGACACCATTGGGTACATCTCCCTTTCGCCTCGTATATGGTAAGCCGTGCCATTTGCCTGTTGAGCTGAGACACAGGTCACTTTTGGCAGTCACTGAGATACTTATGGATCCAGATGGTGTAGGAGACCAGAGGAGGGCAGAGTTAGCAGCCTTGGAGGAGCTTAGAGATACCGCCTTCTCAAACAGCCTACATTACAAGGAGAGATTGAAGGAGTGGCATGATTCTCATATCAGCCACAAGCATTTTGAGCCTGGACAGAGAGTATGGTTGTTTGATGCGAGGCTTCGCCTATTTCCAGGGAAGCTACAGAGCAAGTGGAAGGGACCCTACTTGGTGAGAAAGGTACATGACAACGGTAGCATTGATATATCCGAGTTGTCTTCTGAGAGTACCTTTCGAGTGAACGACCAGCGGCTCAAGCCATTTCTAGATCATGAGTCGCGGGTCGTTGAGGTTGCCCCTATTCAGTTTGCGTGAGATGTGGTCTTTTGACTCACATCTATTGCATCTCACGCCTGATTTTCACTGATCTTCCGACTTGTATAGATCCAGATGTCCATATCATCACATTCTTTAGTCCCACATCCCTTTATTCATCCTTTGATTATGCTATACTTACAGTGTACTTTACCCTAGGTATAGGGGGGATGTGGGACCTTTGAGTTTTCTTTTGTTTCTGTCTATCCCTGTTTTGCTGCCTATACTTAGGGATATTTTACCCTAAGTATAGGGGGGTAGACCCTGTACATTCTCCACTCGGTTTTCCCTTTGTGTACAGCCTGCTATACTTAGGATTACTTGATCCTAAGTATAGGGGGAAAAGCCGAGAGTCTCTTGACTTTCTATTCATTCATTCGTCTTTGTATATAGCCTTCCTTTTCACTTCCCTATACTAAGCACGATTTATGTCTTCTTCATCGCTCTTGACTCTGAGGACATCGTTCGAGCTAAGTATAGGGGGGTGTGTATATATTTCATATATACCTTAGCCATAACTCGTACTTTGTGTGAGTGTGTTAATAAATAAAATGGCTAAAAACCCTAAAAATCACAAAAATTAAAATTTTTTCATGTACATAAATCTTCTTTTATTTGCACATAAATAGCTAGTGTACAAATTATTTTTGTAAAAATATTATCAAAAATCTTTTGTATAAAGCTTGTGTAAATATTTTCTTATCAAAATTATGTATATAGTACAAAATTTTTCCAAAATGTTTTGAAAATCAAAAGTTTGCAAAAATCTTGTGTAAATGTGTGTAAATACTTTTTGCAAAACTTGCACTTCATGCATTCATCCATTCATGGTTTCAAAACATTTTTCAAAAATTTTGCATGTTTGTAAAAATTTGTGTAAATAGCATCTTTTGTACATATGTATATAGTTTTTCTGGATTATAGCTGACATTTAAACTAGCCTAGAATTAAATTGGGAAATGGAGCTTGATTAAGATCTTAATCCACCTAATTTATAAGAGGAACCTTATAGGGCTTAGGCTTAAGGCTTTTCAGGTCCATGGTGACTTAATCCTTTATGTCCACTAGGCTATGATCACATCTCATCTCAATGAGCCTAAGTAGAGCACGTAACAACAACACATGACTCATATAGACAATGGCTTTACTTGGACACCAGCACTTGGCACCGAGCTCTCTACGGATGAGGTGGTGAGGAGGCAGTCTTCCTTGACTTGGGGTAGCATATGAGCGTAGTACTTCTAGGCAGAACCTCTCTTCTTCTTTTAGTGAAGGAAGTGCGTCTCAACTTGGTCTGGTTGCCATGAGGTCTAACGACATGAGTTGTGGGTTGCAATAAAGCTTCAAAAGAAGGATAGTCTACTGGCTCAAGAGAAAAAAACTCCTTGTATATATGCTGCACATGTATATGTTGTATAGATGCACTTGAAAAAAATGCAAAAAGAAAATAACTCCAAAAAAGTGGCGGGTCTGAGAGAAAATGATAATCCCACCGGAGTATGTATATAGAGTGCAATAAGCAAAGCTTGAGATTCATGATCCACCTTATGTAGCTTGCAGCAGGGAGACTTGGCTACACTGGTCGAGCTCCCAAGGATACATGGCTACACTGGCCATGGTCCATTCTCTTCTTCCTCCTCTTCTTGAGCCGGTTGAACTTGAACTTAGAAGGGAATACCCCGCTCCTCGAGGAAAGAGTGGCCAGACTGAGGTCATAGAGTTACCTTGTTGGGGAGGGTTGTCAAGTTACCATTTCTGAGGTGGAGAGCTTATACCTCACATTCACAGGACAAGGAAAGATTCATGGTCTTCAGGGTTTGTGTTTGATGACTTGTTCTGATCTGGAGCATTGAGGAGTCTTGATTAGAGATTAGTGGAACTTAGAGGCTGTTGAGTTTTAAGCTTAAGTCCAAATAAGGTTCCGACACATTAATAATCCAAAGATCTGATTAAGCTCCATAATTCAATCTAATGAAGGCAAGTTTAATAATCAACCTTGATCCATGTACATTCTTCTCTTTTTCTTTTTCTTTCTTCTTTTTCACTTCTTTTTCAAATAAGTGTTTGCTAAGGGACTAGCAAAGTTAAGTATAGGGGGGTGATGAATACTCATTCATCACTCTTTATTCTTATATTTTACCAATAATTACCAAAAACATGCATTGTGTAAAAACAAATAATTAGCATGTTTTTGTGCAAAAATAAAAGAATAAAGATTAAGAAGAAAAAGAGGAAATATTTAGAATAAATATTGAGCAATCTAACCCAAGGGAGGGCTCAGCATGGGCCTGACCGCATAAAAACCAAAGTAGAGGGAGATAGGGGCTCATGTGTGTAAATATATTTGTAAATATAATAAAAATATTTTCCTCTAAAAATAGAATAAAATGGCTTGTATATATTGTGTATATATTTATAATAAAAATCAAAACAAAAATAGAAAAATTAAAAAGAAAATAAAAAGAGTCACTTGTGTAAATATCCACCATGTACATACAACCACTCCTATATTTATTTCACCCTATAAATAAATAAATTAAAATTCCAAAAAATTTGTAAATATTCTATCTATTATGGCGTAAATAAATAAAATAAAAACAACAAAAATAAAAACAAAATAAAAAGAACAAAATTAAAAACCAAAAATAATCTTGTAAATATACCTTGTATATAGATGTATATACCTATTTATTTCACTATTGTATATAAAAAAATAAAAATACCTTTTTATTCCTTATTTTATGCTATAAATAAACAAAATATGAAATGGGAATAAAAATGTATAAAAATAACAAATTAAAAATCAAAAATTAAAAAGGCATATTGTATAAATACCTATGTATAGCATAAAATGTACATACCCTATTTTTATTTTGAAAAATTAATTAAAAATCACCAAAAAATAGAAAAAATTAAAACAAAAATATTTCATGTTTTAAGTTTTTAATAATTCGGCCATTTGCTATTTTTAATTTAATTTCTAAATCTTTTCCAGGTGGCCCCCTCTCATTGGTCCACGAGGGTTTTTGACCGCCCGGTCAACTTCCCCCTGTGGACCACTTCACATGGGTTATGGAGGCCCGACCCGAGTTCTCAGAATTTTAGCATCTAAACCCGACCACCTCGCACCAAAACCCAGGGTCCTAATCACTCTCCTATGATCCGGGAACCTCGCCCGATCTTCAGCTTAGGGATCCATGCTCAATCGAGCCGGACCCGAGCCATTCTTCCCGGACCTTCCACCATATAAGAGCCAAGCTCCGCCACCCATTTGCTCATCTTTGGCTCCCCATTCATTCATCCCAGGACCTCCACAACCATCCTCGAGGTGACAGCTCCCGGTTGGCCGTGTCGTAGAGAGGAGAGAATGACCGGACCTTTGATCCGGCGAGCTAGCGCCGTCGTGCTCCGCCTGAAGCAGGAGCTCGTGCCTCGGGCCACGACGACCCGCGAGGCAAGGACCAGAGAACCAGAAGCTCATCCCTAGTCGACTCGACCACCTAGGTAGCCCTATTTCCTTTTCCTGTTCTTTAATTTCTAGTTTCGCCCAAATCTCGCCGTTGTCGACCATCATCGATTCCGGCCATCTCCCCCTTCCATTCGATCATCGGACCACACCATCACACTCGCCTTCTTCCCACGCACGTTCTACGCCCCTCCACTCAACCCAGCTCGCACATGAGTTGGGGTTTCGAGCTCCACCGTCCCCACCTCGCCGGAGCTCGATCGCCCCGCCTCACCGTTCACTATCACCCTTCCTAACGGGGTCGAGGCACTTTGTCCTCGACCCGCGAGTCTTCTGGTGCCCTTTTGCAGGTACAACGAGGACTGTCTGAGGTCCTCTAACTCGAGCCCAGGAGCTTCCCCTCCGCCGGAGCCGACCGAGCTCCTTAGAGCTCTGTTGCTCCATCGGAGAGCACCGTTTGACGCGGGAGTCCACGACGAGTCTTCGCTGATCATCAGAGCCCCGCGAGGAGGCCGGGAGTGCGCGCAGCGGGCCGGCGAAGTTCGCCGGCCATTAGTTCTTCCTCGACCTTCAGCTACCGTTGGATCGACCGCCAGCTCCAGATTCCATCCGAGCCATCCATTTCAGGAGCGCCAGCATCGTCCGATCTGTGGGAGGCTCGATCCAGACCGTCGATCGACGAGCGTCAGCCCCAGCGCACCAGAGCCGACCGATTCCACACGTGGCGAGGCCACCGCCGTCTGATCAGCACGAGGACGCCAGCTTTAGGGCGCCACCCCTTTCCAGCTGTCGATCATCACACGTGGCGCCCATCTGACGGCCTACTTAATAAAGGGTAAATTATCCCTTAGGCCCTTAGCTTTAGTTTAATTTCGTTTCAGTCCTGTAAATATTTTTAGCATTTTATTTACGTTGGTACTTTTGCACTTTGGACCCGATCTTGTTTTCTTATTGCATCTATGCCCCTGTGTGTAGTGTGTCACGTGCTTCGACACGTGTTCTTTTGGGCTATTTGCATGTTTAGCCATGTAGTTCTAGATTGTTAATGAATGATTGAATCTTTTTAGATAATTGCAATTATACCCCTGTGCGTGGTTTATTTGTGCATGTGCGTTTATTTGTGGGTAATTTACAGTAAGGACCTCGGACTTTTGGTACCGTTTACCAATTAGTCCAAGAACCTTATTTTGTTTGCAAATAGGTCCCTGAGTGCCCCAAAGCGCGTGACTTCTTGGGATTTTTGCACCGGACCCCCTGGAACTTTAGGTATTTACGTACAGGTCCCTATGCACTATACGTAAGTTTTAATTTTGAATAAAATATCAAACTCACTCCAAATTCAATGAAAATTGGATACATGGCTCCTGCCATGTTGTAAAATTTTCTAGAATTTTTGGAGACATTTTTGCTTTTATTTGATATTTTTAAAAATTCAAAAACAGCCTTTTTCTTTACTGTTTGACTTGAAAAATCACAAAAAATATTAAACTCATCTAAAAATTATAAAAAATTAGCTACTGTGTCTTTTAGCTTGATTGATTTTCTGACCAAATTTGGTCATTTTTCATTGTATAAAACTCATAAAAATTACAAAAGACTAATAAAATCATAAAAATTCTAATAAATAATCTAAAAATCCAAAAATAATAATTCCGGTGCCTTAATTTTCCTTAGATTTTCTAGTTTTAGGAAAATTACCTTCAGGATCTAAATAGCCCTTTTGCATTTTAAATTGGCCTTTTACTCATGACTGGACAGTACCTTCATTTCCCTGCCTTGTTTTATTTTTAGAAAATTAAATAAAAATCATAAAAATACCAAAAATTAACCAAAAACAGTAAAAATCATAAAATACACAAAAACATTTTTATTTGAATTTTTGATTGATTTTTGATGCATGAAATAATTGTTTGAGTAGGCTTGTTTCCTTGTTTTCTTTATTTTATTAATTAATTTAAAATCCAAAAAAATTATAAAAATTAAAAATCCACCAAAAAAAATTTTCTTTTATTTTATTTCTTTTTGAGACTACTTCGTAGGCCGCAAGGCCATCACGTGCTCCCTGAGTCCGACCCTGGTCGCTATACCAGGCTAATCTAATAGCCAGGACCGCTATCATTTTTACTTGATTTTTCTCTGATTTTGGTGGTCTGCATCCTCATTTTCTTGATTAAGCTGAGATTCTCATCGATCCGGGTCGTAACGACCCGAGTGATATTTTGACCTGATCCGGATTGATTGAATTTTGGCCCATCAATGTACATCTTCCCTCTCCTACTCTTCCTCTTCCTCATTGACATCCGCCCCCTCCAGATCTTTGAATTTTGTTATCGCATCTTTATGCACACTAACTTTGCTCCACATCAACCTCTACTTCGACTATATCGTTGGTGTTGATTGTATCACCTATCAACGTGTCACCTTCATATACATTCAACCAAAGCTCTCATGGAGCTTGGTCAAGCCCTTGCACCAAATCCATACGTGGCATCCTCCTTTTGAAATGTGTCTACTATTGTTAGATCTTGACTACTTTGGAAAATAGTCCTCCATACTACTTGTAATTTGTTAGAAGAATGTTGGCAGTCCCATTTGATCCATTCGTTAGTATAGTAGAACAATCATCTTAATTATCTCAAAACATATACATTTTATCCGTGTTTGTGAAAATTACCGTCCTTCTTATATTCCAACAAGAATGAGGAGAATGGGAAGAGTAAAGAGAGACACCATAGATGAGTGTGTGTTCACCATGAGGATGGAGACTACCTTGGGGACATTCTCCATGACGAAGCAAGGGATGGTGATCGTCGGAGTACATGAGGTGAAGGGTCTTGACATAGACCTCGGCATCATTATTATTAGAGAAAAGAAAAAGGTGGATAGAGAAGGAGGGAAACAACATCAACAACAAAGCATTTTCCCACATTAAGATTTCTTTGCCTTCAATTCAGATTTCTCTTGGGTCATTCTCGAACTTAGATCCAAAAAACTAAGATCCCTTCAGATAGTCTCATTCCAACACTTTTTCAGCCTTCATCGTCCTCTCCTAGCCGACTGATCAACATTCCAAAACTCGTATCTTGTAACGGATATATGCCAAAAAAAATAGAAATAGTTTGAAAAATATTTATGTTTTTTAAGGATCAGCTAATATATAGTTAAAATACATTTAAGTTTTTACGGTCAAACTTTAACAGTTTAACTGATTAATCTCGACGATAGAAGTCATGCATAAGATTGCCCGTTTCTGTAAGTATAGTTATGAAGGGATTATGTGTAACTATGGAATTATATAGCAGTGTACGTGTATAATCCATTCATCTTTTGGTGTAGCCAAGCACATATGATATAAAGCTTCTGTAGAAACAGGTAGGGCCAGCTCAAAAGTTGAAAAAAACGATAATATATTTCTGTGTAATTTACATATTGCGTGTACTGATTTTTCTGGCACACATGTATCAGGTGAAAGCCAGCACTAGTGGTTGATTAATTTCGAATGATATGGTGGGAATCATGACTACAATATTGATACGAGCCTTAACAAAAAATGATTTAGTATACACACACAGAACCAATAAGCAGTAGTAAATCTGAAAGATTAGTCTGATAGACTGCTGAGCTGAATGCTATGATCCGCCACTGTATAACTAGGTCTTTAACAGTCTACTTGGATGAAGGTAAGCTTATCCCTGATCCGATCGGCGCAGCACACGCCTTGACGTCTCGAGAATCAAATCACAGGTCAGCCAGATGAGGGAAGCGCTGCAGTAACCAAGTCACTCCTTTGATCACCACCTGATTGTGCAGTTGCAAGTTATTTGAGATGATGAGTAAGAGAGTGTGTGTCTTGTACATTTAAAACTGGAAGGATGAACTCTGGTTTTGCATATAAGGCTTAAACTGTTCGTAATACTGATATATTTTATATATATAGCAACATACCAGGACGGCCTTTCCACTTTTGATTGTAGGTTCTACTACGTCTCGTCCATACCTGTTGATTCTAATACTGGTTAGTCCATGGCACGAAGAATAAACAAAATGACGTGAAAGAGAAAAAACAGGTAGAGTTCTCGTTCTAAAATCTGCTCTATATATCCATAATAGAAGGGATAGGTCCACAGCTAGCCCTCAACTCCCATGTATGTATGATTAAGGTGAACAGATTAGAGAGGAAGGAAAGAAATATAAATCAGCATTAAAATCATGACATTTTTTTCATTCTTTTTTTGTTTTTTATTGAACCTTGGATTCTACTAGTATGCTGAGTGGAATATGTGTTTCAAATTTCATGCAAAACAAACATTCTAAACATGTCCATTTGGAAGGAGTCTCCATTCTTAACAGCCGTTAAAATTTGATTGACTTGATGGATGTAATAGAAGTCTCGAATTAAGTTGGATTTGGAATGATATCATGATGCTATATTATACGATGATCTAAATCCCCCAATGTTTCGTTTAAAAAAATCAAAAAATAAAAATAATAATCTAATGTAGGGAGCTGTCGTAAGTTAATTCCCTTTTCAATATACACACGCACGTATATATCTATGCCTATGTATATGTATACGCATACATATACACGCAAACACGAACCTGTGTGTTCATCAACAATGTACCAACAATTGTAAAGAGATTTGTAAATATTATTCAAAGCATATATTATCCATTCGACCTGAGTTTTGTAACATGATAAGATATAATAAAAATCTACAATTCTTGATTTAGTTTCTATTTCTTTGGAACGACCAAAAAAATTTCTCAAATTGATTGTACTTGGCACAAAAATATTTTTAATCAAGTACAAATTAATTCACTTTTACATAAGAAATAGTTTACCATTATATGTTGATACCTTCCTTTTATGCTAATCTTGCGATGAATATTATTTATTAATTTTCATTCTAATAGTGAAGTTCAATTTATAATATGGGAAAAAATGTTATAGTTTTTTATGAGTAAAAAATGATTGCTCATAATTTGGGTGATATCTTTTTTAAGGATCGTGCATTACATGTACACTTCAGTGATCTCTGATCTAATCTTTTTACTGTTTTGTTTGTCTCAATTTATTTATTGCTTTACCTTTCTTACATTTCTCCATAATATGTTGTATCAATATTTTAATATGTTCCTTCATGCATGTTATAACCGGGTTACGAATCGAAAATGCATGGTTGTTATTTTGTTAATCTGTAATGTATTTACGTTGATTCGTATGTATCCAGAAAATTACCGCATATTCGAGATCATACTGAATCAGGTAACAACAAATACAACGATGCAGTAAATGTGAAAGTCAACATGGAGAAAAAAACACTCCATGAAAGAAGAAGAAAAGAGATTATAATCACTACTGAATATTGGATCCATAATTTAATGGGGTTTATCGAAAACTTACACTATTTGTCGTTTTTGATCACGTTCAACCAATCTATAAAAGCTGCATCCTTTGCTGTTTCTCAATGGTTTCCCCTTCCATTCTGATATTACAACAATTCAAAATGTAATCATCAATTAACACAATGAAGGCCAATAAGAAGTCCTTTTCTTGCTGTAACAAAACTTGAATGCACGTGTTTTTGGGTGTCCACCTTTACCGTACGATACCCTTTTTCCTTTTAAAAAAACTTGAATGTAGGTGTTACCATGTTATTGTTCATTGTAAATTACGAATACAGATATCAACGAATACAAGAATCGTATTATCATATCCTTATACAAGCGATATGGTTTGATTACGAAAATACTAAAATACTCTACAGACTAGCTTAAATATACATGTACTGGATGGACTACGCATGATGATGTTATAAGTGTAAAAATGTATTTATTTCATAACATCTCTATAAATATGTACGAATGCAAACGAAAATGGATAAATGGATATGGATATTCATGGATATCGAAGTAATATTCATATCCCTATTCATTTCAAAACAGGTGTGGTTATGGACGTGAAAAATCTATATAAAATGAATACGATGATAGATCGGATACGGATAATCATGAAGCAAAGTACCGATGCGAGCCTTGCCCTAAAAATCCATTATGCGTGTACTCACCCAGATGCCATGTTACCCCAACACAGTGGGAATCTCCATTGGTGATGTCTGCAATGATAAGCTGGAGATCTGTGCTGATGTATGCTGTGAATTTCTCGAACAACTCCATAATCTCCTGCAATGCACCATAAAATATACGAGTTAAAGCGATGGAGATGCACTGGAATATGCACTGATGAAGCAAGGATTTACCACTTGGGAAGAGGATTCTCTGCTGTAGAGGGGATTGCAGCAGAGGTGACGTAATCCCTTTTATTTTTTTTTGTGATTTAGATTTCAAAATTCTAACCTTATAGATTGAATCTTAGATTAATGCTCTATATATCCTCCAAATTTCGCTTAATTTCAAGATTATTTGCTATTTTATCTTAATGGTCAAACATTCGGTCAAGATCTAAGCAACTTAAACTCCATTTAAAAAAGATCTGAATCTTCAACCATTAAGATAAAATAGCAAATAATTTCGGAATTAAGCAAAATTTGAAGGATATATAGAGCATTAATTTGAGATTCAATCTATATGTAACACACTCATGCCCCCAAATATAGTGCCGCATCTAAAACTCACGAAGTGTGAGTGTGGTTTATAAGTGGTGGGAATTACTACTTGACAACTTGGGCTTAAGCATTTTGGGTGGTTGCTAACGGGTCTATTTGTGCTCGAACCCAACAAATTGTCAGGGTCAGACGGACCGGGGACCTAAGCCCGGGACGTTACAAATGGTATCAGAGCGGGTTCCCTCTGATAGTGGAAAGGACTACCCGAGAGGTGGAGCCACCCCTACAAAGAGATAGGAGGAAGTGGCTACCCGAAGCATGCAGCCGCCACTGTCACTGGGAATAAGTGATGGGTCATATCGCAACGAGAACGTTGCGAATATAAGTGGGGGAGGTTGTAACACTCATGCCCCCAAACATAGTGCCACATCTAAAACTCACGAAGTGTGAGTGTGGTTTATAAGTGGTGGGGATTACTACTTGACAACTTGGACTTAAGCATTTTGGGTGGTTGATAACGTGTCTATTTGGGCTCGAACCCAACAAGTTGCCAATGTCAGTTTTCCTCGATAACGGACCAGGGACCTAAACACGGAACGTTACACTATAAGGTTGGATTTTGGAATTTAAATAAAAAAAAATAAAGGAGATTACAACACCTCTATTGCAATCACCTCTGTAGAAGATCATCTCCCTACCATTTGAGGAGTCATACATTTTTTACAGTTGTACTCTTTCAAGATTTGGGAGTTACACTCGTGCCCGTAACATTTTGAAATAAGATTTGTGCTCCAAGCAAAACTACCGTGTGGCTCTTACGTCCTCGAGTTAGTTGCCATCCGGTCCCCTTCTAACAGGCGTTAAAATCGGGGGCATGCACATAATTGTCTTACAAAAGATGTACAGGTGTTGTTATACTTATCCCTCCCTCGTCCCTGACCTCCCCCTCCATGTTAGGGATGAAAACGGATACGGATATATCCGAATATCCGCTTACCGTATTCGAAAAATTACCGGATACGGATATCCGTATCCGAATATTAATCGAATACGGATCGGATATGGATATAGGTTTTAAAAATTTTCCGAATACGGATACGGATATGGTAATGGCTTGAATATCCGGATTCGGATCCGGATATCCGAATACAATATTTAATATTATTTTAGTTAATATAATATAAGCTACAACCTTATGCTCCTATATTAGTATTATACATTATATAATACAATATGTTAACGATATTAATAAATTTCTATTTCTTTGAGTATGAGCGCGAACAAAATTTATGAAATCCTATCCCCTTTTTGCTTTTGATCAAGAATACATGTCACCTCGACACTCCCATGATGCAACTTATTTATATTTCATTGTTATTTTTAAAATCATTATAAACTTTGATAAAAAAATCAATTCATATTCGTTATGTGGTTTTTATTGGATCCATATTCGGATTCCATGTTTATTGGATCCATATTGGGATTTCACTCTTTATTCGAATCATATTTGGATTAGTTTTTATTCGATCCGTATTCAGATCCGCTCTTTATTTGATCCGTATTCGGATTCGATAAATATCTGATTCGGATTCGTATCCGTATTTTTACGGATATGGTTTCCATAATGCATATCCGAACCATATCCGTATCCGTATTCGTATTCGATAGAGATGAAACGAATATGGATATGGAAATAAGCATATCTGATCCGAATCCGATCCGTTTTCATCCCTACTCCATGTACTCCATCGCTACATCCTACTTTATTAAAGTACAATTAAACCCATAATTTAATTAATTAATTAGACATAAAGTAACTAGAGGACTAACCGTTAATGGCGCAGAAAGGTTTAGGTATTCTTGTTATTGAAATAATGGTAGTTGTATAAATGTAATCATGAAAACTCGGAACTGATAATTTTTTAAATTTTTGTGCTCTGTTTAAATAATTTAAATTTTTAGTCTACACTTTAATAAAAAAAATCTAAAATTCCTAGAAGCCATGGATTCCGATGGATGCATCCCTGAATTTTTCAAAATATTTTCGCCCATTGTGAAACCCGATTTCATGAGAACGATAAACCATTTCTTCACTGATGACTCCTCACCTTCTGACCTAAAATACATAAATAACTCAGTAATCACCTTGATTCATAAGAAGGAAACCCCAGAGATATAAATAACTATAGACCCATTAGTCTGATGAACATGCCTCTTCACATCATTTCTAAAATACTCGCAAATCAATGGGCACATAAATTAGCAAACCTAGTCCCACCCTTCTAATGTACCTTTCTTAAGGGCCAAGGTGCCTCCGACGCGTTTTCCATAACCTTTGAGATCCTACACACTGGAGATTTACCAAGAGTGACCTCCGTAAATCCTTCGACACCCTGAAGTGGAGTGCAATATCCAAAGCCCTCTCACTTTGTGGTTGCATCAACTTGTTCATTCGTCGGATCCTAGTGATGCAGCAAAGCACTGCCATCTCAATTAAGATCAATAACTCTATCTTGGGCTTCTTTAGACCCATTTATGGGATCAAGTAGGGAGATCCTCTGTCACCACAGTTATTCATAAATACCATGAATATCCTCGAAGGGATGCTCCAAAACCTAGCAATGAATGGCTTAATAGAGGGCTTTCAGATACCGGGAGAAGATCACTACATTATTGACATGTCGTTCGTTGATGACATCCTCCTATCTGTCAAGTATTCGGCCAAAGCCCTCAAGTGTCTATACTTCATCCTCAAGATATTCTCCGAGATCGCATGCCTCTACATAAATGAGGAGAAGTCTACGATTCATTGCCTTAACCTAACTGATGACAAAATTAAATGAACTTCACGACAAATCTCCTTGGTTGGATTGATGCTAAATTCCTTATAAATCACTTAAGAGTCTCTTTATCGCCAAAACCCATGAAGTGCTGGGATTAACTACCGTTCATTGAGAAATTTGAGAAAAAAAACTTTTTTTTGATGAAAATCTAAGATGCTTGCTCTATCATCCATAATCTCCCTAATGAATGCATCCCTTACTCCTCAACTAAATCATACTCTATTATTAAATTAGATTTCGAATGACATTGATAAAATTGGAAGGTGTTTTCTCTGTAACAGATGCAACGAAGATAAAAATAGACACCAGACCCGTTGGGATTCCATTTGTAGAGTAAAATCAAATGATGGGTGGGGAATGCGAAATTTTAAATCCTTTAATGATGCTATGCTTTCCAAGTCCTAGATTAATGTACAAAATAAGTAGAGTTCGCTCCTCTCTAGGTTGGTGAGTAGCTGTTATCACAAAGGTCACCCTATCCCAATTCTCGTCAACAAACTATCGAGATTTACCTTGGTGGTGCACGATCAACAACGATTCTTGGGCAGTCATGAACCTCTTATACAAAATATTTGGTTCGGGCTCAAACTCCCTTCTTTGGACCGATAGCATAAATGGCAGTCCCCCTTTACGCACCCTCCTCCCCACTCTATGGACCTCGGCCAAAAGCAAACGATGCAACTCCACTCTTTCAACCAAACAAAATTGGCTTGAAACCCTCTCCAAAAGATGTAAGTCTACTGTTGAACTCTCCCAACTAATACATCGCTACAACCTCATTTTGCTGTATTGTCATCAATGATTACTACAAATTTTTGACAAAAAAATTTAATGGATAAATATTGAACTTTAACAACAAATATGATATTTCGTTGTAAACTACAGGAACAAAAAGAATGGTATTCATCGTTTTATATATATATATATATATATATATATATATATATAGAGAGAGAGAGAGAGAGAGAGAGAGAGAGAGGATGGGGAGCTTGCACCAAGGTGCATGTAACTTTACATGCACCGGCGCTTATATCTTCCACATTTTTTTTACTTTTTCGAAAAATTCCACCATGTATATTCATCTATATATCTCTCCAATATGCCATTCGAATTTCGTCAGAAACATAGACTCCTATGACCTCCATCTAGAACAGGCCGATTACAGCAATTATAAGACCGTTAAAATTACCTGTTCTAGATGGAGGTCATAGTAGTCTCTGTTTCTGACGAAATTCGAATGGCATATTGGAGGGATATATAGATGAATATACATGGTGGAATTTTTGAAAAAAGTAAAAAAATGTGGAAGATATAAGCGCCGGTACATGTAAAGTTACATGCACCTTGGTGCAAGCTCCCCATCCTCGTGTGTGTGTGTGTGTGTGTGTGTATATATATATCATGTGGTATGACAGTGAATATTCAAATTATTGGTCGTTGTAGGACATTTTTATTGCAGTGGATGATCATACAGTAATCACCTATATCAACAAGTTATATAACTACAGAAGCACGCGGATTTAAACTTTAAGAAAATGGTATGGTTATTTATAGTTTTATAATTACAATACTATTACTAAAGTCTTTTGATACGCGTCGTAAGTTGATCCGTACAATAACATAATAAATATTCATGCCTTTAGGCATCCCAATCTATAGTGTTGGAAGTCGATTTTATAAAAAAGGGTGACCGCCACTACTCTGCCAATACACATTGAGAGAGTAAATCTTCCTCATTTACCTTTTAATGATTGTAATCAATAAGAAATTTAAGAGTAGTCGATATTAAAAATTCTATTTCATTTTTAACCCATCTAATAAAAATTTTAAGGGTTAATCACACAGCTAATTCGTACAAAATTTATTCCAATAATGTTGATAAATTCTCATGCATTTCACAATGAATCCAATGGCAAAAATGAAATAGTAACGAATTGTGGCATCATAAATTTCACAACTACAGTAGCTAACACTGCGACAAAATTGATCTATAATAACGAATAACTTGAATTATTTTTATCATATCTTCTAATGTTAAATTCGTACACTGAATATTATTCTAGTAAAATTCTCTTTGATCTAGAAATTTATAAATGAATTTAGCATTTGTTGCTACAGTTCATGTGATAACTATTAGTTGAAATTTGTACTAACTCAACAAAATCTATAAGGAAAAATCAATGGATGAGCATAGGCATATGATTCATTGTTACTAATGTAATAAAGGTTACATTATTTGTTGATTATTTGAAAAATTAAGCCACCAATAATACTAAACAAAAACAAAATTCGTTGCTCCACATTTATATATGGAAAATATAGTCGTGGAAAAGTTAGATGCAATGTTAAGGAGTAGAAAATAAGAATAGGTTAACTATAAATATGATCTATTAAAGTATTATCTGACTTGACTATCACAAATCTTATTTATTATTTTCTAAAGTATTTTCTGAAATTACAAGTGGGTATTTAGATCACTATATGACATCATATTATCACTCAAATTTCGACTCAATTCGACGCTCTTATCTCATCCATCAGGCTATCAATTTTGAACGGTCTTAAAATTGTTGAAATTGACCTATTATAGTTGGACGAGTTATGAATTTTTGTTTTATATAAGATTTGAATGACAACATAATGTCATCTAGTGGACTAAATTCCCTCATGTATTTTCAAAAAATACCTTAAGAAGTAAAATAAATAAAGGTGGAGATAGCCCCATTAAACCCATACATGTTTACATGTATATTCTAAGAGGAAAGGGATCCTACTTCATGAAATAGGTAACCTTACCTATTTCATGTCTATTTTTGATAATTTTTTTTTGAAAAATACAACCATGGATTTTCATAACCATATCCCTCTGTATGTCATTTAAATTTCGTCAGAAATAGAGACTCAGATACCCTCCAATCAGAACAGATTGATTACAACAAATCTAAGATCGCTAAAGTTACCTGTTCTGGAAGGAGGGGATAAGAATCTATGTTTGTAACGAAATTTGAATGACATATGAGAGTGATATAATTATGAAAATACATGGTGGTATTTTCCAAAAAAATAAAAAAAATTATCAAAAATGAACATGAAGTAGGTAAGGTTACCCACTTCATGAAGTAGACTCTCTTTCCTCATGTTACAATACTTTAACATGTTCATTTTAAGATAGTTTAGACTAGATTTTTTTCCGACAAGGTCTATACAATTTATTATTACTTTCTCCTCCATTTCCTACACTCTTCCTCTTAAGTAAGTATACCTTGCAAGATATGCTAATCATGAAAATCAATGGTAAAATTAGATTTAACTTGTATTTATTACGCAAACATTGCAATTTTTTCTCTTATTCTTCTTCTATGGTTATATTAATCATCAAGTGGAGGCAATAGTAGTTGAATGGGAAAAGAGTACTACTCCTCACCTTGCGACCGTTGAACGAAAGAGAGAAGACGAGATCCTCGTAAACGCAATCCTCGGCGATGAGCTCTTCAACGTGGGCAAGGTCCCTCCGGTTGATTCCATCGTAGAACGCCTTGACCACGTCCGCCGCGCCGGCCATGCCAACAACCTCGGGTGCCGAGGCGGCGGAATCATGAGAAGTAGAGGACACCCTGAGGGTCGTCGATGAGCGCCGGGGTGGTGGTGCAGCAAAGTACTGCATCGAGGCCCTTCTGGGACGAAGCACGGGAGTGGAGGAGCGACTACCGGGGATGTGCAAGAGCGAGGAGCTCGCGAGCACGGCTCCGGCCATGGCGAACGGTCCTAGTTAATTACTTCGTGTTGAGGTGTCTGTGTGTATGGGTGTGCATATTATATAGGAAGGTGGAGCTCCGGTTGCGTGCGATGGACAGCTACGCCAATCTTGCAGAAGTCTTGTCTTCTGTCAAGTAAGATGGCTCGTCTACTTGTCGCCATTCTTAGGGATATTTTAGCGTGGGAATATGAAGTTTCCAAGAACTTCTGGACTCCTTTCAGATTTGATCTTACTTCATTGTTTACCTTTTAAGGAACGTTCGAAGCACAGAGCTGATGGATTAGGAAGATGATCCTCGGCTGTAGAGGGTATTGCAGCAGAGGTGCTGTAAACCACAATAATTTTTTTTAGACTCTAAAATCCAATCTTATAGATTGAATCTTAGGTTAATGCTCTACATATCCTCCAAATTTCGCTTAAATCTGACATTATTTGCTATTTTATCTTAATAATTCAAGATTCGGATCTTTTTTAAATGGAGTTCAAGTTGCTTAGATCTTGACCGATTGTTTGACCATTAAGATAAAATAGCAAGTAATACCGGATTTAAGCGAAATTTGGATGATATATAGGACATTAACCTAGGATTCAATCTATAAGGTTGGATTTTAGAATCTAAATCATAAAAAAAATTATTGGGGTTTACAACACCTCTGCTGCAATACCCTCTACAGCAGAGGATCCTCTCCCGATGGATTAACCTCTGTTGTGTGTAGTAAGTTATGTGATAACTATGGATGAAAAAGAACATTAATGTATTTATATCCGATCCGTTTTCGTATTCGTTTTATACATATTTTGACATTCGTATTCGTATTCATTTTACAGTGGATGCGATATAGATATCACTTTGATATTCGATTCGTATTCGTATATCCATTTTACTACATAAATATAATCATAGATTTATCTATTAAAAATAAACTTTGTGTAACAACATTTTATAATTGCATTCATCATTGTTAATATAGTTATTATGAAAAGAATATATATGATATACCAATTTTACGTGTAAATCATCTTAAACATTATATTTTAATTGTTCTATTAGATAATTATGTTATTGTTCATATTTGATCCGTATTCGTTTTATATTCATATTCATATTTGAGGATATGGTAACATATTTTTCATATCCATCAATATTTATATCCACATTCGTATTCATATTTTAAAATGGATAAGGATGTGATCATACCTCACTACAGCAAATTTGAGCTACAATGACAAGTTTTTAATATCCATTACTAAATCAATCATTGTTAAATATATAACGATGATATTATTTGTGGAAAAAATATTTTTATACTTAAAATTAGCGACAAATATAATATTCATCTCTATATCATTAACGACAGCCCATATAATGATGCTTATCCGTTGCTATTTTTAAAAAAAATCGAAAATAGCAATGGATAAGAGTAGCTATATGGACCGTTGCTAAGGTTATAGTAACGAATATTATATTCACTGCTAATTTCAAGTAAAAAAACAATTTAGCAATGAATAATATCGTTGTTATATATATTTATCGACTAATTTGGTGATGAATTTTGAAAAAATATCATTACAACCCAATTTTGTTGTAGTCCTATATTCGTATGTATCATCCCTAGTGGTAACCCATGTTATCCGCTTTTTCATGTTTGATGGAAGACATATGTCAAATTAACCTTGGAAACTTAGATTATAAATTGAATAAAAATATTGAACAAATCATTGAGCATACATATTATGCTCAAAATCCTAATATATAACGTCTCGGGCTTAGGTCCACGGTTTGTTGTTGAGGAAAACCGCCTCTAATAACTTGTTACGTTTGTCTAATTGGACCCGTTGACAACTATCCAAAATACTTAAGCTTAAGTTATCAAGTAGTAATCTCCACCACTTATAACCAACAAACATACTTTGTGAGTTTTAGAAGTGGTACAATATTTGGGGGTTAGGGTGTTACAACCTCCCTCATTTATATATTCACAATGACCTTGTTGCAACATGTCCTATCACTTGTTCCCAGTGACAGTGGTGGTTGGACGCTCTGGGTAACATTTTCCTCGTATCTCTTTGTAGGGGTTGTTTCACCTCTCGGGTAGCTCTTTCCATTATTAGAGGGAAATTGACTCTGATACCGTTTCTAACGTCTCGTGCTTAGGTCCCCAGTGTGTTATCGAAGAAAACTCCCCCCGGCAACTTGTTAGGTTCGAGTCCAATTGGACACGTTGACAACCGCCCAAAGTACTTAAACCCAAGTTGTCAAGTAGAGTTATAACCCATACCTACACTTCGTGGGTTTTAGAGATGGTACTATGTTTGGGGATTAGGATGCTACATAGTATACGTGCAATTAATTAATTATACAACCCTAATAAATTTGATATTTTTTATTTGAATAGATAAACTAAAATCATATAAATATAAAACATAATAAAATATAAAATAAATAAAATAAAAATATAGAAATAAACTACATGTATATATGGGTATAATATACATATAATGCATGGGGATGGAATGGCTTGCCGGTTTATGGAGTATTGTTGGGAAAAAAGTGGTGGAAGTTGTGAAGGAGTTTGCACGAGGAAACATTGGCTTTGACAGGATTAATAGGGCCATTATCTCCTTACTCCCGAAAAAGGATGTTTCTGGAAGTGTGGAGGACTTCAAACCTATTGTTTTATCTAATGTTATCTATTTAGTAGTTGTAAAGGTCTTGATGAACAGACTATCACTAGTCTTAGATCACATCATCTATCCGTTGCAGTTGACTTTTGTCCTCGAGAGATAAACTAGAGACATCCTTGAGATGACCATCGAGATCATAGCAGATTGGAAGCATCGTAACACAAATGGTGTGCTTTGCAAGGTAGACTTCTCTAAACGTATGATTTAAACTGACAGTTTCTATGGACAACAATGGTGAAGCGGGGATTCCTTGATGTGTGGATTGCTTGGATAAAGGGATGCGTAACCATCACATCCTATTCGGTACTTATCAAGAGTAGTCCTGAGGGGGGCTTCTTTCGGTGCAACAAGAAATCAGAAGGATTGTCTCCTAGCTCCCATGCTTTTTATTATCGTTTTTGATGTTTTGGCATGTATGGTTGAGCAGGTGACACATCAGGGCATAACGAGCGGTTACTCGTTGTGAGATATATATGTGCCTCTTCTTCAGTATGCTGACGACACCATTTTATTCATTGAAAGGGGATGGAGGTCGCGAGAGGGATGGCTGCAACTTTAGAGGTGTTTGATGAACTATCGAGACTTATTCTTAACCGAGACAAGTCAACTGCGGTTCCTTTTGGTCTTGTAAAGGAGGAAGTATTAGCATGTAGGCGTGAGCTAGGCACGGTGTATGGTTCTCTACCAATCTGCTACCTTGGGTCGTCCCTATCCTGCAGGAGATTAGAAACTGCCAATTGGCTCCCCATAATTGAGAAGATGGAGAGGAAGTTGTCTAGCTGGAAAATGCCTACCATGTCTTGTGGCAGGCGTCTGGTGCTTATAAAGGTTGTACTTATGGCGATTCTGATTTTTTCATGCCGTCCCATTTACTTCTAGTTGCCATCTGTCGATGTAGAGCTCCTTATGAGGAAATTTCTATGAGGAAAATCAGGACATGATCGATCCAAAGTAAACCTAGTTGAATGGGAGATGGTTACACTCCCAAAGTCGGCTGGTGGGCTAGGCATCACTCGACTTGAAACAATGAACATGACACTTTTATTAAAATGGGTTGTCAGAATATGGATGAAGAATGAGGATTTATGCTGCAGACTAATCCACATAATCTACGATATCAAGACACAAACAATGCATAATCTATTACCAGACAGCTTTTTGGAGAGGTATCTGCTCTATGATGTCGCAGTTCAACAACTTTTTTTCCCAATTCTTGGGAGCGGATCTTATTTTGGTTTCTGGACAGATAATTGGACAGCTGCTGGCATGTTCACTAGCTGTGACCCACGTCACTATGCATTGGTGGAATTTAGGCCCCGTTTGTTTTGTTGGAAAGGAATTACAATAGAATGGAATCAAGATAAGAATGGAATTAACAATGGAATTGAAAGGAATCAATTTTTTCATTCCATTGTTTGGTTCATGTTAGGAATTGAAACATCTATTACAAGACACAATCCTTTCTTATGTTTGCAAAGGGAAATAATACAAAGAAAATAACGTTCCTTTGATATATTTCATTAAGTAAAAAAAATTATAGGTATCCTCCAAATTATTTTTTCATATAATCGATATATTTCATATAAGGAATCGATAATCAAATTTAAATGGAAACTACTTTGCTTTTTTCTATACAATTGATATATTTGATATTATCCATATCAGTAACCGCTAGAATATTTTATTACCATATGTATCCATATTCTAGAAAAATAGAAAATGTTATGGGTATTCATATTTGCAAAAAAAACACATATCCATGTCCCTATAGATATCCACTAAAATGTAACTATTATCTATATCCTAAAAACTAAAGATAGTATATGTATCCATATCAATAAGTGAAAAAAAAAACAAAAATCCATTTCCATGTCCATATCTGTTTTCACAAAAAAAGTCTCATCCATGTCCATATCTGTAACCACAAAAAAAAAATAAAACTCATATCCATGTATGTATATGTATCGGTTAGAATATAATCAATATCCATATCTTATAAAAATTGAAAATTATATCTGTATCTATATCCATATCAGAAAAAATCCCATATCCATGTGCGTATCCATATCCCAAAAACTAAATAAATAAAACATCCATGTTTGTATCCGTATCTGCAAAAAAATTATATCTAATATATTTTATCCACATAATAGATATATTTAATATATATGTATTCATATCCGCTGGAATATCTTGTAACCGTATTTGTATCCATATCCAAAAAAAATTGAACTGTATCTATTTTCGTATCTGCAAAAAATATCATATATCCGTGCCAGTATCCATATATGCATATATTTGTAACTTATCCGACCTTTGCATCAACATATTTGTATTCGTGTCAATGTCCATATATTCATGTCAAAAAACATCATATCTATGTCGGTGTCCAAAAAAATATCTAAAAAAGAAACACAAATATCCATGTTCCATATATTTGTAATAATGATATATTAATTAAAAAGTATTGAAGAAGAATATTGTTGATATGCCTTGAATCCTAACCATCTGACCCAGGTTGAAGAACTGCATTTGCATCCCCCTGTTGTACCATACCCCAACAAGACGGGGGTCTCGCTGCCCGGTCAGCGAGCCTGGGGGGGTCTAGGGGGGAGCAGGTGCGCCCCCCCTGCGGGGGTGTGGGGGCAGCGCCCCTAGCGATAATTTTATGGAGCGGTTCTATTTGTATTCGGGTATTTGGATCCTTCTATTTTTAGGGATCCGTCTGTATGAGAGTGCTATATAAACTCCTTAGGGTTAGGGTTTTAAATTATCCTCTGTACTCATTCTTTTCTCCACATAGTGAAATCGATCGCCGCAGCCCAAGGACGTAGCCCAGTTACGGGTGAACCTTGTAAATCCGTGTGTTTGAGTTCTTGCTTGTTTGATCTTGTTTGTGCGTGTTTGCTTCCGCGATTCGCAACAAACTGGTATAAAAGCCTCGGGTTCCGTCAGGATCATCCAGCAAGATGTCATCACACAATATGAAGATCGAGAAGTTCACAGGGAAGAACAAATTCAGTCTATGATAGATCAAGATGCGTGCCCTTCTAAAGCAGCAGGGCATCTGGGTGCCGTTGGACCAGGAGCGTGCGAAGGCACTCGAACCCTCCGAGTTGACGGTGCAGGAAGAGAAGGCACACTCGACGATTATGCTGTGTCTGGCGGACGAGATTATCGCGGAGGTTGCTGATGAGACTTCTGCGGCCGGTCTGTGGTTGAGACTCGAAAGTCTATACATGACGAAGTCTCTGACCAACAAGTTGCTTTTGAAGCAACATTTGTTCTCTCTCCGCATGCAGGAAGGTACATCTCTTAAAGAACATCTAGATCGCTTAAATACATTGTTGATGGATTTAAGAAACGTAGATGTTAAGATTGAAGATGAGGATGCTGCTTTGATTTTGTTAGTTTCTCTTCCATTATCATTTGAGAATTTTGTTCGATCGTTCATTGTGGGACGAGAATCGATAACCCTAGAGAAAGTTCGCGCGAGTCTGCATACACGTGAACTTCAACATATGACTACCGGGAAGCAGGAATCTAACGCTGCAGGTTTGGTTATGACTCATGAGAAGAGTCATGCCAATTCTGGCTACGCAAAGAAGGGAAAGCAGAAGTCCAAATCGAAGAATCACAATGCTAGGGACATTTGCAATTACTGCAAGGAACCTGAACATTGGAAGAAGGACTGCCCGAAGAAGAAAGGGAAAGCCACAGTTGCTGTCGTGGCTCATGGAGGCGCAGATTCTGAAGATGACCTGGTTCTCACCGTCACAGATCAGACGACCACAAACAACACATGGATTCTTGATTCAGGTTGTTCTTACCATATGACTCCCAATGAAGACTGGTTCTACAACTACGAGAAGATAGATGGCGGGAACGTTGTCATGGGGAATGATGCAGCATGCAAGATAGTAGGGATCGACTCTGTAAAGATCAAGATGCATGATGGAGTCGTGAGGACGGTCACAGAAGTACGTCATGTCCCTGATTTGAGGAAGAACCTAATATCCCTTGGAGTCTTGGACTCTGAAGGATATATGTACAGTGCTGAAGGTGGAGTCATGCAGGTTGCCAAAGGCGGGGTGGTTGTCATCAAGGGCAACAAGCAGAAGACCCTATACATCATGTAAGGGTCTACAGTTACAGGTTCTATTGCAGTGGTGTCCCAAGCCGTATGATCAGAGTCCGAATTATGGCATATGCGGCTAGGACACATGAGTCAGATGGGGATGAATATCCTCAATCAGAAGGGTCTCATCAGGGATCTCAAGGGATCTAAGCTGGAGTTCTGTGAGCATTGCGTGTTCGGGAAACAACACAGAAAGCAATTCAGTAAAGCTATCCACAGGACGAAGGAGACACTTGACTACATCCATGCTGATTGTTGGGGCCCTTCACGGGTTCCATCTTTAGGAGGCGTCAGGTATTTTCTATCTATTATTGATGATTATTCAAGGATGGTGTGGGTGTATATTATGAAGCACAAGAGCGAAGCATTTCAGACCTTCAGGCAGTGGAAGATCTTGATGGAAAATCAGACTTCTGAGAAGGTGAAGCGTCTTCGCACAGATAACGGACTGGAGTTCTGTTCATCAGAGTTCAATGAGTTCTGCAAGGATGAGGGTGTTGCGAGACACCTTACCGTTAGAGATACACCACAACAAAACGGAGTTGTTGAACGAATGAACAGGATGCTTCTGGAGAGAGCAAGGTGCATGCTCTCTAACGCTGGACTTGGTAGAGCATTCTGGGCTGAAGCTGTGAATACAACATGTTACTTGGTGAATCAGATTCCCGCGTCTGCCATTGATTGCAAAACACCCATGGAGGTATGGTCTGGTAATCATGTTGATTATTCTATTTTACGAGTCTTTGGTTGTGCTGCCTATTATCATGTTAGTGAAGGAAAGTTAGAACCAAGGGCAAAGAAAGGGGTGTTTACAGGATATGGTGCAGGAGTGAAGGGGTATAGAATCTGGTCCCCTTCTGAGCATAGAATTATTGTTAGCAGGGATGTTACTTTTGATGAGAATTCCGTGCTTCACTCGAGTAGTGAGTCTGTTGATGCAGGGACAGGTGATGATGTGCCCGAACAGGTAGAGTTCGAACTAACACCAAGTAGTGATCACGTAGTTGGTCACACCACTCCTGATCAGGCTGTTGTTGAACAACCTGAAGCAGAGCAACCAGAAGAGAGGCAACCTAGTATTGCTACTGATCGGCCCCGTAGAGAGATACATCCACCGTAGAGATACGGATTCGAAGACATGGTTGCATTTGCACTGCAGGTTGCGGAGGAGGCAGAGTCACCAGAACCCTCCACTTACAGGGAGGCAATATCTGGGGCAGAATCTGAGCAGTGGATTGCTGCTATGGGTGATGAGATGGAGTCTCTTCACAAGAATCAGACATGGGAACTTGTCAAATTGACAAAGGGGAGGAAGATCGTTGGATGCAAATGGGTCTTCAAGAAAAAGACAGGAATTTCAGACAGTGAAGGCATCAGATACAAAGCACGCCTAGTTGCAAAGGGTTACAGTCAGAAGGAAGGTGTGGATTACAACGAGATATTTTCTCCTGTTGTAAGACATACATCCATCAGGGTGCTACTAGCTCTTGTAGCACATTAAGACTTGGAGCTGGAGCAGTTAGATGTGACGACAACCTTCTTACATGGTGAACTCGAAGAAGACATTCTTATGAGCCAACCAGAGGGATTCCTATCTCAGGGTAAGGAAGATCATGTATGTAGATTGAAGAAGTCTTTGTATGGGCTTAATCAGTCTCCCAGGCAGTGGTACAAGAAGTATGATAGTTTCATGACTGATCATGGGTTCAACAGGAGCCCATACGACTGTTGTGTTTACCACAACAAGGTGGAGGATGGATCCTTCATCTATCTGTTACTGTACGTCGAAGATATGCTGATTGCTGCCAAACAGAGGAGTACCATAGATGATCTGAAGAAGCTCCTTAGTTCAGAATTTGACATGAAGGATCTTGGTGCAATGAAGAAGATTTTAGGTATGGAGATCATTAGAGATCATGCAGAAGGGAAACTTTTCTTATCTCAGAAGAACTACATTGAGAAAGTTCTACTGAGATTTGGGATGTCTACAACCAAGCCTCTAAGTACTCCATCCGCTTCAAATATTCATCTCTCAGTTTCTTTTGCACCACAATCAAATGCTGATAAGGAATACATGTCACATGTTCCCTATGCCAACACAGTTGGGAGTCTTATGTATGCCATGGTATGCACAAGACCTGACATTGCTCATGCTGTGAGCGTTGTTAGTAGATTCATGGGTAACCCAGGAAAGGAGCATTGGCAAGCAGTCAAGCGGATTTTCCGCTATCTGAAAGGAACAACAGACATTGGCCTCATTTATAGAAGTGATTCAGAGTGCTTGGTTGCTGGATATTCAGATTCAGACTATGCAACAGATATTGATGGGAGGAGATCGATGACAGGCTACGTCTTCACTTTAGGGAATTCAGTCATCAGTTGGAAGGCTACCTTACAGCCATCGGTTACTTTGTCTAATACAGAGGCAGAATATATGGCACTGACAGAGGCTACAAAGGAAGGCATTTGGCTGAAGGGCTTACTTGGAGACCTCAGTCTGCAACAAAATCAGGCTATAGTATATTGTGACAGTCTTAGTGCAATCTGCTTAGCCAAGGATCATGTTCATCATGAGAGAACCAAGCACATAGATGTCAGATATCACTTCATTCGTTCTGAGAAGAGGAACAAGGTGAAGAAGGTTGGTACAACAGATAATCCAGCCGATATGTTCACGAAGGCGGTTCCTGGGAGTAAGTTCAAACATTGTTTGGACTTGCTCAATGTCGACAGTTGGGAGTAGCCCCGGGGAGGGGCTGGCGGCAGCACGACGAAGCTTAGCGAAGCTTCTCAAAGGATTCAATTCAAGGTGGAGATTGTTGATATGCCTTGAATCCTAATCATCTGACCCAGGTTGAAGAACTGCATATGCATCCCCCCGCCGTACCATACCCCAACAAGACGGGGGTCTCCTTAGGGTTATATAAACTCCTTAGGGTTAGGGTTTTAAAGTATCCTCTGTACTCATTCTTTTCTCCACATAGTAAAACCGATCGCCGCCGCCCAAGGACGTAGCCCAGTTACGGGTGAACCTTGTAAATCCGTGTGTTTGCATTCTTGCTTGTTTGATCTTGTTTGTGTGTGTTTGCTTCTGCGATTTGCAACAAATACATTCATTAGCATTCTAAGAAATGGAATCCCAATTCCTAGAGGGGTGCCTAGGAATGGCAATTCCCGTGTATGAGGGAATCCGGATTCCTTTGTAATCGTTATTCCTGCCTAAATATTATATAACAAATACATGAATGGAATCGACATGGTAATGGCGATTCCATTCCCCCCTCTATTCCTGCATAACAAACGGGGCCTTAGGGAAGCACAAGTTGGAAACTACTTGTAGATGGTAATTAGATTCTGTCTTTTATGATAGGTTTCTCTTATTAGTAATTACATGAGTTTCTCCATATTCTAGATTTTTTGAATCAGTCAGAGGGTCTGACGAGGGGTGGAGACCAGTTGACTTGGAAGGATGGCGATTTTTAAGTATAACGAGTTTATAGGTGTTGGACAGACCTACCGCTGTGGTACAAGACTCTCCTACATGACTGCAGACTAATCTAGGAATTAAAATTACCATCTCGTATTGCTATCCTTTTGTTATTAAAGACGAAGGTTGATCATGACTAGGGACAAATACAACAGGATCTTTTTGGATACTTCACCCACTTCCTCCCTGTGTGGTAGTGAGAATGAGATGATTGAGCATCTTTTCTTTCATTACGAGGAGATTACCTCAATCTGGTGAGAGAGAGAGAGCTTGGTGTTGTTTGGGTGACTTTGCATAACCTTGAGACTTTATGGGACTCTACTCATGTGGCTAAGACCCACACCAGAGCAGAGTTGTCCATTCCTCTTTCGATTGTATGTTGGGATGAAAACAAATATAAATATATTCGTATCAATTCGTAACCGCATTCGTCAAACAGAGGATATAGATGCCATTTTCTCGTATCTGGCAAATACGAATGCAAATGTTCAACATTCACTGAATATGAATACAAGTACGAATTTAATATAATCAATTTGACGAATACGAATGTGAATACAAATGTTCAAATTTTTTAGGATACGAATGCGGATATTCGTTTTTTGAAGGATACAAATATGAATACGAATATGAATCCGAATGTTCAAATTCTAGATGATACCGATACTTACATGGTACAAAGAAGTAAGTTCAGTAAGCTTTCATTTATTATTTAGTTATATCTTTATGTTTTCATTTATTATTTAGTTATTTTTATGCACGTATTTATTATCAAAATATTTAATATTGGAAATCGGTACGAACCTAAATTATTGAGTAAATTTGGCATGTGTAATATTCATATATTAATTTGTATTCGTTTGTCAAATATCCATATCCGAATTATCAATATCCGTTTCGCATTCCTATTCGTATTTTGAGGATATGATTTTATATCACACATTAGTGTGATATTTGTATTGGTGTCTGAATTTTAAAAAAGATAAGGATATAGTAGCACCTATATTCATATCTGTATCTGATCGTTTTCACCTTTAATTGTGTGAGGAATATGCTTAGCTAGAAATGAGGCTATCTTTAATTCCGAACATTTCTATGTTGACAATGTACTTTTATATGCCAAGACTCTCCTTGAATCATGGCTGGTGCAAGTCCTTTTCTATATATTCTAAATATATTTGAGATGGTCACCATAGCGTGCTTTTCCCTCTTTGGTACAGTGTGTAATGAAACTTGCTCCAACGATCGCCTTCAATTGCGTACAGAAATAATAGTTGTATTTATTCATATGGATTTTTTTAGACAATGGATGATGGATATTTTATTAAAGAATTTCTGAAATGAGGGGCCAATATAAATAAAATAAAGCCATCTTTTATCTTTTCCTTCTTTAAGAGGATTGAATGCTGGACGATTTGTTGAGAGGGGATTCCAATATAAATTAACCAAAAATCTTCCTCGTCTTTATTATCTGGGACCGGACCATGGCCCCAACCGCCTCCCTTTCTCTCAATCGTGCAAGAACTAGAGTCGAAGATTAGGGTGAGATACAGTGGCAAGGTTGAGTTAGATCATCGTTCAATCAAAGCAGGAAATTACTGTAACCATATAACTAGAATGTACAGACATCGTAAAGATTCTTTACGACTACCAAATCATCATCCAACCATAACCATAATCAAAGTAGGAACTTATCATCGTAAAGAGGATTCTGATCATGAACTTGACAACTTTAATCGGGGAAATCACAAAAAGGTTCTGACCTGACGACCGACGAATGCGTGGGAGAAGATGAGATCCTCGTAGACGCAATCCTCAGCGATGAGGCCTTCAACGTAGGTAAGATCCCTCCTGTTGATACCGTCAAAGAACCCCTTGATGACCGAAGCTGCCGACTCGTCGGCCGCAGAGGACGCTCTGAGGATTGCCGTCGAGAAGCGGGGACGTGAGAGCGTCGAGGCCTTGCCGGGCAGAAGCGCGGTTGCTGGGGGGCGACTCGGCGGCCGTAAGAGCGAGTAGCTCAGAGGCGCGGCTCCGGCCATGTTGGAAATTCCCAGTTGCTTTACTTCCGAGTGGTGGGAGTTTGCTTGTACGTAGATAGTCATATTGAGGTGGAGCTGTGGATATATGGAGAGGAGGAGCATTCAGCCACAAAATACACGTTCTTTCTATCACTTAAAAGTCAATTCCTAATACACGTTCTTTCTATCACTTAAAAGTCAATTCCTTTTGTAGAAAGGATGATAAAAGATTTTAGTATAATGATTTTTAAAGGATTTTACCTAAAATTATTTATAAATTGAAATTTTTACACCCATAACCCTGAGTAATTTCGTAATTACATTCATAGCCCCGTAAAATCGTGAATTACACCCAGGACACCGAAAAATGTTTAACTCTTAGATGACATAATACTGTGTTAGTTGCCATATATTTTATCTGTTAATTCTCATGGAAAAAGTTACATACTGTCAATTTTACCATTAAAACTATATCACATTTATAAAATATGCCATTAGTATAAAAAATCTAATAAAACAATAAGGCTATGTTGTCACCATGTTCTTGGAGGAGCTCCGCTAACCCTCCCGCCAAGACAGCCCCTGTCGAGCCGGCCATCCCCGACCTCTCCCCGCCCACCTCCTCCTGAGCAGCCCAGGTCCAGCCCCCCGCCCACCCTCCAGGCCAGCCCCCCACCCAGGCAGAGAAAGCCCCCCTCCCTGAGGAAAACAAATACTGATGCAAAAGACAGGGGAGGCCTTTCAGCTTTTGTTTGCAGCCCAAAAACAAATGATGCCCCTTCTCGTCTCTCGCATCACCTATCTACAATAGCATATCTTCTATCTTTACAATATAAATTTAACAAAAACAATCGAATCAAGAAAAGAACAAATCCGTGTGTGTGTATATATCTAAGGCGTGCAAGATTTGAATCCTGATCTTTGCTAGAACAACATGGACTGGAGGAGGAGGTCGTCTCTGGGCTCCTCCTTCGCCTTCTGGAACACATTCTCCGATTGCGTTTGCTGGTTCACGAGCTCTCCGGCCATGTTATCATCATCGGAGAACCCATATGATCCGGGGGCCGAAATCATTGCCAGCGTGAACGGAGACTCGCCGTCGGACACGTTGAGCCGCGCATTGAAGAGAGAATCTGAGACCAAGTGACTCGCATGGTTGGTCATCGCGGATGGCCTGATGGCCATGGTTATGCCACCATTGGCATTGCTCCTTCCATTATCCATTGGCACCGGCATGCTGACACCGCTGCCACGGGCCGCAGGGACGTTGTGGTTGTGCTTGCCTTCATATGTCGGGATCACGGATCTCAGATCATTGCATGCTCTCTCCACATGTTTCCTCACCGGGCATCCCACTTTTGTGGACTTGTAGTAACTCCTGCAGGGATCAACAAGAACATCGATAAGAAATTAGTTTTGTTGCTAAGGAAAATTGGTCTTTGATATCCTCCTCTTCTGTAAGGGTTCGGCTGCCTTGTTGCTTGCGGCCCGGGAGGTGTTTACTGAGTTTAAGGCAATCTCGGGCCTCAAATTAAACGCTCGTAAAAGTAGATTATTTCGGCCAAGGAGTGCACCTATGGGTTTTGGTGTTACCTTGCAGCTTGGTATTCTCCGATCTTCCCTCCCTACTACCTACCTTGGGTTGCCCCTAACTTCCTCCTCCAGGAATGGGGTTCTTGCTGCTGCGTTGGAAGATAAGGTTAGTGCCTTGCTTTGTGGATGAAAGCCAAGGCCCTATCCCTCGCCGGCCGCCTTCAGCTCCTTCGCACGGTTGTCTCCGGTGTCCTCTACTGGGCTGCGGGGTCTCTCTTTCCAATTGCAGCCGCACGGTGCATTGACAAAATGTGTGCTAATTTTCTTTGGTGCTTTGACCGCCATGATGTGAGCCGGCACACTGCTTGCCTTCCTAAGGCTGAGGGAGGTTTTGGTCTGAGATCGCTCGTCTCCCTCCGCTCTGCGATGATTGTGACTTGGTCTTGGCGGCTACTTACGGCCGACCATTCTATTTGGGCTATCTTTTTGCGCAGGAAATACCTCCATACTGATACTTTCTGAGAGGTCCCTCTGGGGTCCAATGCCTCTCCAATCTGACGGGCCATCCTTGCTGGGCGTGATTCCATTCGTAGTGCTATTAGCTCCTCACATGCTGGTCATTCCTGGACACGCTCCCCAAAAGGTTTCACGTTCAGCGTTGCTTTCGATCTTGTTCGACACCGTGCTCCTGTTGTCCCGTGGGCGGCCATTGTTTGGAATATGTCATCCGCCCCTAAACATTCTTGCACTCTGTATCGCGTTGCGCTGAATCAGCTTCCGACTTTGGATAGGCTTGCGAGGCATGGCTTTGCCGCGCTTGGTTTGTGCTACCTATGTGGGCTGGAACAAGAATCCTGTGATCATATTTTCTTCCAATGCTGCTTCAAGGCCTCCGCCTGGGACCTGATCATTTCCGGCCTTAGCCTTCCAAGGCCGCCCTCTTCCTCCTTAGTTAGTATTATGGATTGGGCTGGGTCTTTGCAGGGTAAGGACATAAAAAATTTGCTTTGCACAGCGCTCGCTGCTGCTACTTGGACAATTTGGAGGGAACGCAACTTGAGATGGTCCTCCGGCACCATCTCAAAGGCCCCGGCTGCGGCTCGAGCCATCATTTCTGCTGTCCATGCTTTGATGTGCTGATCTCTCCTGTTGCTTGGTTTTTGTTCTTCCGAGCACGGGTTGGTCTGAATTCTGTATGCTTCTTTTCTCTTTTTGCTATTACCTCTTGAGGTGATGCCTGTAAATGATCATTTTTACATCAATGATAATATATACTTACCCATAAAAAAAATGGTCTTTGACAACTTATTAAGTTCGGATCTTATTAAGTCAGTTGACGAGCAGTAATCCCGTGTTTCAAGATTACAGACCTCGGATTGGGATTCCCCTTAACAACCTTCTGCCCGTACTTCCTCCACCGGTACCCGTTGTCGAGGATGTCGATATTGCTCGTCGTCTGGATGACAACCCGGGGCTCCTTCAACGTCCTGTTCCCAGCACCAGACATCTCCTCGCTCTCACCTTCACCCTTCCTGCAAATCCACAGTCAAATTAGACTCGAGTTTAAACTAATTACTCTCTTAGTTTACCAAAATGAGTGTAAATGGCATCTTAATTACCAACGCTTAGCATTGGGCTCCTCGTCATCATCAAAATCCTCTCCACCTCTGCGAGCCCATGTCATTGTCCTCGTCTCCAAAAGAAACCGATGAATTCTCCGGCGTGCCGTTGCCCAAGTCAATCTGCATACCGCCAAAGGAGTGATCTGACGTCCCCAACGCCATCTGCGCGTTGATCTGCTGCGTGCCGGAGGAGTTTCTCCTCGTGGATTGAGGCTTGTGGTGGTTGTGCTTCCCCTTGTAGACGATCTCCGTAATGATTACGGCTTCCCCTTGCTGACGTCGGTGCCGTTGGGCCATATGCCAAGGTAAGATTTGGAGATCGCGTTGGACGGGGAAAAGAAGCCGCTTGACAACAAGGTCTGATTGGCGGTAATGGATTCTCCGGGACTAAGGCGATCAGTGGTGGAGGAGTGATGCAGGAGGAACAACAGCAAAAAGGGGGGAGTGAAGGATCCATATGGTGTGGACAACGAGAAATGGTCGAGGAGACTCATATAGTTATTTAAAGGGGTTGGGGAGGGGGGAGGGGGCGAGGTCGGGGCTTGCAGGCGGGCAACATTGTGGAGGCTGGGGTTGCAGGGAGGGGCTTCCAGGCCGGGGTGGCGAGGGAGGGGCTTCCAGGCCGGGGTGGCGAGGGAGGGGCTTCCAGGCCGGGGTGGCGGGGGGAAGAAGAGGAGGATGTGGCGGGGGGAAGAAGGGGAGGACAAGGGACGTGGTTGAGGGGCGGAGGAGGAAGAAGGGGAGGGGGTTGGCTGTGCTGCAAGCATATGGAGGAGGAAGAAGTTTTTCCTAATTTTTTTTTTGAAATTTTGTAACAGCAGTTGGATAGAGGTCGGATTAACCCAATGATATAGTTGGGTTAAGGAGAAAACTAACAAAGGGTCATGAGTGTGAGACGGAGTGACTATCCGAAGTTTCTAGTGTAATTCGCTATTATGCAGAGTTATAATTATAATTGTGAAATTACTCAAAGTTATGGGTGTAAAAATCCCTTATAAAATTAAGATTTTACATCATTGTTCTTGAAAAAAATGTACTAAAATAATATCTATGTAAAATTCTTTATTTTATACGAATGCCTTTCGGATAATGTGATGTTTAGTAATACCATCATAACTAACTTTTTTAAATATAAAAATATATTTTTATGTACTTATACTCTTTCTTAATTATTTATTCTTTTAAATATTTTATTCTCAACCTAGCTACATTCCAATAACTTTTTCCCACGTCCATCACCGTCATTAGCGTAATATTAGAGCTTCATGCAATTGCTGCAGGATGTCTTTAAATGCATTCTTTATTCCTTCAAATTTATGTGTTCCGTTCTTTGAGTTGAAAAATTTCAACATGTGTTCTCATTGCACCTTTATTACGAATTAATTGAATGCCAACTATATGCCTACTAGAGTATAATTATAAATAATTTTTATTAATAATTCACCTCTAAGATTATATTATAGAAAAATTCAAAATCTAAGATATATGGGAAGTAATATGAAATACTTTATATATATGAATGTGAACAAAAATAATGATTCCGTATATGTTCCTCTACCATATTCGTATCTATTTTATATAGATTTCGATATATGTATGCTTATCCAATTTAAAATGGATACATTTCCGTGTATTTATTATTAAATAAGTACATTTAACCTATTTGTATCATGCATAAACCATCTAATACAAATATATTTAAGCTAATCTATAAAATACTTCTTCTATTAGCCTTTTCTGATTTATAGGTGTATTATTCGGAACTATTTTTAAGGATATTGTAACATAACGTTCATATCCGTCAACATATTTATCTGATTCTATATTCACATTTTAAATAGGATCAAGATATAGTTATTACTTATATGTGTATCTATTCATTTGGTACTAGGGATATAAATGTATATGAATATATCTATATTTGGTTTGCTATTGTGTATGTTATATATATATATATATATTGACATCAGTATCAGTATCTATTTCAAAATGGATACGAGTATGAATATCACATTGATATTCGCAAACATCTGTATCCGTATATATATATATATATTTATATATAAATATAGCTATAAATTTATGAGATGTACTCTAGTACATCCTCGAACATCACTCCCTCCATATCAATCATCAGATTAATGCTTGAAAAGCGGTTATCTAGTCAATGGGATAATGGGTGACGGGAGGTGTTATGATGTATAAAAAAGTCATCAATAATTTCATTAACATGAGGAATATTCAAAGAGTTAATTATTGTAAATGTAAAGGGACATCACAGTAGGATATAGGTTAGGATTTCATCATCGTTTAGGCAAAGGAGGCACACATTTGTGGCTGAGAGGGATGTGTCGTAAGGCCAATCTTGTGTTCTTACTTTATGGTGGATGAGGAATCATAAGAAAAAAGAGAGACCTTTGGGTAGAAGGGTTTCTTCCATAATTGTCCGTTTATCTTTGGGCATGTGCTACCATGCATGAGAAGCGTGTAAATTTCGTTTGTTAACCAGAAGTTTGTTTTGGTTCCGAGGATGGGGATAAAGTTAGTTGTCTCTTGCTCTAAGGAAAGGTTGGATAGGAATTGATTGAGAATGGAAAATTCAGCTGGAAGTTACAACATTTTGAAAGGGCCTTGACTCAATTTTATTTTGCTTGGAGGGTGGACATGGCTTTATTGAGGCTACATGATTTGTTTTTGGCTGAGGTTCAAAGCTGTGGGGTAAGAGTTTTGATAAATCCATGATTCAACATCTTTATTCTTTTATTTTAGCTTAAAATCCTTAGCAAAAACATGTAAATAATAATAACTCATATTATTTATCATTTATCACTTGTTTGTTAATACTGTATATTTATCAATTATTTATATCAAAATAAAAGAATAAAGAAGAAATGCAACAAAAGAAACAAAAGATTGTATATATGCAATAAATACATGCTGATTCTAACCCCGAGAGAAGGTCAAGACTTGATCTGATCGATAAGGAATAAAGTATGGATAGATAAGGCCTTCATCAGTGAATTGAAGAAAATAATGTATTCATGTACATTCATCATTATTCACCTTGTAGATATTGTATATTTTGTGTAAATTCTTTATTCTATTTTATTTATCACCTAAATCACTTAAAATAAAAATATTTATTCTTGAAATTGGTACATAAAAATAAATTGTAAATATTAAAAATAATTGCAAGAAGAATGATTGTACATAATTAAAATAATAACACTTTGAAAAAAACCACAAAGCTCAACTTGTTAGACCCATATATTCTCCATAAAAACAGAAAATAAAGCAAACTCACTTTTATTGTACTTTAAATTAAATAACCTTTAAAGAAAGTAGTTTTCATTAAATAAGATGTGAAAAGTAGCTTTAAGTCTATTGTATATTATACATGTATTGTACATGATTTGAATATATTATTTTATTTATTTTATGTATATTTTTGTACTTATTGTATTTGAAAATATTTGTATATGTTGTATTTTATTCATACAAAATGGAAATACAAATTATAAAAAGCAAAATATATAAAAATATATTATATCTATTGTATTTGACCACTATATATTATAAATAACTCTATTTATTTAACTCCATAAATTATTTCATAAAAATAAAATAAAAATACAATTTATAAATAAATAAAATAAAAATATGTATACAATTTAATTTGTAAATAAATAAAATATAAAATATGGTTTGCTTTTGTAAAAATAACTAAATAAAAATATGTATATATTGTATATAGGTATATAATACCTATAAATAATCTTATTTAATTAATTTAATTATTTAAATTAACTTATTTGGATTATTAAAAATCATAATAAAATACTTTATTAAATTATTAACATTATTTTTTTAATAATTTTGTATTTGAAAGTCATTTTCTATATTATTTTAATTTATTTTGGTTTCTTTAATTCTTGAATTCCCATTGGTCGATCTAGTTTTGTTGACCAGACCGATCCATACCCCCTCCTCGATTCTCAGATTCCGATTTCACCTCGCAATCTGATTCTTCTTCGTATTTTATCGATCAAACCTGAGGTCATTCTGCTCTGATTTTATGCCTAATTTGAATACTTGGATTCTAGATCGTGTGCTTTCTTCCTATCCTTCTCGATCCTAGTCTGCCTATTTATTCCCCTTCCCGACCTCCATCTCCTAGCTAATCTGTGTTCGACGCATTTTTCCACCTAAATTGATCACCTGATAGAGCTTTCCCATGACAGAAGCGATTTCCTGTGGTTTGATCGAGGGTCTTGATCAACGTGATATGTTCGTATGCGGAGAGCTCTGTCACGATCGAGCTCCGATTTTCCATCACTAGATCGAAGTGAAGACCATCGCCATTTCATCGCTTGAACATCCTTTGCCACCATGTAACATTTTGTTGATTTCCTTTTGATTTTATTCGATTTCTACATCTGTAGCAGAGCTTAGATTTAAGGCTCCGATCACCTCGATCGGAAACTCTTCTTCTATGATTCTAGCTTCCGATCTACCTGATCACCAACTCATCATGATCATCTGCTTCTTTGTACCTCTACCACAACCTATCACCCTCAGATCAGATCGGATCTGAGGATAGTCCTCCATAGGGATGAAAACAGATACATATATTTTCGAATATTCGCTTACCGTATTCGAAAAATTATCGAATACGGATATCCGGATTCGGATATTGATTCGAATACGAATCGAATATGGATATGGGTTTTAATTTTTTTTTCGGATATGGATACAGATATGGTCATGGCATAAATATTCTGATTTGGATCTGGATATCCGGATACAACATTTAAGTTTGTAAAAAAATAACTTAATGTAATATACAAAATTTTAAGGGCCTAAAATGTAAATACACTCCTTCACACCTCTCATCTTCTTTCTTTGATCAAAAGCCCTAGCCGCCGTACGCCAGTGCTGCACACAATCTTGTTTCCAACTTGCAACTTTCCATCGACAGACTATAGCCCCACCCAATTCCCCTCCCCAATTCCCCGACGGACCTCGGTGACTCGTACTCGGGTCCCGAATCCCATCGGCATCAACCTGCCATCCCTGTTCTGTCGATTCCCCATCCTCCTCCTCCGCCAGAGCCTTGTCGTAGTCATCGATTCATCGCTCCAACTTGGCTTTCGCCTGTTCGCCAGCCGAACGAGGTACATATCCTTGAAAAATATTATTTTGTCTTGCAAAATTCATAATTTGGAATCGAAACTGATCTTATGTTGTTAACTCTGGCAATTACTGCTTGTGTTGTCCTATTGGAATCATAAGTTTATGACGCATGCCACACCAAACTTCAATTGTGAATAATACACATATATTCAGATTATATGTCTGTTTGTTAATTTTATCAACAATCAATCTGTATTGGTCTATTCCATTTAACAGTGTAAGTTCAATTTAGAGTTGGTCGATCCGATGAACCTAGTTTAAGTGCTGGTTATTTTTCGGGTTATCTTCTTCAAATAAAGCCTAAAATAGTGATATCTATTATGTATGCACCAAGAAGACTAAAAATGAAGTTGGATATTTATATCACTTAATATACGGATACACCTTATCACACCCTTCATCAACCTTCGATAAGGGAGTGCACACCATTCTGTATTCGATCCATATTCTGATTCGATAAATATCCGATTCGAATTCGTATTTTTAGTGATATGGTTTCCTTAGTGCATATCCGAGTCATATCCGTATCCGTATTCGTATTCGACAGAGATGAAGCCAATATGGATATGGAAATAGGCATATTCGATCTATATCTGATCCGTTTTCATCCCTAGTCCTCCATCCCTACTCCCTCAAGAGGATATCACTCATTCGCCCCATGTTTTCCTTGTGGATTTTACTTAATAACACCTAACCGAGGTTCAGGAGCTTCGAACATTACAAATAACTTTACAGGTACCTCATGGTGAACATCCATTTCATCACCTTTATTATATCATTTTGACCTTAAAAGCCCTAGCTAGCACATGTATATAACATTATTTTGTGCAAATTAACATTCATTAATGGTTCCATTTATTGTGTATAAAATACAGTTTTTAATGCCAAAATTATAGAATAAAGAAAAGAAAAGGAAAGGAATAAAATGCCAAAGGTATTTTATGACCCTAAACCCTGAGACGAAGTCAATAATAAATTTAGTTGACAAGGAATACAGTAGGGGGAGATAAGGGCCAATAAACCCATTAAATTCCATTTATTTATTCATCAATAATTCATTTTTGGAACCTATTTTATTTTCCATTATTTATACCTCAAATAAAGAAACTTCGTACATGAAAGTTGTATATAATAATATATATATATATACAAAATTGATTTCATACAAAAATAATATACAGTGTACTTTTTAGACTCTAAATCAAAAGTCAAAATCCCAACTTCCCAGACCCATATCTCCTAAATAAAAAATCAAAATGTATCAAAATCACCTTTATTGTACCAATTAATGATGGTAGTTTCATATTTTTTGGAGTTAAGGTGTGAAAGTTAGATTTTGGACCCTTGTTGTAAAATATACCCGAATAAAATATTCATTTTATTTATTCTTTATTATTTTTATAATTTTATAATTTTATAATTCTATAAATATTTTTTACAGTAAATGTACATATTGAAAACACAATAAGACCACAAATAAACATTAAAGTAAAATGTGTATACAAAATACATAGATTAAATACCTAACTATTACCTATATAAATAATACCCACATTTAATTAAGTGTAAATATTATACCAAAAAATATAATAAAAATATATTTAAGTACACAAAAATAAGTTATAATTATATAAAATAATAAAATAAATTAATAAAATAAAAAATAAAAAATAAAAAAATACATAAAATATAGATGAATATACCTTTAAATACACCTTTCAAAACGTAACTTGTAATAATTAAAGTCATAAAATAAATACAAATCATAATTAAATACTACATAAAATAATACAGATATTTCATGTTTAATGTTTTTTTTCGAATAAAATCATTTTCTATTTTATTTCTACTTTTAACTCATTTTATCTCTGGTTTTGTACTATTCTGCTGATGTGGACCAATCAGGAGAGAAGGAGGGTTGACCAAGGTCAAATCCCCAATCTTCCCTTGGTTCCAGTGCCCGCCTGCATTTCGCCTCGATTTCTTCCTTTTGTCCATTTGATTCTCTCATCGATTCATCTCGCACTCTCCACGAAATTTCATCTTTGACCATTAAGCTTTTACGCAGATTGATTTCCTTGGGCTTTGGCCCTCTTAATCGAAAGCTCTCCTAGGTCAAAGACCCCCCTGTATATAACTTTGCCTCTGCCAAACCTCGCCTCTTTGATCCCTCTTCTGCCTCCAAACCCTAAGCCTAAGCTCCAAGTGTCCTTTCTAGTGACAACAGGAAGCGTCGCATGACTTAAGTGAGGCGTTTAGGCATTGAATCGAGGCTAGTTCGTTGCTTGCCGCCACTCTCGTTGGAGCCTCTGCTTCCGATCGTGCTTTGACGGTAAGATTCTATATCTTCCACTCTTTTTGTTCCTTAGCTTACCATTAAGATGGATTCGCCTTTTATTTTGATTCTTTTCGTTCATCATCTCGTCAAAATCAAAATCATTGGACGACAGAGCTCCAGCTCTACCATCAGTTTCCGACCACTCCAATCCTCCTCCGCCTCGCCTGATGCCCTCACCTTCTCCCTCATCGCCTTCTGATCATCCGAACCATCCCCATCCACTCGGATCTCGCATAGATCTGGTGATCGATGCTCCATCACCACTACCTCACCGGAACTGTCGCCCTACCCTTCGCCGTCACTCAGTCTGCCTTTTAAGGCTCTCTGGAGCTTCGCATTTTTGCCTTGACTAATCCCCTACATGAAAGAACAAGAAAGGAGCCCCTCTCGAGCCTCATCAAACGAAGGAGGAGCTCCCAAGTATCGTTGTCGTCCAACCTCTCCAGATCCCATCCGGGCATTTTTACACTTCTTCCCACTGCAGAGGGTCCTGGGATGCTTTTAGGACCTTCGGAAATGAATAAGGAGCTCCGAGCATGAAGATTTTGAAGCTCAAAGCTCATCCATGCCATGTTCTTCGGTTGTTCTTCCTCCGCACCCAGTTGTCGTCCGATCAAGCCTTGTCGTCCAGATCTGCCAACTACCGTCCGATTGAGCCACACCTCCATCGTACAATCCGATCCGAGGATCTAATCACGGCCATTAGATGCGAATCGGCTTCGCATATTGCACAGCTGACACGTGTCTTAATGGGATCATCGTCGTCGTCCGTTCCCGCTTAAGTGTTGGGTATTTTGCATATTTTTACCGAACAGTTTTTGCATTTAATATTTGGTACTCAAACATTCAAAGGTTGTTATTATATTTTTATGTAACTAGCAAAAAGGCGCCCGAACTTTACATATTTGCAGTTGAGTCCATGTCAGCTCACCTCTCGTGCGATCCCACATGAGGTAGGCATTTTGCACTTGAGCTCTATTTTGGCCTAAAAAAATTTATTTCAGCTATATAATTTTGTGAAAATTATAGAAAGGCCCTTGATATTTATTATATTTACATTTGTGCCCCTACCAGTTCAGTGATTTTTGTGCATTTCTTCTAATTATTAAATATCATGTATGTGCTGAAAATACTAAAAAATAGGGCTAAGCTCCTAATTGCACATAATCCCACGCTATATTTTTAGATTTACAATTTAGGACTTTTTATATTTATTAAAATTCAAAAAGAGCATGCATATTCCTTGTTTGACTTAAAAACCCATAAAAATATATTTTTTTGAAAAATTCCCCCTAAAAATATATTTTATATATTTAAGTATTTTAACCTTGAGACCAAAATCACTAAAAATAGAAAAAGTCTTAAAAATTAAAAGCCCCAAATCCTTCTTAAAAAACTAAAAAATTCTTAAAAACTCCAAAAATATCATTTTCTGATTTCTAATTTTCTCTATATTCTCATTTATCTTTTAAAATTGGTTTGGATGATTTTTGACATTAATTTCTATTTTTAATTTCCATTTCAATTTGACCTATTAAATTAATCCCTGATTTGGGGTATTTTTTACTTTAAAAACCGATCAAAATTAGATAAAATCCTTATAAAATCACAAAACAATAAAAAATTATTTAAAAACAAAAAATATTTAGTTATGCAATTTTATTTTTTTAATTATATTTATGTCTATATTATCTTATATTGAACATATTATCTTGTATATATATATTCTATTTTATATATTTAAAAAGAAAAAGAAATTAAAAACAATTTAAAAATATAAAACAAAAAAGTAAAAATACATAAAAGTAAAAACCCACAAAAAGCCTAATTTGGCTAAGTATTTGAGAGACAGATTGTGCTTCGATTTTCATCTCGTGCTCTACACCCTTGTTTCTTGTGTTCGACCCCTACTTGCTTGTCACTACACATCTTAGTAGGGTATAATAAATTTTGATTCACACTTGCTTTGCTCGATTTACTAATTGTATGGGTTAATTGTTGATTGTGCACGGGTTTTGCTAGATAACTTTGCTTCTGTAAGGATACCTTTTTAGACCCTTACAAAATTTGTGTCATCAAATGGCGTCGTTACCGGGGAGCTTCGGTTTGCATGGTAGATTTTGTCTTTCACATTACTTAGCCATTTGTGTATTTATGTCCTTTTACTTGATTACCCATTTTGAAATGTCCGACGCCTCTTATTTTTGTCTTCTTGTGAGGGACCACGGATCGAGGAGGATGCCCTAGGTGATTATACGCAGCCTTGGGATGAGGAGCCGGCTATTCAGACCTAGCCGTGAGGAGAGAGCAGGAGACTCTTGAGAGACAGAGAGGACAATAGCAGTATCTTAGCTTTCTTTTTTGAGAGAGAGATATTTTATATTTTGCATTATTAATTTGTAATAATACAAGTACAGTGGACTTTGGACACTCAAGCCCAATTTCCAAGTGTTTGCTCACTTGGGGGCTCACCGGATTTTGTCATGTTTTCTACCGCATTGTTTCCTTTGTTCCTCACGTTTTGAATTTTCCACCTTATTTTCCTTTGTTTTGTGGAGTCAGCCCTTAGTCGTTAAGCTTGCTTGATCGTGTAATTTAAGACCAAACACCCAATTATCTTTGCATGCACCTATAGTCTTCGCGTTTGGACTTAGTTTAATTAATTGTTGAACACCTAGCTTTGAAACTGTGTGTCATGAGAGACCTCCATATAGTGCTTGCAGGATCCACTGTAGTGGGCACCGAAGAGGCTCCAAGACCGGACTTTAGGTTTTATTCTTGGTCTTTAGCATTTGATTCTTCACGTGTAGCAACTTCTTGCTTAGGACGATTTCCGTATGCATATCGGAATATAGTATAGGGTTACAAATTCTTGTTTTGCATCTCGCATGGAGAAAGCTAGTAAGCACTGCAAGTCTTCAAACTGAGCATTAATCATTTAGGCATTAAGGTGAGATTTCCATCTTAGTGTCGCCTTGCATTGCGTTGTCGCCTTCTCCCACTGTTTTTGGATCACATAGGAATTCGAGAAAATACAAACGTTAGGTGCTTGTATTGAATCTTCTCAAAGCAAGTGATAACAAAAAAAATTAAAAAAGGGACTACTAAAATTACTTGACCTAAATAAAATTGATTAATTGGACTCATTGCACTGGGTGAGCAAATCCCTCATTTGTTTTCAGGTAGCATTCGAAGGTCTCCTTCCCAGTGAGTGAGCGCAATCGTAAGGATTAGAGCCAAAAACCCAATCTGTGGCTACCTTGTGTATCACATGGATTTCTGAAGTATTGGTGCTTCTATCGTACATGGACAAGTAGGGCTTGGTCAACGATGATGTTCTCTATTGTGTAGAAAGTCGACCTTGTCCGAAGTATTGAGCTTAGGTCATGCCTTTACGGGGGTGTATGTCTGATCGTCTTGCATCAGAGTAGGTCCTTGCACGCTCACGAGTGATTCTGTTGCGAGCAAGGTCCGAAGTAGTGGTTTCGCCTATCGCTTCCTCCTCTATGTCTTTGGCTGAGTAGGGATCCATGAAGGATTACAAGGACCTTAAAAAGTATAGACTACAGGTTACAAAGGAGGAGGACAAGTACGGAATACTTTCTGACAATACTCTCCCTCCTATAGGATTATTGCTCTAAGAACTTGTTCAAAGATAATTACCTGAAAATCAAATCTAAAAACTACAAAGATAATTGTCGAACCTTTACGGCTTCATATGTCAAGTTGGTGAATCCATTGCTTTGTGTTTGATTGATTAGTTCTATTAAGGTCAAGATCAAAAACATCACGCACCCGTGCTGTTTTTCTCCTTCTCTTTGACCTTTGCTCATTGTGATCCCTCTACTATTTTCACTCATTTTATTTCTTGTTCATCTTCGTACTCTTCATCCATCATCTATCTCATTTGACCCTCTCAAGATGTTGCTACACCGATGGTTTAGTCGGGACTCCGCCAACGCTCACATCGATTCCATGTCGCCAACATCTCCAATAATACAAGGTAATCTCATAAAGCATATTCAGACCTCACGAACTTCTCCTTGGACTCCTCGATCCTCTCTTCTTCCAATACTTGCCTTTCTCCAATAAATATGTTGTTCGGGATGGACTCGCGGCCTGAGCTAGCTCTTCCTCCCCAAATAAATCAGGATTACTCGTATCCCCGAACCAACCCTTTGTGGATGGAGATTGATTTCAGTCAATATATTATGATCCTTTCACAATTGTCTGGTATTTACCTTAATCCTTAATTCATCCCAGCAGTTGGTGCTCAGATAGAGACTGATCAGGGTTTATTTAATCATGTAGATCATCAACCCAATCAAGAGCCAGAACTTCATGTCGATTTAGAGATGGCTCCTACAAGAAGAGGGAAGGGATCGTAGACCCAATAGGTCGGGCAACCAGATCAGGGAGATGGGAAGCATACCACATAGAATGACATCAACAACCAGTTACTCGCATCTATTCAAGCCTTCAACAGATGTTGACGTATCAGGGATTGGCCCAGGTCACCTTTCAAGAAATGTTGAATGATTTGAGGAGAAGATCTAATGAGAGAGATGCTAGAAGAGAGGACGATCTAAATGGAGATGATGAGTTTCATAGGGGAGATGCAGAAGGTGATATGTCAGTAGGTGGACTGTTGGACATGCGAGCCCACGGCGAGCCATTATGCAATAAATGTTATTGCAATTCACTCCTTAATCTAAAATAAAGAGTACATGATTTGCATAATAGGTCCCTTTGTATAATTAGGGTTATGTACCATGGCCATCTTAATGATCATACAACTGTTGATTCAATTATTGAATCATAGAGACTGGTGCTTAAATGAATATCTAATGAGTTAGATTGAGGACTCATCAGGCACCGTCAAATGATTATTAAGAGATGATCTCCAGAATGAGTAGTAGATGGCAATCCTTTCTCATTTAGGCTGATATCTGACCGACCTCTTGATGCAGGTCCTCTGCATAGGAATAGAGATTCAGAGGTGTCAGATGAGTTAGGTCAAAGAGTTGACTTAACGAGATCGAGATAACCAAAGTCCTATATCATATACTGTCATGATATAGGCATGCATCCTCTGACCAGAGACAGATGTGTTACTATATGTCTGAGTATGTACATTTGGCAGACCAATAGGTTGATGACCTATTCAAGGTCTATACACCGGCGCGCTGGTGTACATATAAGGGCATATGAGTAATACGATCTCTCAAAGGGATCATACATGTTCATTTACTGAACCGGAAGACATGAGCTCACTCATAAGATATTGGGAAGAATCAAATTCCATGCGCATGGTCGTCTCGCTTTGGAAGCTTGACTGAATTTGTAGGTTTGATATATACTTTTGGAAAGTATATGATCAAGACCTAGGTATGATATATGCTTTTGGAAAGTATATGATCGATACTGACTTCCAATGATCAAATGAGAAACTTACTGATAGAACCCTGAAGTAAACAGTGTAAAGTTGATCTAATACTTTGGGTTTATTCTGAGTCTTCCAGTATGCAGGATGTACAGGTATTGGGAATGCCTGAGGGTGATGTGATCATAAACGGTTGTATAACCATGACGCTTCCATTCCTAGGGAGTGATGAAACAGGTCTGGATTTTAGTGACTTCTCTCAGTAGAGAAGTAATCTGATCTTAGTCCAAATGTTGGACATTAATCTGAATGTGATTCAGATACAATGAGAAGATTAGCTTTGCGGTCTTGATTTAATCAAGCATCTATGGGAGGCCCGAGATCTGGATTTGAGATGTGATCTCAATATCCATGTCACTATACGTGGAACAATACAATCGCCCTGTCCTTATCTCCAAGTATTCGCGGAGAAAGCGCATTATCCTTGAAAGAGTTCATGGATAACTCTATTGTTGATATATGTATCCGAGCATTGAGAAAATTGATAATTAAATGTGATTTAATTATCATGAATAATATGAATTTGATTCATATTATAAGGAGAGTTATCTTAGATAATTAAATGTGATTTGATTATCAAAGATGTAAATAATTTGAATGTGATTCATATTATTTGAGCACATGAGAATAAGTTATCCAATATAATTAAATGTGATTTAATTATTATGGATAAGAATAATGTGGATAGTAATATCCAATTATTCATAATATATTATAAATGTGATTTACAATGTATTAGAGAGAGAGAGAGCTAATTATAATTTATATGTGTTGATTAATTATTATGTGTATTGGATACAAATTATGTAATTAATTGACAATGTAAATTATATGTTGTTTTGGGTTGTGAATATGATTCACAATTTTTTCAATGGCAAGATTGCAATGTCTACAAAATAATTGTGAATTATTTTTGTAGAATAATTTGCAACAAAAGTTGTTGCAAATAATGGAGATTGCATAAGAGATAAAATAGCCACCTTCCTAATGGAGGAGGGTGGACGGCCATCACTCCCATTAGGAAAGGGAGGCCGTCCCCCCTCTCCACATGGAAGGAGCCTTTTCTCTCTTCCATTATCTCCATGTATTGATGATTTAATTTTGTGATTAAATTGTGTTGATTTATCAACATATATTTAATTTAAATTAAATTAATTGTTGTTGGTTTTACCAACACAAATCTTAGCCATTAAAAGAAACACAATCAATGAGAGCCATTGGATTTGTGTTGTCTCATGGATTGAGATCCATGGATCCCAAAACCCTATAAAAGGAGAGGTACCCCATTGCTCTTATTTACACATTATGCTTGAAAAGCATCTCTCTCTCTCTCTCTCTCTCTCTCTCTCTTTCTCTCTAGACGTCAGCCCTCTCTCTCCCTCTCATGGCCGTCCACCATGGATGCCATGGAGAGGTTCTCCATCGCCGCGGCATCGCCGTTATGCTGCCCGTTCTTCTTCTCGTGGATCTCCATCTCCTTCGGTGCGCCTCGCTCGTGAAGAAGACGTCGGATCTCATGTGTCGAGATCAGGAGATCCGCCGCTTGGATCATCAACATGGATTGCGAGAAGCACGCGTTTCATCCCCGCGCTCGCAAGCGTCTCCTCCGTCGGATCGGACTTGAGACAGGAGGTCTCTTCGATTAGAGACTCGATCGCAACCACGCTTCAAGAGGTAATCCTATTAATTGTTTGTGGTTTAGATGAAACGATCCGAGAAGTGTTCTTGGATCATGTGGTTTCGTCGTATTAACTTTTTTAAATTCCGCTGCATCGAGCAACTAGTGCGACTAGTCGCTCCTCGTCGTATTCGATGCGACGCTCACGCTTCCGTGATGCGCTTGATGATCTAAACATATCCTTCAAATGGTATCAGAGCCTTAAGTTGATGGTTTTGAATATGATTCGCTAACCAAGGACGACTTGGGTTCGTTAAGGTCGCGAAAGTTTTTCTTCGCATTTGATTTCGCAGATCTGTTTAGTAAATAAATTCGGCACTGTTTAAATTGTTTAAATATGAATTTAATACTTGGATTTTGTTCCCCATTAAATAAGGAAATCATAGGATCTGAGTTTGCGTAAATCAGATTTCGTTTGCTCTAGATATGGTTGTTTTAATGAACATGTATTCACTGTTACGGGAACTGCGAATCTTAACGTAATTAAGGAGTTAATTACTGTTTAGAGATGCCTTGAAATACGTGCAAATCACATAGGTTCTATTGTAAATCAAGTTAGCAAACTATGGAAACTTACTTTGCTTAATTTGGATTTAAATTGATTGAGATATGCTAATTTTAGTAAGTAGGGGTCACTGCTGAAATTACTTTCCTAATCAAGAACAATGTGATTGTCAATTAATGAAATTAATTGTTAATTTCGAGAAATAATTATGAAAAATATTTGAGAAATATTGGAAGATGATTATTTCCTTAATTGACTTGGCCTCAACCAATTAATTGATTAGATTTGATCTAGATCATAATTGGAAACATGATCAACAAACTCCTTGCTTGAATAGGATTGGGAATTTGTCTAGCAAATTTCCTTATAATCAAAATTGTTTTGATTACTATATGGTATAATTTCGGTTGAAGAACCGATGATCATCTCAAGTACAAATTAATCAATTTGGCATTATCCTTTCCCGAGGCGGATATGGTGTCTAGTCGGGGATCGCTGGGGTAGCGGGTTGCAACGTATGCGGTCCGTCCCACTCCCGTTGGTACTAGCCATGACAGCGGGTAGGGCCGGGATAATATCCGAGGGATTAAGTTGTATTTTCTAATTATTAAAATACGAATTAATGCGTACTTTGAGAATAATACCGTATATATTCAAGCATAAAAATCGAGTTTGATTGATTGAATTGGATTGATAATTAATTTAATATGATTGAATTGATTATGTCCAATTATACTCTAATTTGATTAGAGTTAATAATTCCCTTGGAAGAATTAATTATATGAATGTGATTCATAGTAATTAATTAAATTTGAATAAGAGGTGGAGGATCACATAAGTGACATCCATGGTCTCCCGTCAAGGCGAAGGGTTTTCGTCGCCATGGATTGTATATAGGAGACGCCTGTACAAAGTGACAGCTCCTATATACAAGCGCATCTGGATCGGACTCTTTGCTTCTCGAAAGAGTAAGGCCGTATGCGTAGTGACCCCAATATCGGATCCTCATATTATTGGGGCGATATTGGATTGCGCATAGAGAGTTCTATTCCTGTTGACGGTTGGTTCAATTGATGACGGGTCAACATCACCTTAGGGGTGGTGGGCCCGGGCATTAAAGACCGAATTGGGAAATGCAAGTTGGACTTCCAAGGCGGAATGTGTTCCCGCTTCTCTTCATTGGAGTTGTAGTGGGATGTAACAAAGATAAAGAGGAGATCCCAGATCTTGCTGAGATATAATGGTAAGTATATCTCTTACATTGAAAGTGATTAAGGGAATAAACTTTCAGTGTCTTTGACAAGGCAAGACAACTTTGATATAAAATTCCTAAATCAAAGTACAATATGTATATATATAAATATATACACTCATGCAAATTTCTTATTTCAGATAATCCTTCATTAAACCCACTCAATTCCATACTCAATAATAACCAGTAAAATATAATGGATTGGACCCTTGATCCAGATATTATGCTTGCAATTGGACACATAATGTATGTGGTTGCAATGTGCAAGTTTCCTCATAATAATGAGGAATGATAATTAAATAGATAATGGGACTAAAACCCTAGGGTTTGTATGTCTCTACAAGTCTTGATCTCATCGAATGTACATTGGAAGTGACATGACGATGATGATCGCAATTGCCAAATAATCCATATAAAATCAATAAAGATATTCTGGCATACATATGTACTCTTGACATTTAATCATGAATGACATGGTTCTCTACATCATGTAGAATGGTAGCTCTATAAGAGATGATGTATTCAAATTGTTTGAGTACCTACCTGAACCTATGTTTTAAGAGTTTAGATGGATGTAGATGATGAGTGTCATCACTCTACTATCTATACTCTAGTCATTCATGAAGCTTCATAATATTCATATTGTATGAACTTAAATGAAGCTTGTATAAATGTTGAAATACTCTTATATTGAAAATTTTGATTTTAACATAAGAGATCCTTGGTCTTGAGCAGTAGTTGCTTATAGACAAAGGGAGCGCAGTGGAAGCATGGGTTGGACCCAAGTAAAAGGTATAGTCAAAGAGTTGACTGTACTTCTGTGGCTTCCATATGACATCCAAAGAGTTGGATGAATGCCAATATTGCAATAAGTTGATGTGTTGATAGTATGACTATCAAATCTATCTAGAATCCTTAGAGAAGGAATCAGATAACACATCAGAATAACCTAGATATAATCATTGAAAATGACTTACTTATTTGATAAGGTAAAGTCTAATAATTGTATCTCAATCTTCTAATGACACTTGCAATTGGTTGCATATGTATTAGAATATTAGAAATTTGATCTTAAGGTTTATTGGTCATCCATGTTGAAAGTGATGCAATTGTTGCAACAAATTCCATGAGATCAATAGACTTCATATTTTCAGTGGGAGCCCTTAGTCTTAGAGAATGTCTCTATGTCCTAGATATTAGAATACACTCATTGTTTATTTCTAATTGTTGGATATAAACATGAATTCTGTAATAAATCTATCATAAAGAGTTATGATGGAGATATTTCAGATAGTAATCTAAAATCTAGTGGACTCTATTAAATTAGAAAATTAATGAATGGTTCATTAAGATTTCTAATACTGAAAACTAAACCTTTAAAGATCAATAGGAGGATAAAGATCATTTGACAATGATCTGGCATCAAATTTTGGACATATGTCTGTTGATAAAATCAATGGACTAGTAAGACATGAAACTTTAGATTGTCTAAAGATTCAAATCTCACATACTTGTGAATATTGTATTCAAAGTAAAAATGTCCAATACACCCTTCTTTGGGAAAGGTGTAAGATGTTAAGTTATTCAAGATCTCATACATATTGATGTATGTGAATCATCTATATCAGAATAAACATTATGGATATGTGATATCTATTAGTGATTATTAGTGATATGAGATTTCTTCTCTTCACATAGAAAACTTTGAAATGTTCAAAGATTTCATAATTTTGGTTTAGGACCAAAGTTTGAAGGAAGATGAAATGAATTTGATCTAACCAAGGTAGCTTGTACCTATTAGATGAATTCAAGGAATACCTTATAGAGATGTGAATATCATTCCTTTCTCAATCCTCCTGATGAACCTTAGCTCAATAGAGTTGTAAGAAGATACAATTGATCATGTATGACATGATTTGATCAATGATTAATCTTAGCATAATTATCTCTTAGTTTCCAAGGTATATATGTAGTAGAGACTACATTATATATTTAATAAGCTTCCATGCATGTAAGTTGGACTCTAGCACTAGAGAGTGCTACTTCATAAGGAAAATAAAGGATGGTATTGTATACCTACTTTATGACCTTGAGATTCTTAAAGGATCTCATCTCTGAGAATGTGATTCTTAGATGATGACTCTCTTAAGAATCGAGATAAAATGAAGTGAAGGAACTCATTTAATCTTGAGAAGATAATGAGGCTCCTGAAATTGGAAACTAAAAGGACAATTAAAGATGAAACACTAATACCTCTTCAAATGAGTTTGAGGATGTATTTCATGTGAAAATGATCAGACTTCATGTGATGAAGCTCCAGAGGATCATGACATGGAAAGATGGATGTTAGCAATAAAAGTCTAATGTAGACTTCATATACAAGTGTCGTATATGGACCCTCGAGGATCCACCTATATGGGTCCGACCCATTAAGGTGTAAATGGATCTTCAAGAGAAAGAGGGAACCTGATGAGCACGGTTCGTAGTCATGAGCTACACACCGAAGAGAAGACACCGCTCGCGATGAGACTTTCTCTCCAGTGACCTTGCTTTAACCCATCAGAATATTGCTAACTGTAGCTACACAACTTGACTATGACTTCTTCATGATGTGAGTCAAGATTGCATTCCTCTATGAATACCTCTCTGAGGATATTCATATGAAGTAGCCCTAAGGCTTCAAGATTGAGGAAAGCAAGATGTGCTAGCTGAAGAACTCCATCTTTGGACTCCAATAAGTTTCTTGTAGTTGGAACATAAGATTTGATGAAATTATAAATGTTGTGATTTCAGATAAAATCTTGATGAACCATGTGAAGCTTAGTGGGAGTGCCATTGTGTTCATCATGCTAAATGTAGATATTATTCTAATCATTTAAAATGATATAAGAATAAATAATAAGTGTTTTATAATTTGGTTGTTCCATACCTTGAGATACGATCTCAAGGACACCTCTTAGATCTTAGTTCTGAAGTTGTTCAGAAGCAAAGAGAAGGGGGTATTGGGACCGTCACATTAGTAGTACACCTTGGACTTATTCTATTTTCTGGAAAATTCCAAGAAAGGCTTCCTTCCCTTAAGATGTGGTAGTGACCTGTCTAAAGGGATATCACCTCAAAGAGTTGAGGAAGTGAATGCTAGAACTGCTTGCACTTGTGCATCAGTTACGAGAAGTTGAAGTGTATGCTAGATGTGTACAAAAGCCATATGTCTGCCATGCAGTGGGAGTAGTAAACTGTTACTAATCCTACTCTGGAGATAAAACACTTGGTTGCAGTAATAACAATATCTTCAAAGATGATGAAACTTAGAGATAATGATCTCAAAGTCTTATCTTCAAAAGTTTAAAACCTTGTAGATAGTGATCTATAAGGATCTTAACTGTAGATACCTCAGGAGATAGAGATCTCCAGGAATGAAGGTATTCTAATAAGGATTATGGGAATACTGGTTATGATAAATAAGATGTAGTGTCAAGGACACTATAACCGACAAAATTGAGTATTGGTTGCATAGGATGCAACATTCGCATTGGATGCGAGCACTGTTACTAGGAGATATGCAAGTGCCGTAAAAGGACTTGGCGTAGTCTCTTGGGAACAGAGTGACTGATCAGCTTACCTAGCTATTTTCTAAATAGCCTATGATTGTCACATGAGTGTGGGTTTAAATGATTAGCCCATTAATGGCTCGTTGGGCTAGTGGGAGATTGTTGGACATGCGAGCCCACGACGAGCCATTATGCAATAAATGTTATTGCAATTCACTCCTTAATCTAAAATAAAGAGTACATGATTTGCATAATAGGTCCCTTTGTACAATTAGGGTTATGTACCATGGCCATCTTAATGATCATACAACTGTTGATTCAATTATTGAATCATAGAGGCTGGTGCTTAGATGAATATCTAATGAGTTAGATTGAGGACTCATCAAGCACCGTCAAATGATTATTACGAGATGATCTCCATCCTGAGTAGTAGATGGCAATCCTTTCTCATTTAGGCTGATATCTGACCGACCTCTTAATGCAGGTCCTCTGCATAGGAATAGAGATTCAGAGGTGTCAGATGAGTTAGGTCAAAGAGTTGACTTAACGAGATCGAGATAACCAAAGTCCTATATCATATACTGTCATGATATAGGCATGCATCCTCTGACCAGAGACAGATGTGTTACTATATGTCTGAGTATGTACATTTGGCAGACCAATAGGTTGATGACCTAATCAAGGTCTATACACCGGCGCTCTGGTGTACATATATGGGCATATGAGTAATACGATCTCTCAAAGGGATCATACAAGTTCATTTACTGAACCGGAAGACATGAGCTCACTCATAAGATATTGGGAAGAATCAAATTCCATGCGCATGGTCGTCTCGCTTTGGAAGCTTGACTGAATTTGTAGGTTTGATATATACTTTTGGAAAATATATGATCAAGACCTAGGTATGATATATGCTTTTGGAAAGTATATGATCGATACTGACTTCCAATGATCAAATGAGAAACTTACTGATAGAACCCTGAAGTAGACAGTGTAAAGTTGATCTAATACTTCCGGTTTATTCTGAGTCTTCCAGTATGCGGGATGTACAGGTATTGGGAATGCCTGAGGGTGATGTGATCATAAACGGTTGTATAACCATGACGCTTCCATTCCTAGGGAGTGATGAAACGGGTCTGGATTTTAGTTACTCCTCTCAGTAGAGAAGTAATCTGATCTTAGTCCAAATGTTGGACATTAATCTGAATGTGATTCAGATACAATGAGAAGATTAGATTTGCGGTCTTGATTTAATCAAGCATCTATGGGAGGCCCGAGATCTGGATTTGAGATATGATCTCAATATCCATGTCACTATACGTGGAACAATACAATCGCCCTGTCCTTATCTCCAAGTATTCGCGGAGAAAGCGCATTATCCTTGAAAGAGTTCATGGATAATTCTATTGTTGATATATGTATCCGAGCATTGAGAAAATGGATAATTAAATGTGATTTAATTATCATGAATAATATGAATTTGATTCATATTATAAGGAGAGTTATCTATGATAATTAAATGTGATTTGATTATCAAAGATGTAAATAATGTGAATGTGATTCATATTATTTGAGCACATGAGAATAAGTTATCCAATATAATTAAATGTGATTTAATTATTATGGATAAGAATAATGTGGATAGTTGATGAATCTACGTTTCATCATCTTTATTCTATCATTTTGGCCTTAAAAACCCTAGTAAATACGTGTAAATAGGCGTAATTCATGCATTTTAGCACCTATGCATATGTGTGTAAACATTGTATAAAATATGGTTTTCAAAGCCAAAATTATAGAATAAAGAAAAGAAAAAGAATAAAATATTGTAAATATTTTATGACCCGAAACCCCGAGACCTAGGCATCTTGATGAATAGGTCGACAAGGAATAAAGTAGGGGGAGATAAGGGCCAAAAATACCAATAAAATTCCTTTTATTTAATTCATTCTTTATTCATTTTGGGAGTTCCACTTTTTATACATCAAATAAAGAAACTTTGTACATGAAAGTTGTAGATAATAAAATACAGAAAAATACAAAATTGGTTTCATAGAAAAATAATACACAAATAAAAAGTTATGGTCTGAATAAAATGCCAGAATCCCAAATTCCCAGACCCGTATCTCACAAATGAAAACTCCAAATGCAGCATACTCACCTTTAATTGTATATAGAAGAAAATAAGCTATTTAATTGCGGTGGTTTCGCATTTGGCGGAGCTACGGTTTGAAAGTTGAGTTTTGGACCCTCATTGTATACTTGTACAAATTAAAATATTCAATTATTATTTATTCATTTTTTTATATTTTTATATTTTTATAATTTCATAAATATTACTTATAATACTTATGTACACTAAAATCAAAATAAAAATGTAAAGGATACTCAAAATAAAAACATTTGTAAATAAAATACATAGGCATAATACCTGTATCTATACCTATACTTTTTATACTTATATTTTATTAAATATACAAAACACATCAATAAAATAAAATAAAAATATATTTACGTGTATAAAGGTATGTTATAATTATATAATTTAATAATCAAAAATAAATAAATTAAATACATACAATAAAAATAAAAGAATACAATACATAGAATAATATACCTATATAGGGGTATAAAAGCAACTTGTAAAAATAAACCTCATAAAAATAATTAAAATTCGAAATAAAATACTATATAAAATAATAAATATTTTTCATTAAATAACCTTAAATTAATTAATTCATTTAATATTTTTAATTTAATTTACAAAACTTTTATTGAAATTTTGTCTTTTTGCGGATGACGTGGCCCAATCACGCCACACCATCCGTTGACCGGGGGTCAATTCCATGACCCCAGGTCTGGGACTGATGGACCTTAGTTTTTACCCATCTTCTCGGATTTTTGTAGGTCACGTCTTGAATCATTTCATGACGATGTCTTCTGCGATTTTTCTCCCTGATGTGTGACCATACACGCCCAAAGGTCTCCTCGGGGATTGGATCTTTGATTCACTAGATCTCCATCGATCTTTGAGCCCTCTCGGCCATGTTTCAAAAACCGACCCCAAACCTCCATTTCCACTTTGAACCCTTTTGACCCAAGTTGAACGCTCGCTTTGGAGCTCTGGATCGATCCCTGTGATAGGGGGATCTCCAGCTCCTTCGCGCAAGGCAAGGCGAGGGCCGGGAGGAGCTTCCACCCCCATCTCCGGCCAAGTGGCCGTGAGGTTTCAATCTCACAGTTTCACCACTGCTCGAGGTCATTTCCCACTATTTTTCATTCATTTCTTTTGTAGTTTAAGTAGCTGTTAGTCCTAGGAATAGTTTAGTGCTTTTAGTCTGTGGTTTAATCGATAGCTTTGCCCGCTCTTCGCAACCGAACACCTCGCCGGAGCTCTTGGGCTCCGGCGACCATCATCCACTCCATGCCCCACCGTTTTCTCACCAATAAAGGCCAAGTCCTCTGCCATTCGCGCTGTCGTTCTTTATCCTTCTTCGCAGGACTTGAAGGAGGCGTCTGAGCCTCAAGGAGCACCAGGAATCATCCTCAGGTCGCCTGGAGCTTCATCGAACGCCGGAGGCCATTCGTTGGTCCTCGGCCCCATCTACGGCGCCTGGGAGAAGCGCCACCGCTGCAGGAGCAAGCAGAGACCGTCGGAGGAGATCCTAGTGCACGGAGGCTCGAGCTGCGGCGGATTCAAAGTCGCTGGGCTCAAGTTCTTCGTGCGTTCTTCCAGATCTCGCATCCGCCGTTGGATCTTCTCCAGTTCTTCCCGCGTAGCAGCCGCCGTCAGATCAAATCTCTTCCAGCCGTCTGATCAGAATTCCACCTTTTAATCTCAGCCATCGGCCGCGAAGGGGTATCGGGCGCCAAGCGCTTGACACGTGTATTAGTGAAGCGCGATGCGCCGTTCATCTGCGCCACTGGAGCGGGTATTTTGCATATTCTTCCCACCGATTTTTGTAATATATTTTTGAGTACTGAAACTTTCCTTGGCCATTTGTTATATTTTGTAATTTTTGCGCTCAAACCCCCAGCTTTCCCCTATTTACAAAAGGGTCCTCGCCAGGTCACGTGAGCCTCACATGGGCCTTGGTGTTTTTGCACGCAGACCCTTGCGGGTATTGGAATTCATTTTTGGTCTATAAAAGTGTTTATTGCATTATATATTTTGTGCGCAAATTGCGTAGGGGCCCTATAACTTTCTGATATTTACGTTAATGCCCCTGCCAGGATGTATTTGCTTGATGTTGTCTCTATTTATTTCATGCATTTATAAAATCCCAAAAATCCCACAAAAATCATTTTAAGCTCCTGGAACATTGTAGATTCACGCCATATTTTTATTTTTCATTTTTATTGCATTTAAATATTTATTAAAAATAAAAAATAGTCATTTTCAGCACTGTTTGCATTAACAAATCCGTAAAAAATATAAAAACACTCCAGAAAAATCCCAAAAAAATATATTTTGCTTATTGTAGTGTGTTTTAGCTCCAGACCAAAAATCATTAAAAAATACAAAAGAAAACTCCAAAAAATCACAAAACTCTAAAAACCTCTATAAAAATATTAAAAATTCTACAAAATCCCTAAAAATACAAATTTTATGCCTAAATTTTCCTTATTTTATTATCTTTCATTGAAAATTAACTTGGAGAATTTTTGTTACTGTTTTCCATTTTATTTCTCCATTTTAGTTTCAGCCTTGCATTTTATTCACTGTTTTCTTTATTTTGCTAATTAAAAATACCAAAAACATTCTAAAAATTACCCAAAAATCACAAAAATAGTAAAAAAATATAAAAAGACCAAAAAGACTTTATTTGCTAATTTTTGGATATTTTTATCTATTTTTATAAATATCTCTTTCTCCCTTTTATTACATTGTCCTTATTTTCCAATATTGAAAAAGAAAATAAAAAAATATAAAATATAAAAAAGAAAATAAAAATCAGTAAATTAAAAATCAAAATACAAAAATTAAAAATTAAAAATTAAATAAAAAATATAAAACTAAAAACCCACAAAAAATAGCATAGTAGACACTTGATCACTTTCACACACATTTTGTGCCCTTTTTGCCCCGTTCTACCTGTCTGCTCCCTGTGTTCGACCTCTACACATACTTGCACCTATACACATCTTGTTGTAGAGTTATAATAAATTTTAACTCCGCACATTTACTTTCATTGCTTGATATATTTGTCGTGGGTTAATTGTTGTTTGAATAGGGATTTTCGAGCGGTCACCCATCGACTGTTGACTCGCCTTGCGAGTCAATACGACCGCTTGACTTTTTCGGTTCAACAAATGGCGCTGTTGCCGGGAGCAACAGCGCGTAGTTCGGGTCTTGTTTGTGTTTGTGATTTGATTGTCTATTTCGCGGTTTTTATTTTTGCTTATTTTTGCTCTTTTATTTTGATCTATCATTTGAATTGTCTAACCACCCTCTTGTTTGACTTTGTGTGAGGTACGCGGATCGAGGGAGGCACTCCTTTCTAGGAGCACTCGTGCAACCATGTGAGGCGGCTTCGGCTTCGCACCAAGGCGGACTTGGATGGAATTTTGAAGACAACTTCTGAGCTTTTATTGCATTTATATTTTTGTAATTTTAAGTGAGAGAGAGACCACTATTATTTGTAATAATACAGGTACACCCGGACTTGGACTCTTGAGCCTAATTTCCAAGTAATTGTTCACTTGGGGGCTTGCCGCGACTTTCTCGCGTTTTCTTCGCATTTTTTTATTTTGTTTTCCGATTTTATTTTTCATTTCTTTTGTGTGATTGAGCCCTTAGCTTTTAAGATTGCTTGCGATAGACTAAGGCCAAACACCTAATACTTTGCATGCACCTATAGTTTCGTTTAGACTTAGTCAAAATCTTAAACAGTTGATCATTAGATTTCGATCCACGCGCCGCGAGCTCATTCCCACCCAAGCGCTTTCTCCTAACTCAAATGTGTTGAGCAGAGGAGGGGTGAGCCTAGACCGGACATTAGGATTGAGGGTTGGTGGTCAACTTGTGGTTCTTCACGATAATAGCAATTTTTGAAACTTAGGGTGATTTCATCGGCTTTTGCATTTGTATATAGATAGGTTTCAATTCTGCTGAGCATCCTTGCATGTAAAGTGCTGGAGGCAAGGTGAGCATTTATGCTTTAGCATCCATCATTGTTTTGATCGCTTGCATTGCTTTTCCGACTCTACATCTGATTTTGATCACGTAGGTGCTTAAAGGAATTGATTCCCCGATAGGATCGTGCATTTTTATTAAAAAAATCCAAAAAAAAGCGATAATCAATAAAATTGGGACTGCTAATATTACTTGACCCTAAAACCGATCAAAAAGAAAATCTTGTATTGGGGCGAGTAATCCCCTCATTGTCTTCGTTTTACATTGCTCGCGCACACGCTAAGGATTAGTGCCCAAATCCCACTCAGCCCCCTAAGTTTGTGTGCAAATTTTTGACTTCTCACCTAACTCTAAAATAGACAAGATAAAAAGACCGCATTTGTGGTCTTCACCGAGTTGAGTAGGTGAATTGAGGGGTTTGTATTATTTGCATTTTTGCTTGTGATTGTTTTGCGTGCGTCCTAGATCATCTCTGCGCATTTGTGCCTTCTTCTTCACTTCTCTTGACTTGACCATCGTGCTCTCCCGATCATTTTCTTTTGTTTCGAGATGGCCAACTGGAGCGTATTTTATCCGGACTTTGCGGATCATTCCTTCACTCCAGCTGATCCACCTCCTTTTTTCCAGGAGGACTTTGCTCCTGATTTTTGTACATATCCGCCTCAGCCACAGTATCAGACCTCAGATTTCTATCCACACCCACCTCCACTTCGTATTCTCCACTTTCACATCAACCCGAGGCCGAGCTGTTGGAGTCACCTTTCATGGAGTCCACCCTTGAGCACTTGACCCAGATGATGGATCATATGAGACAGAGGATTGACCACCTCACTAGTACCAATAAGAGCGACCATGATATTCCACCATTTGATGATATGGGTTCACTCGAGGATTTCCATGAGAGCTTGCAATCACCAAAATTACAAAAAAATGAGAAAAATTTAAAAATACAAAAGAGTTCGGGAGACACACGATCGAGTCAGATTGTGAGGAGAGCGATCACTTGCCAGATCCTTTGTCCACACATACATTCACATCCGGTCCCACCTTTGACCCCGAGGATGCCGCTGTACAGACTGCTCTTGGCATGCCTCGTGTATATGCTGATTCTGACTTCCTTCCTTGTATGGAGGAGGTCCAAAAATTCAAAAAATTCTAACTGAACCCGAAGTGGTGGCCACCATTCATGAGATCATCTGTGCCCCACTTCAGCAGGCCATGACCGATTTATCTGCTCCTCTTCCCAAGAAGAGAAAGCGGAGGAGCAGATCTGAGTGTCACATCTTGACCATGGCCACTAACCACGCCATCACACATCGTCCCATTCCTCGGAAGAGGAACACTGCCACACCTTTCATTAGCTGCACCATCTCTGACCACACATGTGATCACACTCTCCTAGACGACGGTGCTTCGATTAGCATCATACCCTTCTCGTTGGTACAGTCTCTTCACTTAGGGACTCTCAAGAAGACCAGGATGATCGTTCAGCTTTCCGATGGATCTATCAAGAGGTCGAAGGGTATCCTTGAAAACGCCGTCATTTCGATTCAGGGCATGAGCTATCCAGTTGATTTTGTCGTATTGCCCATGGAGACCTCCTCAGGGGAGCACTCTCCAATCATCCTGGGACGACCATTCCTCGCCTCTGCGAGGGTCGTTATTGACTATGGATCAGGAGAGATTCGCTTTCGCCCTGCTGATGAGAGCGAAGTTTCGATCACCGCACCCATTGCCGACCAGAGACCTGCACCTGATGCGACTTCACCTATCTTGGCTGACCTCGAGGACCATGACCTCGACGATACTATCAGAGAATTTTGCTGTCTATTGGATTCCACTGAGACCCTAGAATTCCTCCCGGTTGAGGAAACATTGGAAAGCATGGACTTCGATGTTCCTTCTTCTGGAACTTGGCGTTGTGTTGATGACATCCGCGGGATTTACACGATCGATACCTTAGAGCGGAGGGCAGATGTAGAGACTAGACAGGACGGACATGTTTCGACTACTTTCACTGATGGGTCCGCTCCTGTCCACATAGAGACTGATGAACCAAAGGCTGAATTTGATTGATTGCTTTTCTTCAGAAATTCGGGCCTTTTGATGAGAAAGATGATCCGTTTGAGATTATTGAGGATGAACAGAGTTCGACTACTTCCACCGATGACTTCGTGCCTTTTGATTTTGACCTGGATGACACCTCGCAGGACGACTCCGAGTACACTACTTCCGATGATGATGAGTTCGTCCCATTCCACTTCGATATCAGCGAGACTCCCAAGGCCGGACCTAGTCACACTTCTTTCACTGTTCTGTTTGTGCCTTCACACCCTAGGGCCACTGAGGATCTTCACTCTGTCGACCCTGATCGGCTTCCATCCACTGTGGACCCTGATGTCGACCTGCATCACACCAGATCCATTCCTCAGCGATCCCGCAAGAAGGTTCGCTTTCTACCTTCTTGACCATTTGTATAGCCACCTCTGTTGTATATTCACTTTTGTGTGCCTCTGTTCTCTCTACCGTTTTTCTCGTCCACCCATTCTCGTGTTTGCCGTACTTAGGACGTACTTTGTCCTAAGTATAGGGGGTGGACGAGCCGAGTGTTCTTTCATCGTTCCGTGTCATCACTCCTGTCGTTGCCTATACTTAGGGCTTCGTTCATCCTAATTATAGGGGGAGCGATGCGTACATCCTCACGATCTCTTCTTCTATCTTCATCTCTTTTTCTTCTTTTCTTCTTTTCTTCTTTTCCTCTTCTATCTTCTTCATCTACCAAAAAGGTGCCGCCCCTTTTTGTCAGTCTTCTATACTTAGGACGTACTTTGTCCTAAGTATAGGGGGGGTGTGCACTCCGAGTTGTTCTATTCTTTGATCCTCTCCATTGTCTCCTCTTCTTGTCTATACTTAGGGATATCTTACCCTAAGTATAAGGGGAGACAATCTGAGTACGATCTGTTCATTCCCACCCTTGACCCTCCCTGCTTTGTGTACAGTCTGCTATACTTAGGATTATTTGATCCTAAGTATCGGGGGGACGGTCAACTTCTCATTCGTTCATTCATTCATTCATTTCTTTATTCATTAGATTTTCCTATACTCAGTACGAGTTATGTCTTCTCTTTTCTCTCCGATCTATGAGGACATAGCTCAAGCTAAGTATAGGGGGTCGTATATACTACGTTTATACTTTAGCCATAACTCGTACTTTCGTATTTTCCTAATAAATATGGCTAATAATTCTTTAAAATTCATTAAAAATTCTGAATAAAAAGATGTGATTATTCCTCAAATTCTTTTTGTATTTGCTGATTAATAAATCAGGTGAAAATTTTTTTTGCAAAATGTTTGAAAAATAGTTTGAAAATCCTTGTGAACATCTATTGAAAACTCTTTTGAAAATTTTTTGTTACATGTTTTCAACCTTTGTAAAAATATGTGGTTTGTAAAAACTTATTTTCTTTGTGTGAAATAAAATGTTTGAAAAATGATTTGCAAATGGTTTGAAAAATGATTGCAAAAATATTTTGAAAAACCTATATATACTGTTTGAAAAACCTTTGCAAAATGATTTTCAAATGTGTGTACATGTTTGTAAAATGTTTGTAAAAATTATTTTGGACTATAGTTTTCAAAAATTGTGTGAAAAGCTTGTGTCAAATAAGTTTGAGGAACATTTACATCACATCAAAATTCACTATATATGTATATATATAAAATTGATTACTTATCCTTGTAAATTCTTAAAATCCACTTCTTGTATATATAAAGAAGCACTCCCGTGTACATATTTTTCACCCATCTTTCAGCCAAAAACTTTTTGTTTTCAAAAATCCCAAAAACATTTGCAAAATTAAAATCCAAAAACATTTGAAAATCCTTTTGAAGAAAAAGACAAAAAAATGCATCATCATCATCATCATATTTTCAAAAATCCATAAAAAGTTCAAATTCTTGAAAATTGCATCACAAAAATATTTTCTGCATTCTACATTGCATAGCATGAGCATTTTTCGGACTGAGTTTGATAGTTGAACAAGTCTAAGTAAAATCCGGAGATTGGAGCTTAATTGGATCTTAAAATCTACCTAATAACAGGAACCTTATAGGAACCCGGTTTGAGGTACTTCAGGTCTAGTTGACTTAATTCTTTGAGGATCACGGGACTTAGTTCAATGGATTCTTGACTGCCTAAGTAGAATATTTCGGAGCACACGCACGACTCTTGTTGATAATGACCTAACTTGGACACTTGCACCTTTCACATGGCTCAACTCAGCTGAGTGGTGAGGGGATTGGATTTGCCGGTATGAGACGCACACAAGTGGAAACATTTGTCCTCCTCTAAGGAGGGAAGTGCACCCCAACCCGTCCAGTGATTAGGAAGTCTAAAGACAGGAGGCTGTGGGTTGCGATAAAGCTTCAAAAGAGGGATAGTCTACTAGCTCAAGAGGAAAAACTCCTTATGTAAATGCTGCTGTATATAGTATTAAAAAAAAAAGAAGTTCATGCATGTATAAAAATAAAAAGCCTGCAAGTATGTACAAATGTTGTAAAGTCAATAAGCAAGCTTGAGTTCCAAAGTCATATTATGTGAGCCTGCAGCAGGATGACTTGACTACACTGGTCTTGCATCCCAGGATAGGTAGCTACACTGGCTACCTTACATTCTTCTCTTCACCCCCTCCTCTTGAGCTGGTTGCCACTTGAACTTAGAAGGGAATACCCCACTCCTCGAGGATGGAGTTATTGGATTGGGGAATCATTGGGTTGTCATACTGGAGAAGTCAGTTTCTTTGCCATTCTAGTTGGGGAGAGCCACCACCACTTACACTGTACGAGTCAGATTCATAGTCGTAAGGGTTTGCGTATGAATTGAGATATTTCTGACCTGGCTATTGAGGAGACTTGGGCAGAGTCTTGGGATTCTCAAGGACTGTTGGATTTCGAATTCGGTTCTCATTAAGGTTCCGCCCGCACTAAAATTCCAAAGGTCCGACTTAAGCTCCAAACTTTGATTTTGTGAAGACAAGTTTGATAATTACACTTAATCCACCTTCTTCTTTTTCTTTTCTTTATTTTTCTTTTCTGCACCTATTGCATAAGTGTTTGCTAGGGACTAGCAAAGGCAAGTATAGGGGGATGATGAATCTTCGTTTCATCATCTTTATTCTATCATTTTGGCCTTAAAAACCCTAGTAAATACGTGTAAATAGGCGTAATTCATGCATTTTAGCATCAATGCATATGTGTGTAAACATTGTATAAAATATGGTTTTTAAAGCCAAAATTATAGAATAAAGAAAAGAAAAGAAAAATAATAAAATATTGTAAATATTTTATGACCCGAAACCCCGAGACCTAGGCATCTTGATGAATAGGTTGACAAGGAATAAAGTAGGGGGAGATAAGGGCCAAAAATACCAATAAAATTCCTTTTATTTAATTCATTCTTTATTCATTTTGGGACCTATTTTTGGTTCCACTTTTTATACATCAAATAAAGAAACTTTGTACATGAAAGTTGTAGATAATAAAATAAAGAAAAATACAAAATTGATTTCACAGAAAAATAATACACAAATAAAAAGTTATGGTCTGAATAAAATTCCAAAATCTCAACTTCCCAGACCCGTATCTCACAAATGAAAACTCCAAATCAGCATACTCACCATTAATTGTATATAGAAAAAAAATAAGCTATTTAATGGCTGTGGTTTCGCATTTGGCGGAGCTACGGTTTGAAAGTTGAGTTTTGGACCCTCATTGTATACTTGTACATATTAAAATATTCAATTTATTATTTATTCATTATTTTTATATTTTTATATTTTTATAATTTCATAAATATTACTTATAATACTTATGTACATTAAAATCAAAATAAAAATTTAAAGGAAACTCAAAATAAAAACATTTGTAAATAAAATACATAGGTATAATACCCGTATCTATACCTATACTTTTTATACTTATATTTTATTAAATATACAAAACACATCAATAAAATAAAATAAAAATATATTTACGTGTATAAATGTATGTTATAATTATATAATTTAATAATAAAAAATAAATAAATTAAATACATACAATAAAATTAAAAGAATACAATACATAGAATAATATACCTATATAGGGGTATAAAAGCAACTTGTAAAAATAAACCTCATAAAAATAATTAAAATTCGGAGTAAAATACTATATAAAATAATAAATATTTTTCATTAAATAACTTTAAATTAATTAATTCATTTAATATTTTTAATTTAATTTACAAAACTTTTATTGAAATTTTGTCTTTTTGCGGATGACGTGGCCCAATTAGGCCACGCCATCCGTTGACCGGGGGTCAACTCCATGACCCCAGGTCTGGGACTGCTGGACCTTAGTTTTTACCCATCTTCTCGGATTTTTGTAGGTCACGTCTTGAATCATTTCATGACGATGTCTTCTGCGATTTTTCTCCCTGATGTGTGACCATACACGCCCAAAGGTCTCCTCGGGGATTGGATCTTTGATTCACTAGATCTCCATCGATCTTTGAGCCCTCTTGGCCATGTTTCAAAAACCGACCCCAAACCTCCATTTCCACTTTGAACCCTTTTAACCCAAGTTGAACGCTCGCTTTGGAGCTCTGGATCGATCCCTGTGACAGGGGGATCTCCAGCTCCTTCGCGCAAGGCAAGGCGAGGGCCGGGAGGAGCTTCCACCCCCATCTCCGGCCAAGTGGCCGTGAGGTTTCAATCTCGCAGTTTCACCACTGCTCGAGGTCGTTTCCCACTATTTTTCGTTCATTTCTTTTGTAGTTTAAGTAGCTGTTAGTCCTAGGAATAGTTTAGTGCTTTTAGTCTATGGTTTAATCGATAGCTTTGCCCGCTCTTCGCAACCGAACACCTCGCCGGAGCTCTTGGGCTCCGGCGACCATCATCCACTCCATGCCCCACCGTTTTCTCGCCAATAAAGGCCAAGTCCTCTGCCATTCGCGCTGTCGTTCTTTATCCTTCATCGCATGACTTGAAGGAGGCGTCTGAGCCTCAAGGAGCACCAGGAATCATCCCCAGGTCGCCTGGAGCTTCATCGAACGCCGGAGGCCATTCATTGGTCCTCGGCCCCATCTACGGTGCCTGGGAGAAGCGCCACCGCTGCAGGAGCAAGCAGAGACCGTCGGAGGAGATCCTAGTGCACGGAGGCTCGAGCTGCGACGGATTCAAAGTCGCTGGGCTCAAGTTCTTCGCGCGTTCTTCCAGATCCCGCATCCGCCGTTGGATCTTCTCCAGTTCTTCCCGCGTAGCAGCCACCGTCAGATCAAATCTCTTCCATCCGTCTGATCAGAATTCCACCTTTTAATCTCAGCCATCGGCCGCGAAGGGGTATCGGGCGCCAGGCGCTTGACACGTGTATTAGTGAAGCGCGATCCGCCGTTCATCTGCGCCACTAGAGCGGGTATTTTGCATATTCTTCCCGCCGATTTTTGTAATATATTATTAAGTACTGAAACTTTCCTTGGCCGTTTGTTATATTTTGTAATTATTGTGCTCAGACCCCCAGCTTTCCCCTATTTACATAAGGGTCCTCGCCAGGTCACGTGAGCCTCACGTGGGCCTTGGTGTTTTTGCACGCAGACCCTTGCGGGTATTGGAATTCATTTTTGGTCCATAAAAGTGTTTATTGCATTATATATTTTGTGCGCAAATTGCATAGGGGCCCTATAACTTTCTGATATTTATGTTAATGCCCCTGCCAGGATGTATTTGCTTGATGTTGTCTCTATTTATTTCATGCTGTTATAAAATCCCAAAAATCCCACAAAAATCATTTTAAGCTCTTGGAACATTGTAGATTCACGCCATATTTTTATTTTTCATTTTTATTGCATTTTAGTATTTATTAAAAATAAATAATCGTCATTTTCAGCATTGTTTGCATTAAAAAATCCGTAAAAAATATAAAAACACTCCAGCAAAATCCCAAAAAAATATATTTTGCTTATTGTAGTGTGTTATAGCTCCAGACCAAAAATCATTAAAAAATACAAAAGGAAACTCCAAAAAATCACAAAACTCTAAAAACCTCTATAAAAATATTAAAAATTCTACAAAATCCCTAAAAATACAAATTTTATGCCTAAATTTTCCTTATTTTATTATCTTTCATTGAAAATTAACTTGAAGAATTTTTGTTACTATTTTCCATTTTATTTCTCCATTTTAGTTTCAGCCTTGCATTTTATTCACTGTTTTCTTTATTTTGCTAATTAAAAATACCAAAAACATTCTAAAAATTACCCAAAAATCACAAAAGAGTAAAAAAATATAAAAAGACCAAAAAGACTTTATTTGCTAATTTTTGGATATTTTTATCTATTTTTATAAATATCTCTTTCTCCCTTTTATTACATTGTCCTTATTTTCCAATATTGAAAAAGAAAATAAAAAAATATAAAATATAAAAAAGAAAATAAAAATCAGTAAATTAAAAATCAAAATACAAAAATTAAAAATTAAAAGTTAAATAAAAAATATAAAACTAAAAACCCACAAAAAATAGCATAGTAGACACTTGATCACTTTCACACACATTTTGTGCCCTTTTTGCCCCGTTCTACCTGTCTGCTCCCTGTGTTCGACCTCTACACATACTTGCACCTATACACATCTTGTTGTAGAGTTATAATAAATTTTAACTCCGCACATTTACTTTCATTGCTTGATATATTTGTCGTGGGTTAATTGTTGTTTGAATAGGGATTTTCGAGCGGTCACCGCATCGACTGTTGACTCGCCTTGTGAGTCAATACGACCGCTTGACTTTTTCGGTTCAACAATAGTAATATCCAATTATTCATAATATATTATAAATGTGATTTATAATGTATTAGAGAGAGAGAGAGCTAATTATAATTTATATGTGTTGATTAATTATTATGTGTATTGGATACAAATTGTGTAATTAATTGACAATGTAAATTACATGTTGTTTTGGGTTGTGGATATGATTCACAATTTTTTCAATGGCAAGATTGCAATGTCTACAAAATAATTGTGAATTATTTTTGTAGAATAATTTGCAACAATAGTTGTTGCAAATAATGGAGATTGCATAAGAGATAAAATAGCCACTTTCCTAATGGAGGAGGGTGGACGTCCATCACTCCCATTAGGAAAGGGAGGCCGTCCCCCCTCTCCATATGGAAGGAGCCTTTTCTCTCTTCCATTATCTCCATGTATTGATGATTTAATTTTGTGATTAAATTGTGTTGATTTATCAACATATATTTAAATTAAATTAAATTAATTGTTGTTGGTTTTACCAACACAAATCTTAGCCATTAAAAGAAACACAATCAATGAGAGACATTGGATTTGTGTTGTCTCATGGATTGAGATCCATGGATCCCAAAACCCTATAAAAGGAGAGGCACCCCATTGCTCTTCTTTACACATTATGCTTGAGAAGCATCTCTCTCTCTCTTTCTCTCTAGACGTCAGCCCTCTCTCTCCCTCTCATGGCCGTCCACCATGGATGCCATGGAGAGGTTCTCCATCACCGCGGCATCGTCGTTATGCTGTTCATTCTTCTGCTCGTGGATCTCCATCTCCTTCAGTGCGCCTCGCTCGTGAAGAAGACGTCGGATCTCGTGTGTCGAGATCAGGAGATCCGTCGCTTGGATCATCAACATGGATTGCGAGAAGCACGCGGTTCATCCCCGCGCTCGCAAGCGTCTCCTCCGTCGGATCGGACTTGAGACAGGAGGTCTCTTCGATTAGAGACTCGATCGCAACCACGCTTCAAGAGGTAATCCTATTAATTGTTTGTGGTTTAGACGAAACGATCCGAGAAGTGTTCTTGGATCATGTGGTTTCGTCGTATTAAAATTTTTAAATTATGCTGCATCGAGCAACTAGTGTGACTAGTCGCTCCTCGTCGTATTCGATGCGACGCTCACGCTTCCGTGATGCGCTTGAGGATCTAACCATATCCTTCATGGACCTCGTGATGAAAGAAGTGAGGTGTGTCTACAGCAGCTGAAGCCTACGCTGAAATAGACTTACAACCTTGGGGCAGGACATGTCACTGAGTGGATCCAAATTCTACAACTTCATGCCCACTTCGAGCTAAAGCCGCAGTTTCTATCCCTGCTTCCTACTTTCCATGAGAATAGTATGGACAAACCATACACCCACCTGCAAAAATTCGGTCGTATATGTGCCACAGCACACTACCCCAGTATCCCTCTAGAGGTGATCAAGATGACTGCCTTTCCTTTCAGCCCCCAAGACAAGGCCTTGTATTGGGTCGATCATTTTGGAAAGGTAGTAACGACCTGGGAGGAGTTGAAGTCTGCATTCCTCCACAAGTTTTACCCTCTTGTAACTTGAACCAGATACGGGTACACATCTCTAGTTTCATTCAACAGCCCCACGAGAAAATTCGTGAGGCATGGGAGAGATTTAAGGATCTATAAGAGAAGTATCCCCACCACAAAATTCCAAAGACCAGTCTCGTGCGGCATTTTTTGGTGGGTTGACACTCAAAAGCCAGAAGCTAATCGATGTCTCTTGTGGTGGCTCGCATTTTAACAAGGATGAGGATGTCATCTTAGACATTTTTGAGGAGATGGCCAAAGGAGAGACCGCTTCATCACATGCATATATGAATATGCCCGCCACTAGCCACAAACCTGTTAACATGGATACTCATGCTGAAGACAAGGATGCGAGCTCCAACCTTAGCATCATTGGGATCCACTTGTCTAAAGGTAGACATTATTGAGAAGAGGTCGCAGGACCTTGAAAACTTTCAGTCATTGAGAAGAGGATCCAAGGTTTGGAAAAGCTCGACTTGATTTCTCAGCAGCTGGAGCAGCTCGTTCGAGCACTGAATGCTGATGTATGAAACTCTGTATCTGCCATCACCAAGACATCCGCTGAGAGAAAGGGATAACATTGAGACAACCTCCTCAGCCGAGTCTCCCGCAGCCCCAACCTGTCTAGCATGTATACTACGTACAGGTCCCGGAGCAGCCCCCACAATCTCAGACATAGATGGTTGTTTATCAACCAGAGTCGCCGCCAACTTACTTTGAGCAGTTCTCTCCACCCCCTCCATAGATTTAGGAGATAAAATGGTGTATGGGACCATGGACAACAACTGACTCATTCTCAGGGACATTCTCAAGGTCAGAACTCGGCCAGTCGGCCACACCACCAGCAACAACATGGAGGGAGGAATTTCCAACCCTATCAATATTAGAACCAGCAACCTCCTCAGTATAGGAACACCTAGAGAAAAGGATATCAACATCAACAATAGTCCGGTTGCTGTCATCAGGGCTTCCCTCAACAGCAACCAGCTGCACAATATCATAATTTTTATCCCTCTCAGTAGTATCCATGATACTCTTCTTGACCTTCCCCACACCATCTTTCCCAGGGTACCAGCAATAGCTCCCCCACACTATCAGAGTTAGAGGGCCCATCACGATGACTCTTCTGAGGTCGCACCGATGAACCCAGTTCTTGCTTGCTTAGAACAATTAGTGAAGAACATGGGTGAGATGACCTAGAAGATTGATGACATGATGGCTGCAAAGACAGTCATACCAGCCCATGTTAAGGCGAATCTGAATAACTTCCGACACAAGGAGCAGGTAGTATGCAATGATCTGCACAATTCAGGTAGAAATGATTTGTTTATATATCTAACGATGTTACTCTTAGGAGCGGTAGAACATTGCAGCCATCAGCAACCGCGAAGGGAAAGCATCTTGCATGTGACAGGGATTCATCAGTCCAGCTAGCAAAAGGGCCAAGCAACATTTTTGAAGGAGCACCATCTGCAGAAAAATCACAAAAAATGAAGAAAATACAAATACAAAAAGACAACAGCAGATCCGGTGGAGACCAACCAGCATTGGAGATGCCTGCCTGTGTCGCATACCCATAATCAATTTTGGAGAAGCCTACACATGCAGCGGATCCTGAGCCAACCCACGATGCCAAGCCTGCACTTTTTGGTCCACAGCTTGTAGATGAGTTTACACATTTTTTCCATCTACCTGTAAATAATGATATGGACAAAATTCTGAATGATACATTTTCAAAATCTGAAAATATTCCTTTCCCAGAAGCAATGAAAAAACACAAAAATGAAAATTTTGAAAAATACTTTGTATGATCCTGCCATTGTCGAAATTATACAAAATCTGGTCTTGAATATGCCTTTAATGAAAGCTCTCGAGTACATGCATGTTGTAAAGAAAGGACTCAAAGATGCATGTACAACAAGGCACATGCCTCATCCTCACAATCTTAGAATTCAAGGTAGAAAGCATGAAAATCACATCCTCACCATGGCCACCGTGAATGCCATCAACAATCTCCCAAATAAAAAGAAAGACAAGTGAGCGCTACTCATTCGCTGTCAGATGTTTAACCAAGCACATTGCTCGACAACGGGTCTTCTGTCAATTTAATGTCAGCTTTATTGCTTACTGAATTCAGGTTAGGATCGCTCAAGCCTATAAAGATGATTCTGCAATTCGTAGACAAATCCGTCGTGCAGCCTAGGGCATGTTAGAGGATGTGGTCGTCATTGTTCAAGGGATGCAGTTCCATGTCGATTTTGTTGTGCTAGACATGGGTGTTTCCACACCTCTGCTCCTTACCCCTATCATCCTTGATCGGACGTTCCTGCGACCGGCCAATGCAGTGGTGAATTACGGCACTGGAGAGATCACATTTAGCTCTAGTGAAAGCAAAGTCAAGATAGAGACCGTGTCTGATTCTAAGCTGATAGAGGGAACATCTGCAGTGGGTGTGCAGGTGATCAACCATTCTAAGGACTGCAACTTTTTAGCCGAATTTCAAGATATCAACCTATTTATGGATGACAATGAGATCCATGAATTCCTCAATCCCGAGGAAGGATGGAGAGCGCAAAAGAATTTCCCCTTAATAATGACGATGAGATTCTTGCTGAAATACTTGATGAGGTTTCAATGAAGACAATTAGCCTTCAATACCAAGAGCAGATCATTGGAGATTTTTGCAATAAAGAGGATATAATTGAAAATTTTTGTGAGTCTCTGGATGTAGAAGCAGAACAAACAAAGGTGGACACCGAGCAGACGAAAGATCCACCACCTACAGTAATCACAGAAGTCACCACCAAAGTAGATCCCACTCCGCCGGAGCTGAAACCATTGCCCTTCAATATGAAGTATGCTTTCCTTGCGGGTGAACCTAACATGTACTCGGTCATCATCAATTCCCATCTGATCGAAGACCAAGAATTCCGACTGATGAAGGTTCTGGAAAGAAAATGCAAGGCTATTGGTGGGAAAATATCGGATCTCCATGGGATCAATCTGTCTCTCTACTCGCATCACATTTACCTTGAGGATGATTGCAAGTTGTCCAGCAAATTCCAGCTATCTGAATCTGAACCTCCAAGAGGTTGTGATGAAAGAAATAAAGAAACAGTGTGATGCGGGGTTCATATATCCCATCTTTGACTCAAAATGGGTGAGTTCCCTACATGTAGTGCCCAAGAAATCAAGGATCACCATAATAAAGAATGACAAGGGAGAGGAGATTCCGACTAGGGTACCCTTTTCTTGACGAATATAGCAGATTACAGAAGACTCAATCTCACCACCAAGAAATATCATTTTACACTGCTCTTCATCGACCAGATTCTTGAGAGACTGGTCGCAGAGGAATATTTTTGCTTCTTGGACGGGTACTTCGGATACAATCAAGTTTCTATAGCTCCTGAAGACTAAGAGAAGATCATGTTCACCTATCCATTTGGAACATACGCCTTCAGACGGATGCCATTCGGGCTATGCAATGCCATAGCCACATTTTAGAGGTGTGTGCTTGCAGTATTCGTCGACATGGTGGGTTATTTTCTGGAGGTTTTCATGGATGATTTTTCGGTCTATGGAGATTCATTTGATCAATGCCTTGACTACCTAGACCATGTTTTATGGAGGTGCTGCAAAATCGATCTAGTACTCTCGTGGGAGAAGAGCAACTTCATGATGACTGAAGGAATCACGTTGGGTCATGTTGTTTCTAAACGTGGCATGGAGGTTGATCTAGTCAAGGTGGAAGTAATTTCCAAACTTGAGACACCTACAACTCTTAAGAAAGGTTGGTCATTCTTGGGCCATGTCGTTTCTACTAATGGTTCATTAAAGATTTTAGCAAGTTGGCCCGACCACTGACAGAGGTACTCGGTAAGGAGAATGACTTCATTGTTGATAATCGTGTGCTCCTTGCCTTCAATCAGTTGAAAGAACTAATCACTCAGGCCCCTATCTTATAGCTATCGATTTGGTCTCAACATTCGAGATAATGACAGATGCGTCAGATTATGCCATCAGTGTCGTGCTAGGACAGAGGAAAGACAATGTTCCATTTTTTATTCACTACGCTAGTCAAACGCTCGACGAAGCTCAAAGAAACTACACCGTCACTAAGAAGGAGCTGCTAGCGGTAGTCTTTGTCTTGGAAAAGTTCAGATCCCATCTCCTTGGGTCCAAGGTTATCATCTATACAGGTCACTCGGCCATCTAGTACTTATAACAGAAGAAGGATGCCAAACCACGTCTCATCCGGTAGATCCTTCTCCTCCGGGAATTTAACCTTGAAATCCGAGATAAACTTGGAGTTAAGAATGTGGTGGCCGACCGCTTGTCCAGACTTCCCGAGCCGAACTTGTAGCCAATTACAAAAACATTTCCATATGAGGCAATTCTATCAGTCACCAGACTTCCCTAGTATGTTGATATTGTGAACTATCTTGTGTCCAAGAGAACGCCGCAATATTGGTTGAAGCTGAAAGTGGACAAATTTTTGTCTAAGATCTATTTCTACCAGTGGGAGGATCCATATCTATTATGTGAGGGGGCAGATTGCATCTGGAGGAGGTGTATTCCTCAGGAGGAAGTTCTGAGTGTCCTTGCACATTGTCATGATAAAGAGTCAGGAGGACACCATTCACGCAAAAGAACGCAACAAAGGTACTCCAAAGCGACCTCTGATGGCCAACCTTGTTCAAAGATGCAGATGAATATGTGAAGCATTGCACTGATTGCCAGAAGATGGGTGGAAACATTGCACTATGAGACACAATGCCCCTGAAGTTTATCCAGATTTCATATGTATTTGATTCATGGTTATTGAATCATAAATTTTCCTCTTTAATAGTGTCGTATTATCGTAGTATAGGAGGCGAATTTGGATCAGAAAAAACCACATATTCGAATACATGGAAATTATTTTACCTGGCTAGTATACCAAGGTCGAACATAGGGATAAGAGCCCCTTCGTCTATTTATCAATTTTATTGTTCATTAAGGCGTGATTATTTTCTTGCTTTAGGTCTTCATGCAAATGTGATATGCAATGCGGAGATAACAATGCAAAGACCAGTGATGTGTGTATTTTTATTTGACTTTTTGATGCAATTAACTTAGATAAAATATGCATGATGAAATGCACATGCAAGCATGTAAGAGAATGTTATACAAATATGCCCTACAACTTAAAATAACTAAGCAATAAAATGAGGATCGATTTCAATGACAAGTTGAGCATCAAAATCAAGATCAAGCATCAAGTAATGGCAAAGATTTATATATATAGAGAGAGAGACTATACATCATCCAAAAATTAACATATTTAATTACATGTCAATTCAATTAAGATGTCGCTAGGTAGAGAATCAAATAAGATTCAAAATGACACTGAAATAATGCAATTCGGACTTAAAATGCTCAAGATATGAAAGAAATAGTGTGAGGGCGTAAATGTAAGAAAAATGCAAGGAAAATAAAGATAACTATTACAAATAGGTCCTTGTAGGGACCTATTTGCAAATAGTAAAAAATGGTTGGTCTCCCTGTAAAATACCCCAGGCGCGCACGTGAGGCACGCGCCAGGAGGACCTAAACATAATATCTGAAAATTCCAGGATCTTCAATGCAATTTGCCCAGCCCCTCATGTACGCGAGGGGCCAGGCTCGGGACTCAGCGAGTCTTGGTGGCTGACGTGGCGAGTTCCTGGAGCTTCGGCTCTTGGCTCGGTGCATCCGAGCCTGTAGGCTAGGAGGTGCATCGTGGCTCCATCTGGGCCATTGGATGGTCATCGAGAGATGCCATCCATTGGCACATGTGCTTCTCCTCCGCTAGGGAGAGGTGACGTAATTGGAGCTCTGGAGAGGATGGCATAGCTCCGCCGGGCTCCCCTGTCTTTGTCGAGGGTCGCAGGAGCTTCATGGACTCCTGACGAGGGTGGCTGATGACAGAGAAAGCTACGAGGGCAGTTGTAGACGGCTATCAGTGAAGCACCACCGAAGGTGGAGTCTAAGATCGGAGAGAAGGTGCGAGCTCCGATTATTAAATGTACCTGCATGCGTTAGAGGTCTAGCCGAAGTGTGTGTGAGTGAGATGGGGATTCCTTATAGGCGAAGTGATGGGGAATCCAATCTTCTTCTCCGATGAAGTGGAGAGGAAGGGAAGCAGAAGTGGAGGAGGTCATGGAGAAGGGGATAAGGAGATCGGAATAGGTCACGAAGATCGAGGTGGTAAGGTAGAGCTCGTTAGATGGTTAGATAGTGGTGGGTGGCGTCGTATGCGTCAAATAAAAATGAAGAAAATTCAATGAAATGGGGATGTGATGAATCTATGTTTCATCATCTTTATTCTATCATTATGGCCTTAAAAACCCTAGTAAATGTGTGTAAATACTGTTAATTCATGCATTTTATCATCCATGCATATTTGTGTAAATATTGTATAAAATACTGTTTTTAAAGCCAAAATTATAGAATAAAGAAAAGAAAAGAAAAAGAATAAAATATGGCAAATATTTTATGACCCGAAACCCCGAGACCTAGGCATCTCGATGACTAGGTCGACAAGAAATAAAGTAGGGGGAGATAAGGGCCAGAATCCAATAAAAATTCTTTTTATTTTATTAATTCTTTGTTCATTTTGGGACCTATTTTTAGTTCTACTTTTTATACTTCAAATAAAGAAACTTTGTACATAAAAGTCGTATATAATTAAATATAGAAAAATACAAAATTGATTTCACACAAAAATAATATACAGATAAAAAGTTATGATCTGAATAAGATTCTAGAATCCCAACTTCCCAGACATGTATCTCTCAAATAAAAACTCGAAATGTATCAAAATCACTTTTAATTGTATATAATTTTTAATAAGCTATTTAATGAAGGTGGTTTTATATTTTTCTGAGTTACTATTTGAAAGTTAGGTTTTGGACCCCTATTGTATACTTGTACCGATTAAAATATTCTTTTTATTTATTATTCATTATTTTTGTAATTTTATATTTTTATAATTTTCTAAACATTATTTATAATATATGTGTATATTAAAATAAGAATAAAATGCTAAATAAAAAAATACTTGTATAAAATACATAGGTATAATACCAATAAATATACCTATATAATTAATACTTCTATTTATTTAAATTGTATAAAATACATCAGAAAAATAAAATAAAAATATCTTAAAGTCCATAAAAATAATTCATAAATTTATAAAATAATAAACCAAATTTATAAAATTGAATATACAAAATAAAAATAAAACATTAAAATATATAGATACATATACCTATATAGCCCTTAAAAGGGAGCTTGTAATTTTATACGTTAAAAAATAAATAAAATTCATAATAAAATAATATATAAAAAATAAACATTTTTTATTTAATAATCTGAAATTGATAAAATCGTTTATTATTTTTAAATGAATTTTTAAACCTTTTTTCCAAGGAATTTTCTGGTTGGCCCACGTGGACGAACCAAAGCCGTCCTCTTGTTGACCTCGGTCAACTCTCTGACCGAGGTCTGGCTTTTGTCAGAATATTGGTTTCCACCTGATTTTGCAATTTTTTGAAGGCCGATCCTTTCACCCTTTTGCATCGCATCCTCTTTGACTTTTGTCCCTCGCATAATGGTCATTCACGCCTCGTGATTTCTTCGGGGCGTGTGTTGCTGAATCGCCTGATCTCGCTTGATCTTGGAGTCGGCCCGTCAACTCATTCAAAAAGACCCCCAACCTTCCTTGACCTCTGGATCGCTCTTCCACCGCTCAACCCTAAACCTAACACCTCGGCAACCTTCCTAGTGACAGCAGGAACCGGACGCACCCTTCGGGAGGTCAAGAAGGTGTCGAATCGAGTCGTATCCACTCGCCGGAGTGCCTCGTCGGAGCCATCTTCGAGAGTCACCTTGGTGAGTCTTTTTCTCTCTTCTTTTGTACTCTTTCTAGCCCTTAGGATCCCTGTATCTCCCTGTCGCACATCATTCTCATCGAATCTCGCCAGATCATAGCCAAAATCACCTTGTTCTACGCATGGCCGTACTTCGAGTTTCGCTGGCCGACATAGAACTCCATGCTCACGTCACCTGGTCACTTCCATCTCTCCGCGGGGTCGAGGCAACTTGCCCTCGACCCTTTCACCCTTCTTCTGCAGGTCCGGAGCCCAAGCAAGCACCTGGGGGTTATTTGACCACCCACCGGAGATATGTCGGAGCCCTCAGCTCCGTCGCCCCCTAGCGTGAATGCCACTGTCCTCCGGTGACTTTTGACACCTCCAGTCGATAGACGAATCCTGCAGGAGTCGGCGAGGCCTTTTTGGAGCTTCAGACTATTAGGGAGAAGGACGATCAAGGCAAGAGAACTACAACTTGTTGGAGTTCTTCCCTGTTCTTGCTCTCCCTTTTCCATTGTTGGATTGACAGTAAGCCCCAGACCGTATCTCAGCCATTGGATGCGCCTGCCACCAACAGTCGGATCTTCATCAACCATCTAATCTTAGCCGTCGGTCTGAAGCGTATCGCATGCCCAGGAAGCGACATGTGTCTAAGTGGATCGATCCAAGCCATCACCTCCTGCAGCGCCTTGGGTATTTTGCAGTTCAACCCTTACGCATTTTGTAATTTTTATTTCGTACTTAAACTTTCCTCTGCCATTATTTAGATTTTGTAATTTTCACATAACAGTCCCCGTACTTTGTATAATTACTTTTCAGGTATGGCCACGTCACCTCACGTGACCTGTGCACGTGAGGTGGCAATTTTTCGGCCAGGCCCTCAGGTATTTTCCTATTTAGTTTTAGTCCACAAACTTTTATATGCAGTTATATATTTTAGGACATTTTGCATTATAACCCTGGACTTTTTAGAAATTACATCTGGGTCCTCATCAAATGCACATGTCTAGGCACGTGGTTTGGTGATTTTTGCAGGAAAGCCCCCGCAACTCTAGCTATTTCTATTTAGTACCGTAATTTGAATATTGCTTGTATAATTTTTGGGAAAATTGCACGTTGGCCCTCAAACTTTCGTATATTTACAAAAATACCTTGCTAGTAGTGTAATTTCTCCTTGTTATTTGTATTTATTTCATGCATCTATAAAATCCTAAAAAAATCCCTAAAAATTACCTTAGATTCCTGTTGCATTCCTCTATCACGCCATATTTTATTTTACATTTTTGCTGTATTTTAATATTTATAAAAAAATCAAAACTTGCATTTTCATCTTTATTGGCATTAAAAATACATAAAAATATAAAAACTTCTTGAAAAATTACAAAAAAAATATTTTTTGTTTATTTTTATGTGTTTTAACTTCAATTCAAAAATAATTAAAAATACAAAAGAAAGCCCATAAAAATTACAAAATTCCTAAATCCTTCATAAAAATATTAAAAATTCCTAAAAAATCATAAAAAACTAATTTCTATTTTTCAATTTTCCTTATTTTATTATCTCTATTTTAAAATTAGTTTGGAGAATTTTTGTCTCTGTTTTGCATTTTATTTCTCCATTTCAATTTCGGATTTGTATTTTATTCACTGTTTTTGGTATTTTTGCCTTTAAAAATATCAAAAAATTTAGGAAAAATATAGAAAAATAGCAAAACATTATAAAAATATAAAAAGCACAAAAATAATTTTTTCCTAAATTTTACTTATTTTTACCTAATTTCATGAATACATTACCTCTCTTGTCTTTATTGTATATATACATATACATATATATATATATATCTTATTTTATTGAAAAAGAAAATATAAAAAATATAAATTATAAAAAGAAAATAAAAAATCAAAAAATTCATAATCAAAATACAAAAATATAAAAAAATAAAAAATTATAAAATTAAAAACCCACAAAAAGTTTCAATTTGGCTAAGTATCAGAAAAGACATTGGATGCTTGATTCTTGTCTTGCCTGCTTTACACCTTCGCTTCCTATGTTCGACCCCTACTTGCTTGCCACTATACATTCTTAAGTATAGTATACTAAATTTTAACTCTTGCTCTTAATTGCTTGATTATTTGTGTGGGTTAATTGTTGATCAACGAGAAGGGTTGAGTAGTTGCCTCAGCGACAGTGAGCCTGATTTGTCAGGCCATTACTTAGTGACTCCCATCTTTTCATTTTTTCAGGATGAAGATGTACCTGGTCGGGGATGATTACTGAATGGAGGAGGCGATCGGGGACGAGGTTCCATTGGACCTCGGGGTCGTCACTCGACCTGGACGATTATTCTAGTGGGCTCAACGGTGGCGGAGCCAACCGTGACACGAACATGGAGGTTGTGGGTCAACACCGGCTAATAGGCCCATTATCGCACTTTCTCTGGCCTCCGTCTGTCACATGGAGGCGAAGGAGGCTAGGGCTTAGGTTCTTATTGGTTGACGAGGGTAGAAGGAGGCGGAGAGGGGTATTTGTAGAAGGGGCTCCGGCTGGTTTGGTGGAGGAGGCGTGAGTTTAACCGCCAGATTAATGGTCTTAGGAGATCGGACACGATGAATGGGGGGTTACGTGAGGGAGGTGGTAGTGAAGGCTACGCGGGGCGGCCGTTAGAGAGCGGAGAGGTGGTCGGATGAGATTTCTAAAAATGAAAGGGGGTGGCGGGTTGCAAGATGTAACGGATGAAGGGGGGCACATGAGGTGGAAGAAAAAGCCTCAACCGTTGGATCTTGCGATCCAACGGCTCTGATTGGGTCTCAGGTGGAGGGCATGGATGTGATATGGGATCAGATCGTACGGTGAAGGAGTGGGCACCAACGGACGGATGGGATGAAGATGGGGGGACGATCTGAGGGTTACATATGAGGGGCAATGTGGCGAGGGTGGTGTCATAAGATAGGAGGGAGATCGAGCGGCTGAGGTTATATCATGTGTGGGTGGTTCTGATGAGATCCAGAGATTTCATCATACGGATGTTAGCAAAGAGGAGAGGGATGGCTACGATGGAGGCGGGAGTGGGTGATCCAATGGCCAAGAAGCAAGGTTGGGTGGCGAGAGGTGGTGCAGCCACGTGGGTGGCCTAGAGGGCGTCACGTGGCCGCTCGAGAAAATTCAGAAAATAGTAAAAATAAAGATAAATAAAAAAAGAAATAATTTGATGTAGATTTAGGAAAAAATCAAAACATGAAAGTTGTAGATCTCGATGAGATCTATTAGTTTCATGTTGAATAAAAAGCCAAAAGAAGTCATTTGCACAAAGATGAATTTTGAGGTGTATTTTTAATGGGTAAAAACACTATTATGTGGTTTTAAGATCTTTTATTTTTATTTTTTTTTAAAAGTCAAATTAAATATATACAATAATTTATCTATTTTGTAGGGATTTTTAATAAATTAAAAATATATAAAAAGTTAGTGATTAAATACAACAAGTAGAGTTAGCTTTTAGTGTTATTTATAGGTTAATTATACACAGGATATATACAACATAATCAAGGTTAATACTATTGAATTATTAGTGGTTTTTATGTATTTGCTTAAGCTTGGGGATTGATATTTAGATTTTAACATGATGAATATGAGATTCACCAATGGGGCATTGATTTTATGGGCCCATTTCCGAACAGTCAGGGCTATGAATACATTCTGCTTGTTGTCGACTATGTGAGTCGTTGGGTGGAGGTTATCCTAGCCCGAAACGCCGATAGTCGGATTATCTGTCGATTCTTAAGGGATCACGTCATTGCACAGTTCAGGATTCCTAAGATTCTCGTATCAGATGGGGGTAGTCATTTTATCAACAGAGAGATGAAGAAGTTAATGCAAGAATTATGTATTGAACATACTGTCGCTTCACCTTACCACCTGCAATCCAATGGTTTAGATGAATGCTCCAACAGGGAGATAAAGACAATTCAACAGAAGCTTGTGCGTTCGGATCGCAAGAACTGGTCTCATTTACTTGATTCAGTTCTTTGAGCTTATAGGACCGCGTACAAGTAACCATTAGGAATGTCTCCCTACCGCCTTATCTATGGCAAGCCGTGTCATTTTCTTGTTGAATTTATTCATAAATCCTTATGGGTAATAAATATCTGCAACCTGGACTCTAAGAAAGACGGAAATCACAAAAAGTGGATCTGAACAAATTACTAGAATAATAAGACTATGCATATGATAACAACCTGATGTACAAGAAGAAGGTCAAGAAGTAGCAAGACAAGCATATCTGCCGCAAGTCCTTCGAGCCGGGTCAGAAGGTTTGGTTGTTCGTTATGAAATTAAAGATCTTTCCAGGCAAATTGAAGAGCAAATGGATTGGGTTGTTTACAGTGACACATGTGCTTGACAATGGTAGCGTGATGATTTCTGGATTCTCAGCTGACGCACAACCTTTGTAGTCAATGGACAGCTTCTGAAGCCTTAGAGCATGATACATTTCTGTCTATCGTTGACTCAATACAAGTAATTTATGATGAAGAGCCAAAAGCAACCACTTCTACAGTTTCCGACAGAGCAACACAAAATATTTTTGAATAATCTTCCTTTTTCTTCTTTTCATTCTTTATTTTCTTTTTCTCCCTAAAAGGGGTCACCCCTTACATCATTGTTGTACTTAAGATGTACCTTGTCCTAAGTATAGGGGGGGTTTCACCCTAAGTTGTTCATTTCTAGATCCCTCACTTATCCCCTCAACTCTTGACACTATTCTTATACTTAGGGATATTTCACCCTAAGTATGGGGTGACATGTCAAGCCGATGATTTCATACATTCCCACCCTTGACCCTCCCTGCCTTATATACATTTTGTTATACCTAGGATTATTTCATCCTAAGTATAGAGGGACAGTCAACTTCTCATTCATTTCATTCCTTCATTCGTCTATTACTTATTTGTTAGGATTTTATATACTCAGTACGAGTTAAGTATTGTCTTTTTCTCTTTGATCTATGAGGACATAGCTCAAGCTAAGTATAGGGGGGTCATATATACTACGTATACACTTTAGCCATAATTTGTACTTTTGTATTTTCAATAAGTATAGTTAAAATATTATACATGCACTTACAATTCATTAAATTCATTAATGAAAGATGTATATTATTCCACGATTTCTTTTTGTATATATTGATTAATAAATAAGGAAGAGAATGTTCTGCAAAATGTTTGAAGAGTAGTTTGAAAATCTTTTTGAAAAATCTTTTGAAAACTATTTGCAAAATATTTTGTTAAATATTTTCAACTTTTGTAAAAATATTTTGCTTATAAAAATTTCTCTTCTTTGTGTTAAATAAAAATATTTTGAAAAAATATTTATACATGGTTTGAAAAATAGTTGTAGAAATATTTTGAAAAATCTATATATATTGTTTGAAAAACCTTTGCAAAATAGTTTTCAAATGTATGTAAATGTTTGAAAAATTATTACTTGTAAAAATTTTTTGGATTATAATTTTAAATTTGTGTAAAACCAATTTCCAATAAATTTGAGGTATATACATTACACAAAAAAAATCCTTACTAACGGTATATATATAACTCGAAAAATTAAAAAAAACAAAACAAAAAATTTATTAGCATATCCCTTGTAAATTCTGAAAGACCCAACTCTTCTAAATAAAATATGACGTGTAAATATTTGTACTCATCTTTTCTTTCAAAAATTTTTTGTTTTGAAAAATCCTAAAAATATTTACAAAACCATTTGAGAAATCACATAAAAAATTGCAAAACCCTTTTCCAAAAACCAATAAAAAGTTCAAACTTTAAAAATGGCATCACAAAAATATTTTCCTTTTATTGTGTATAGCATTCGCATTTTTCAGAATAATCTAGATAATTGAACCAGTCTGAATTAAGTCTGAAGATTGGTTCTTGGAATAGACCCTAATACACTTAATTCCATATAAACCCATTGTGGACTGGAAGTGAAGATATTTCAGGTCGCTTTGACTTAATTCTTTGGATTCCATAAGATTATTTTCATGAGTCAATTCAAGTGCTTAAATAGAACCCTTCATATCATCCATAAGACTCTTGAGATAGTGACTTGACTGGAAACCTCACACTTAACACTTAGCTCAACTCAGATGTACTGGTGAAAGATTTTGGAGTCTAAGCCGGGACGATGTAAGGTCGCTTCGTCAAGGGTGGCTCAGGAACCATTCTCGGGGATTGCCGACACCTGTACTCTAATCTACTTCTTTTGGTAACAATGATATCTAAAGGCCGGAGATGAATTGAGGCAATGCTTCGGACAAGAAATGGTCTACGGACACAACTTTTTCCACGACCCCAAAAAATGGGTGGAACAAAAGATTTATATCCATTGGTGCATTAGCAATAATGCAGAAGCTGTACCTTGTCAAAGAGAATGCCCAAAAAACACATGTACCAAAAATTCCACAAAAATTTGAGCTTCAGAAAAAGCCTGCTTTTTGGGTGAAGAATCAGTTACACTGACCGACTTCACAAGGGAATGAAGACTGTATTGGTCCATTCCAACTTATTTTCCCCTTCTTATAAACTTCTTCCCCATTCGGTTGTAAAGACCAAGAGTAGCTGACCTTAGAAGGGAATATCGGTCTCTACGAGGATGAGTTACCATAAGAACATACACCTTGATAGTTCATCAGTTTTGTCTGGGGAGAGAAGAACAATTTCACACACATGGTTCTATCACTTCAAGGAATCAAGAGTATGCGACTGGGAGGATGGTTCTGACCTGGTTGTGAATTGGACTGGATGATAGGAATATGAAACCTAAGGGTTGTTGTGTCACACTTCCTGACTTCCATGTGGTATCGAACATACCAATAATCCAAAGACCTTCTCTGAGCTCCAAACTTTGATTATGTTACAGATGAGTTTAAGAGTTGACAATTATTCCATGTTCTTTCTTTTTCTTTTCTATATTTTATTTTCTGCACATATTGCATAAGTTTTTGCTAGGGACTAGTAAAGGAAAATATAGGGGGGTAATGAATCTCCATTTCATCACCTTTATTTTATCATTTTAGCCTTAAAAACACTAGCTAATGCATGTATATAGCATTAATTTGTACAAATTAACCTTCATTAATTGTTCCATTTTTTGTGTATAAAATACAATTTTTAATGCCAAAATCATAAAATAAAGAAAAGAAAAAGAATAAAATGCCAAAGGTATTTTATGACCCTAAACCCTGAGACCAAGTCAAGAATTGATTTGGTCGACAAGGAATAAAGTAGGGGAGATAAGGGCCAATAAACCCAATAAATTCCATTTATTTATTCATCAATAATTCATTGGACCTATTTTACTTTCCATTATTTATACCTCAAATAAAGAAACTTTGTACAAGAAAATGTAGATAATAATATATAGAAAAATACAAAATTAATCTCATACAAAAATAATATACAGTGTACTTTTTAGACTTTAAATCAAAAACTAAAATCCCAACTTCCTAGACCCATATCTCCTAAATAAGAACTCAAAATTATCAAAATCACATTTAAATATATATAACTTTTAATATGCTATTTAATGAATGTGATTTCATATTTTTTGGAGTTAAGGTGTGAAAGTTAGGTTTTGGACCCCTATTATACAATATACCCGAATAAAATATTCATTTTATTTATTATTTATTATTTTTATAATCTTATATTTTTATTTTTTAAAAAATATTATTTATAGTATATGTACAACTATTAACATAAATTGTATATATAAAATACACATATGAGATACCTATACTTATACATATATATTTAATACTCATATTTAATTAAGTGTAAATATTCTACCAGAAAAATACAATAAACATATATTTAAGTACATAAAAATAAGTTATAATTATATAAAATAAGAAAATAAATTAATAAAATCAGAACTAGAAAATAAAAATAAAATTCCCAAAATATAGTTGAATATACCTATAAATACACCCTTCAAAACGTAACTTGTAATACATAAAGTCATAAAATAAATAAAAATCATTATTAAATACTACATAAAATAGTAAAGACATTTCACGTTTATAGTTTTTAGAATAAAATCATTTTCTATTTTAATTTTATTTTTTAACTCATTTTATTGGTTTTGTCCTTTTCTGCTGACGTGGACCAATCAAGAGAGAGGGCCAGTTGATCGAGGTCAACTCCTCAGTCTTCTCTTGGTTCCAGCACCTGCCTGTGTTTCGCCACGATTTATCCCTTTTGTCCCACTCGATTCTTTCACCGATTCATCTCGCACTCTCCACGAAACTTCATCTCTGGCCATTAAGCTTTCACGCAGATTGATTTCCTTGGGCTTTGGCCATGTGAAGCGAAAGCTCTCCTAGGTCAAAGATCCCCTGTATATAACTTCTCCTCTGCCAAACCTCGCCTCTTTGATCCATGTTTTGCCTCCAAACCCTAAGCCTAAGCTCCGAGTGCCATTCCTGGTGATAGCAGGAAGCGTCGCAGCACTTCAGTGAGGTATTAGGCATTGAATCTAGGCTGGTCCGCTGCTCGTCACAACTCTCACCAGAGCCTCTACTTCCGGTCGTGCTTTGATGGTAAACTTCTATCTCTTCTGCTCTTTTCATTCCTTAGCTTAGCATTAAGATAGATTCTCCTTTTATTTTGGTTCCTTTCGTTCATCATCTCGTCAAAATCAAAATCATCTGACGACGGAGCTTCAGCTCCGCCACTAGTTTCGTCCACTCCAATCCTCCTCCGCCTCGTCTGATGCCCGCACATTCTCCCTCACCGCCTTCTGATCATCGGAGCCATCCCCATCCACCCGGATCTCGCACAGATCCGGTGATCGATGCTTCATCACCACCACCTCGCTAGAGTTGTCGCCATACCCTTCACTGTCACTCATTCCTCCTTCTGAGGATCTTTGGAGCTTCACATTTTGCCTCGACTAATCCCCTGCAATAAAGAAAAAGAAAGGAGGCCTTCTCGAGCCTCATCGAACCAGGGAGGAGCTCCCATATACGTCGTCGTCGTCCAATCTCTCTAGAGCCCATCCATGCATTTTGACACTTTTGGGCACCGCAGAGGGTCCCTGGGGCACTTTTAGGACTTCTTGAGCAAAGAAGGAGCCCCCGGACGTGAAGATTTTGAAGCTCAAATCTCATCCAAACAGTGTTCTTCGATTGTTCTTCCTCCATGTCCAATTGTCGTCCGATTAAGCCTCGTCGTCCAGATCTACCAGCTACAGTCTGATTGAGCCATGCCCCTACCGTACGATCCGATCCAAGGATCTAATCACAACCGTTGGATGCGAACCAGCATCGCGCCTTGCAGAGCTGACACGTCTTAGTGGGATCATCGATAACGTCTATTCTTGCGCAAGTGTTGGGTATTTTGCATATTTTTATCAAACATTTTTGCATTTAATTTTTGATACTCAAACATTCATAGGATGTTATTATATTTTTTTGTGTAATTTGCAAAAAGGCCCTCGAACTTTTCATATTTACAGTCGAGTCCTTGCTAGCTCACCTTACGTACAATCCCATGTGAGGTGGGCATTTTGCACTAGTTCCCCAGGAACTTTTTGTATTCTGTTTTTGCCCAATAATTTTTTATTTTAGTTATATAATTTTGTGAAAATTGAAAAAAAAAACTCTGATCTCTATTGTACTTACATGTATGCCCTAGCTTGTTAAGTGATTTTTATGCATTTCTTCTATTTAATAAATATAGTGTCCATGCCCTACAAATTACAAAAAAATAGGATTAAGCTTTTGATTGCACATATTTCCGCATTATATTTTTAGATTTGCAATTTAGGACTTTTTATATTTATTAAAATTCAAATAGAGCATAAATATTTCTTGTTTGACTTTAAAACCCATAAAAAATATAAAAATATTTTGAAAAATTCCCGAAAAATATATTTTGTTTATTTAAGTATTGTGAACCTTTAGACCAAAAAGCATTAAAAATAAAAAAATCTTAAAAATTAAAAATACTCAAAATCCTTCATAAAATTCGGAAAAATTCTCAAGAAATCCAAAAATATCATTTTTATAATTTTCTATATAATATTATTTATCTTTTAAATTTGATTTGGAAAAATTTGGACGTTAATTTCTATTTTTAATTTCCATTTCAATTCGGTCTATTTAATTAATCCCTAATTTGGGATATTTTTGACTTTATAAATCCATAAAATTACTAAAACCCTTAAAAAGTCATAAAATAGTAAAAAAATGTTTAAAACCCCAAAATGTTTAATTATGCAATTTTTAGTTTTTTAAGTATATTTATATCTATATTATCTTATATTTTATATATAGTGTTATATATATATATATTCAATTTTATAAATTTATAAAGAAAACGAAATTAAAAATCAGAAAAATACAAAAAGAAAATAAAAAATATATAAAATTAAAAAAATTAAAATAAAAAAATAAATAAAAATGTATAAAATTAAAAACACACAAAACCCTAATTTGGCTAAGTGTTTGAGAGAAAGATTGTGCTTGGATTTTCATCTTGTGCTCTCATCATTATTTCCTGCGTTCGACCCCTACTTGATTATCATTATACATGTTTATTAGGATATAATAGATCTTGATTCACACTTGCTTTGCCTAATTTACTAATTGTGAGGGTTAATTGTTGATTGATCGCGGGATTTGTGAGAGGTCGCCTCAGCTACTAGATATCTTCGCTTCCGTGAGGATACCATTTTAGACCCTTGCAAAATCCGTGTCATCAGCTCATAGGACGTAATCTGGAGCTTGATCGAAGTCTTAGACTCATCTGCAGCTCACGGAAGGAGCATCACCTCCTGATCTCTGATCACCGAGATCTAGAGAAGCTGAACCAACCAATCAGTGCGGATTTGGATTAAGAGTCAAGGAAACCAACTGAAGGAGAGATCTAAGCCATATTTGATGAGATCAACATGATCCAAATTCCCCTAAGAAGACCTTCTTTAGTTGTTGTTCACGATAGATCCAGATCCATCGGATTTGAAGAGGAGTTTCCAAATCTGATCCTGACTATCACTCGATGCCCAATTCTGGGTCGTTCGATCAAATGAAAACTTTAGATCCCAACCACTCGTCGTCAAAGCACCTCATGTGTGTCACCTGCTTCCCCTTGTCTATATTGCATGCCTTCTCCTACCATTTCATTTTGTTTCAATTTAATCCTTCTTGTGTAAATAGAACCTTAAAATAATTATGAATTTACCTCGGTGTTTATTCTATTTGCACTTTAGTCCATTTATTATGTATTTACGTGTCGATTCACATGCATTTTTGGTGTTTTGCAGCATTGATCCTAAGTTTGTCATTGGTTAATAAATTTTGAGATGTTTTTAGTATTTACAAATATGCCACTGTGAGCTTATGTGTGTGTTCTTCATGTATTACTTTGGAATTTTCACATATATTCCCATGCAGTTTATTTTCTTATTATTATTTGGTAATTAAACATAAATAGCTTCATATCGGTACTTTATTTCCAGATTTAATTTTCTTGTCGATTTTACAAGAAATAAATATCATTCGTGACCTAAATATTTCATAAAAATTAAGATAAATTCATGCTGATTTTATTTATATCATATAATTTTGGTTTGCAAAATTTCTTTGATTTGTTGTTTTTAATAATTCAAAAATCATACAAAAACTTGTCCTATTTGCAGTATAAAAATCATAAAAATTTGAAAAATGGTCCAAAAAATATAAAAAAACCATGTATGTGTATTTAATTTGTTTTACATTCTGTGCAATTTTTGTTTGAAAATTCTTCATAAAATTCAGAAAAATTCAAAAGATAGAAAACCTAAAAATCATATAAATCACAAAAAAAATTAAAAATACATAAAATAACTCTTTGGAAAGTTTGAAAACTACCTTCTTGTTTGTATATATTTCTTTGATTTTTTTACTTTCTATTTTAAAAATCCAAACAACAGTGTCTCAAGTTTCTGTTGTGATTATTTCATGTTTTTATTCAATTTTAAAATCCTAAAAAATCCAAAAAACCTCTAACAAATCACAAAAAGTAGTATAAAAATACCAAAAAAATGTTTTATTTTAATTTTCTGGACATTTTTATTATTTTTGAACATTACCAAAAGAGTGTTTGTGTTCCCTTTATTCCATTTTCTTTTATTGCTTTGTTCGAAAAAATAAAATATAGAAATTTTGCAAAGCTAGATATCATTAAAAAAATTGAAAATAAAAAAACAAAAAATATGTAAAATTAAAAATTCCTTTAAAATACATAAAGCATAAAAACCCATAAACATATCAAATAGAGAAAAAGAAGAGAAAGAGCCTTCATTGATTTTTTTTCTTGAAAATTAATAACCTTATTTTATTAGTGCCTCTTTGCGTTCGACCTTGGGCCTATACTAGGTTAATAAACAGAACATCCGTTCATTTCCCATTCTTCATTTGGATAATTTGTTTGATTGTTTCGGGATTCATTTTGGATCACATCAACACATTTTATCTCATTTACAATTAATAATTAACCCTCAGCGAATCTCTAGACATAAAAATGGTGCAGTTGCTGGGGAGGCACGACGAGGGTAGCTATGTTCTTCCTCTTTTCCTGATATTCTTGGTTGCACATATACTCTGTTTTCTTTTATTTCTTTTCCTTTGTCATTTATTTTCTTCTATATTATTTTCTTCTTTATTTTCTTTTGCTATATTTTTCATAATTGGTTTATGACACATTCTTTTGTTTTCTTTTCTTGTGAGGGATTGATAAGTAAGGGCAGAGTTCTTAGGAGTGCCCACACCCAAGCAAAGCGGAGACCGACTCGTTTCTTCATCGAGCGGTAAGAGAGCGTAAGAGGAGCCGAAGATTTGGTATAGCTTAGAGTATTGCACATATTTTTTGTTTTCTTCTAGCAATTTATTTGTATCTTATTTTTTAATTAATTTGTAATAATTTTTGACATTTACCTTTTTTTTCTTTTTTCTAGGCCATTTCATACCTTTGTGTGTGCGGGGTTTGTTTTACTTAGTGCCAGTGCACTTGGGGGACCTCACGGAGTTTTGTTTTTCACCGCTTTTCTTTTTCTTTATTTCTCATGGTTTCTTGTGCTTGAGATCATTTAATAGTAGATTTTATTATCTTGATTGAGCTAGGTAAATAATAACTCCATCCCTTTTAATAACTTTCATGTTCCTATAAAGTAACATCGTAGTTTAGACTTAGATAAATAATGGTTCTTTCCCAATAGAAGATATTGTTAGGACGGTTCTCGTGCATCATTTAGGTTAATTTTTATTTCTGTATTTATTTTATGCCTGGAACATATTGCATGTAGAGTGCAGGCAACAAGATGCGCATTTTCTATCTCTTGTATGCGTCATTGATTTTACCGTGCATCGGTTTTTCCGATCTCCTTCCTTGGTTTCTCAATTAAGATAAAAAGGAATTGGAAAATTCGTTAGATGATATATTTGAAAATACTCAAAAAAATGACAACTAAATAAAATCGGGACTTATAAAATAACTTGACACTAAATGAAACGTAAGGATTATCTTTCATTATTTTGGGGAGAGGAACCCCCTCATTGTTTGCAGGTACTTACCTCCATACAGAGTGGGTGAGGATGTTGCCTTAAGGTTAGAGCTTAAATCCTTGGACTTGTGCCTTAAGCACATATACATCACTTTTTAGTATATGTTCGTAGTTGTAAGTACTTGCCTTCGACCTTAGAAAATTGTTTTGGTGTGCTCTGCCTCTTATCTCCCTTTGGGCATGATATAACCCAACAACATGGGCAGATGGTACCACTATTTAGGGAGGTTCGAGGACACACGTTGGGCGATAGGACGACATCACCCTGTGTGTTTGGTAGTAAGTAACTTCTTGTACATTCACTAAAATAAAATTGAAAAGATAAAAGATCGAACTCTTACGGTCCTCACATTGCGTTCAGTTGGTGAATCAGAGGTTGTATTGTGTTTGTTTTGTGAGTGGTCTAGATCTCATCTTATCTTTCATATTTTATTTCTCTTTCTCTTCTTTCTTCGTCCACGACACGATGATGGGAAGGAGATCTCTAAGGTCGACTCTTACGGCATCGCTATTCAGTGATCCTCCTCATTCATCTAGGTTGGTTCAAGAGAGCTTAATCCCTCTCTTTGAACCTGAGTTTCCATCCTCCCCTTCTCTTCTTTAACCTCATTCTTCTATTCCGTCACTTGAATCGGTTCGAGAGAGCCTTATCTTTGAACAACAATTTCTTTTACATCAACAGTTATTTATAAACCTGTCAGAGCCTGATTCAAACCTTCCTTTATTTTCAGAGCATACGTTATGGCTAGGAAAGCACCACAACAGATGTAGACCACTTCTGTTGTGATCGACCATGCATCAATCAATAACGGCTTTCTTGCATCTCTCAAGTCCATAGAGAACCAGATTATGGAGCAAGGGAGGATGATGACTGAGGTTAGAGTTGAGCTTACATAGTTGAGGCGGAGGAGGGTAGATGAGAGAGTTTAGGATATTCCTGATGATGCTGATGGAGATGATAGAGAGAGATCTGAGGATCATGGAGATGATATTCCACAGGCTGGAGGAGATGACATTCCACCTATACATGCGCATACGGTGAAGGAGTTGTACAACCCTGGTGCAAATATTACACATCGGTGGATCTGTTTGCCTACCATACTTGGTGACTTTGAGCTTTGCCCTCAGACTATTCTGCTGCTGCCCAAGTTACATGGGCATTCCACTGAGGAGCCACATCTACACCTCCAGGATTTTGAGCAGATCTGCAACTTTGTCCATATAAGTATGTGAACAAGAATACCATAAAGATGATAGTGTTCCCATTCTCCTTAGTCGATAGAGTAGCCTACTGCCTGAATCTACTTGGGAAAGTTGTCACTACTTGGGAGCAATTGAGGACCGAGTCCTTGAACAATGCTTATTCATCCGGTCGGACCAATGCAGCTAGAGATATGATTAACAACTTCACCATGCTACCAAACGAGCAATTTCATGAAGCATGGGATCATTTAGAGAGGTCATTGAGTGGTGTCCCCCAACATTATATCAACACGCCAAATCTAGTTCAGAGTTTCTTCTATGGGTTGACACCTGAGTTACAGGGACTAGTTAACACTTCATGTGAAGGTTCTTACTTTTCTAAGCATGAGGATCAAGTTTGGGACATTTATGATGAGATAGTAGAGAATTACACTACATGACCCAAACTCGATTCTACATTCTTGGGAAGCCTCCCCATTCTTCAGAGCAGTCCAGAGTGGCACATATCGAGGCTGGTTCTTCTTCTACTATAGTATCACAGTCATAGTCCTCATCTTCTAATACGGGGATCATTTGCCAGAAGTTAGACTGCATGGAGATTATTGATAAAAAGTACTTGGGTCTAGATAAGCTTGATAAGATCGACGAGCTGATCCAGTGTTTGAGTGACCTGAAGACACAAATGATGTACCTACAGAAGGTAGAGATGTCTTCTACGCCTTCTTCACGGTCACATGCTGATTCAGGGAGCCGTACTCCATATACTCAGACTCATACGTATCATGTTCACCATATCCACTCTGAGCCAGCAGAACATACACCCCAATAACAAACGCAACTGCCACCATCTTATAATACTCAGATGGTGATATACCAGAGTGATCAGCCTGTTTCTATTCTGCCATCTTGTCCAGAGCAGCATGAGTCATTGATTGAGGTTAATGGGATTTGGTACAGCCAGTACCCACAATAGCAAGGGATCCGTCGTGATCACCCCAGTTTCTGTTAGACTACATGAGGTGCTTTTACCCAACAGTAGCGTCATGCACATCCATGGCAGATTAGAAAGCAATCCCAACTCTGTCCTTGTCCATCATATCAAAGTACATAGTGGAGATAGGGTGAACATCTAGCTCAGCACCCTTATACTCAATGGCAGCCTCATTTCCAGATAAGCGACACATCCGGGTCTAGTGCTCCTTCTTATGAGAACCTAGCATTAGAGGATCTCGTCCTCTTGATTTCTGAGCAGCATACAACATTTAGGCAAGCGATGGATGAGTTCATACATGAGATGATAGAGATTATCAAAGGGAAGTCTGCCATCCCTGCTCAGATTGAGCCAAATCTGAACAACCTAAAGAGGAGTCAGAGAAGGTAAAGTTGACAGAGTCTAGCATTCAGAGTGAGGTACATGATGATATTTCTTCTTTATTTGATGCTAATTTTGTGACACTTAGGAGCAATAGAGTTCCAACCAACGAGACCTCATCTAGGCAAGGAGAGGATGCCCATGCAGATTCAGGAGAGTTAGATGAGCGAGAGAGCGGTACTGAGACTGCTATACCAGTTGCTGATGGTGGTATTGATGCCACTTATCCTGAAGATCGAGAGGGTTGTACCAATGTTGTCATTCCTCCAGTTGCAGATGGTGGGGTTAATGCCACCATATTTGATGAGACAGAGAGCGGTGTTGATGCCTCTACACATACTGCTAATGGTGGTGCTGATGCCACCAAGTTCACTTGTACATACATACATGTTGATATTACTTTACTTGTATTGATTGATAATGAGAGAAAAATGCAAACAAATGTACAAAACAGAAAATCTAAAAAGAAAAAAATAAACGAAAGGTTTCTTCATCTACTACTAATTCATCTTGTGGTGATGGTCATGATCATTTTAATGCTAGTCATACACATGTAAGGTGGTCTGTAATTACTTCTGACCCTCATACTTTTGAGGAGGGTCCATTTGTTCCTTTTCCTTAAGAACTCTACTTATGGAACATAAATAAAAAAGAAAATCCCAAAAAGAGACAACTCATGGAGTTCAACGAGAGCATTATTGATAGATTCCATATCCAGCTGACTCTTTCAGAGTCCTTGGCACACATACCTCTCTTCAAGAATAACCTTAAAGAGAAGGCCATAGTCTGTAGGAAGAAGAGGCACAACCACTGTTCAAAGATACATGTGCTCACCAAGACGACATGTTATGCCATCAAGAACCTCCTTCGAACCTAGAGACCTTATACATGAGCTCTATATGTCAGATGTTAGATCCAGGAGCAGAGATTTGATCATACTGTGTTAGACGGTAGTTCCTCGATTAACCTCCCTCCTGGTTTCCTCGATAAATTCGTGTTTCAGACTCTTATACCAAGTGGGACGGTCTTACAGTTTGCCGATAGATTGATCAAGAGGTCGAATGGGTTACTCAAGGACGTTATTATTACCACTCAGGGTTCGTAGTTCCCTGTGGACTTCGTCGTGTTGGACATAGAGGTCCCTAAATGTGTGACTGATACCCCGATCATATTAGGCTGACCTTTTCTAGCAACAATAAAGACCATGGCTGATTACATTAGTGGGAAGGAGTACTTTTACATCAAGGGCAAAAGTATATAAATAGAGATGATCGAGGATTCCATTTCTAGAGTCAGCTCAGAGCAGACATCAGACAAAAAGCCAAACATCCACCATGATGTGAATTTGTGATTACATATGATGATGTTGTTTGGGCAGATCAAGTTCCACGTTCTCTTGTCATGATTTCGATTTGTCATATTTCAGGTCACTAGTTGATGAGAGTGCCCGAGAGCACACTTGTGGAGAAGGATACATTAGAGGCTGGGGAAGAAGATGATGGTAATTATGTTGTTATTTTTGATATTTCAGATAGTGATCCCTCCGATTTATACATGGATTTTGATTGGTAAGAGTTAAATGAGTATATTTCATGTTTGATTTCTACAGATCTGATAACTAGTATGGGGACCGAGCCAGTACATTCTTGTCAGTCATCAGGAGGGTAGTCTCCATCAGATTTAAATGATTAGAGAGAGCTTTCACATGCAGATCTGGTTGCATTCACTCAAACTCTTTGGGGAATTCAGGTGTTGGGGTAACCAGGTCAGGTCCGGGTTTTGCCCCCAAAATCTGCGGGTCACCAATTGGGTTTTCCTCACAAACCCGTCGTCGAAACCCACCTCAATCCCCACGCCATCTTTGACCTTTAGCTTGACACGATGGTTCGTACACACCCTATGCGTACGGCAACGTCTCGTCTTGGCCTCCCTCTCTGCCTATTCTTTCCCCTTTGACATGGTGTCCTCCTCCGAATCACATTGCTCGCACATATCTGGCTGGAGGAGGAAGCAGCGACGAATGGAGTTGGACTGGAGGTATATGTGGAGTCCTGGGAGTCCTCAGAGGCAATCTCTGATCTCCTCTTCCACGATCTAGCCGAGAACGCCATCCTTGTGGAGTCCTGGGAGGCAACCTTCGATCAACACACGAGGTACCCTCATGACCTGATTTGTGAGTATGTGCTCTATTTCGTTAGTTCCCATTTGATGTGCGGGGTGGATCGAATGAAGGTTTGGGGCAAGCATCATTTGTTCTATCATCCTCAGTGATGTGGTTCTGTATTAGTATTTCGACTCCAATGTCGGTCGTCTGCAATTTCCTTGCAGGGCGATGTAGTTTTCTGGCATGTGCTTCACTACCATATGAGCGATTTCCACTGTCGATAGGTCCCGCCATTTGAAAAAGATGTCGATTTTATGCTATCCTTTTGCCACAGATTATGTTCATCCCTGATTTCTTCGATTGTTACAATTATGTTCATGTTCATCCCTGATTTACATCCTACTAGAATTCGACAAAGCCATTCAACAAGATCAACCGGACTTTCCGATCTATTTCATTTCTGTCCTCCCTCTCTTACCACAGTTTTATGAACTCGTACAACAGTTTTTATGAACGATTCTCATGGTGGGGTATTTAATCCAACCACAGTTTTTAGGAAAACCTCTCATGGTGGGGTTTTAATTAGAATATGAGCATGTTGACGATGTCACGCTCGTGTATATGACACTGATCTTGGATTATCAAATTGGTCAACGTATGGCCTTCTTCATATATCAAGTACATGGAGTTTAATTTGTATGATTTAAGCCAGTGCATTAACAAAATTTAACTGTGCATGTGAGCCTCTCTACTCGATGCGTGCTTCCAACATTTCTCCCACTTTCCACTACCTCTCCCACAGAAGGTCAAATTTATTGTAACTTGATGCTTAGCTTGCCTTCTCCTCCTGGGCACGAGCTGGGGCAATAGGGGACAATGGAGGTTCATGGCATTTTAAGATCCTCTAGCTGAGATCAGGGATCCAGACAAATGCAAAGCAAATTCAATGCAAAGTTTTAAAAATCATGTTATGAAGGCTAATAGATCTCCTCTTCTACTACCCCTAGCACATGGTCCTTCGTGTGGTTTGATTACTTTATATGCAGTGTCTCCATGTTTATCCTATGCCTAAGAACGCCATATGGCCTATAGTAAGTTTAATATGCACTAAGGTCTAGGATAAGGATTTCTTCTTCTGCAGTTATAATATCCATTTTCAGTAGTCTTGAGTACCCTATGACTTTGAATACTCACATTATTCAGTGTGAAATTTTTTCGATGAAGAAATGCATTCAAAAAAAATGCTGCAACTACCATCTCCTTTGCCTTGTTGTAAGTTTACTAACGAACTGAAAATTGTTGTCTCTTTACTAATGAACTGAAAATCATCTGCATGTTATCTTGCAGCTGCTATCAAAATTTTTAAACTTCATATTAACACAAACCATCCCTTAATTATGTATTTTCCTGATATATCATAAAGACTATGATGTTGGATATATGATTTGGCTAGGGTAACAATGCCACCACAATATAAGGGAAAGACCACAGTGGATGGGATTGTGGGTGAGAACGTCTCCACAATGAGGGCACCCAACTGGACACCAACGTACGACCGAGTCCTAATCCAATGTATGTTGGAAGCCCGCGAAAAGAATCAATGGAGTGAGAAGTCATTCACCACCGCGGGGTGGAATGGAATCGTACGCCAGTTCGACGAACAAGCAGGCCTATGTTACACAAAAGATCAAATCCAATCTCATTGGAAGATCTATAAGAAAGAGCACACAACCTATTTGTACCTCTGGGGCAAGTCTGGTTGGGGATGGGACAACGTCTCAAATCGTCCAATCGCATCGGATGAAATCGTCTGGTTGGAGGTATGTTGCCCTTTGCACTGTCATTGAAAATCCAATTTGAGTACTTACCAATGTGTAATTGTGACGCTACTTTTCTCAGGTAGGTGAGGCCTACCGCAAGTACAGTTCACGTCCCTTCTTGTACTTCGAAAAGGTGTCATACCTCATCGGCAAGGGGACCGCAACTGGACATTATGCCAGCTTCTCACGTGCTCTGATGGCCACACACAATACTGAGGAGGAGCACATCATGGAGGGGTGACGAAGGAAATACCGATAATGAGGATGTGGATGAGGTGCCCACAGCTCCTATTGCCAGTAGGCCTACACAGAGATCATCCGGATCTAAGCGGAAGAGGAGTGGGTCTGGAAAGTAAGCAATACCGGACATGACCGAGTTCATGGAGCTGATTCATGAAAGGATAGGGGCACAACGGCGACAACAAGATGAGGATGCCCATTTAGCTTTCAAGGAGTTGAGGGAAGCATGCCCATTTCTCTCCCCAGCTGGGTATATCAAGATGGCTGATACCTTAACTCACCCAGCTAGAAGGGAGCTCTTCCGTTCAGTCAAGGATGACCCAGAGTACCTCAAAGCATGGGTTCATCATGTCCTTAGACAGCCATAACCCCTCCTTTGAAGGCTCATTTTCACATGCAACCATGTTCACCATCACCGGCAAGCATAATCCGTTCATGGACCATTTAAAATGTAGCACCCTTATGGACAATTTAATGTGTACTCGTTGTTGTTTGTATTTCCCTTTTTAAGTGAACATATTATAGATGTACCTCGGGTATGGATAATTTATTTCGAACTCGAATCTACAAGTATTTCCATTGTTATGGAAGAATAAATAAGTACTTAGACTAGTATGTGCCTTTGATACCATCATCCGCATGTTAATTTTCCATATATGTATTCATCTATTATTCCGCATTACCATCATCCGCGATGATTGTCTATCATATATCTTTGTTGTAGATGGAGGAGCAGTTATACAATCCGTTTGACGGTATTTTGTTTGAGGCCACGAAGTTGTCCTACAGTCGTGCGTTGTACATATTCGCATGTGCAACGCAAGATCAAGAAAGGCCATGTGCCCCCATACCTCTGAACAACAGGCCTTGGTTTAGACGTATGTGGATTGACAATATGATGGAAGGATATACCAAGCAATCTTACAGGTGCTTCCGGATGGAGCCTGCCACGCTGTTGAAGTTTGTGGAGTTATTGGAGCAAAGAACGAGGTTGTGACAAGATCCATGGATACGATAGAGCAAGTTTGTATTTTCTTATTTGCACTTGGACACAGCTTATCTACCCGTGTGCTGCAAGAGTGGTTTCAACGCTCGGGATCCACAATATCTCCACACATTCATAGGGTCCTAGAAAAAGTTCTTCTTCTGGAGGACCTACTTGTGTGTCTTCCTTCCATGGAAGCTCCAATGCGCATATCTACGGATCATCATTTAGCAAATTACTTCCAGGTACGTGTCCACACAAATTAAGGTTCGGTCAGCCACATCCATTCGATCTAAAAAATGTCTTCTTCATATATTGTGTAGGGAGTGATTGGTGCCATCGATGGTACACACATAAAGGCTTTGGTCCCAACAGGTATGGAGGGTGCCTGCCGCAACAGGAAACAATGCATATAGCAGAATGTAATGGCGGTTGCTTCTTTTGACTTTCTATTCACATTCATTCTTGCTGGTTGGGAGGGGTCAGCTTCGGATATGTCCATTCTTAGGGATGCCATTGCAGGGGTGGCTTCATCATTCCGAGCGACTGCAGGTATCTGATGGACTGTGGTCACACCAATACTGACTCATTCATTGCTCCATACCGAGGCATTACATACCATCTACTAGAGTGGCAGGTGCTAGACAATTCTGAATGGTACATCTCGCACAAGCACTTGTTTAATCACATGCATTCACAACTTCGGAGCGATGTTGAGAGGGCATTTGGTGTGTAGAAAAAGAGGTTCAAGTGCCTATCATGCATGCTGACATACACTTTCGAAACGCAGAGGGACGTTGTCAAGGCGACTGCCATAATTCACAACTTCATAAAATTGTATGGTAGTGACAAGTGGTTTGGCCGTGTTGAGAAATATTTGGTTCAAAAGCCACCAGAGTTAGAAGTGGAGCCCAGGGTAGAAGTGAGAGTCACTTGTACCGAGATGTTGTGGGGTGAGCGACTAAGAGATGAAATGGCACTAAGAATGTACAATGATAGGATGAGGCGTATGCGTTAGAGCTGATGGATTTCTAGGGTCCTTGTTAACTGAACTTCAACACGATGATCCTTACTACTTTGTAATGTTTGTTTGAAATTGTCATATGTATTGCAAGTAAGTTAATGACATCTCATATCTTGTTTCTAGTTGTTTGGATTATGTTCGATGGGTTTGCTTTTGTGCGGGCGTCAACTATTATAAAGCAAGGCATTCTTTGAGTAGGTAATGGTCATGCTACGTTTCAACATTCCCTTCTCCCATGGACGCAGATGCTCTTGTGGTGAGGATGCATTACTGGTGTTTGACGAGTCACGTCATTTAGATGATGCCGATGAACGCATGCGGTATACATGCCCTCTATATGTAAATTATTTCGAATTAAGAAAATAAGTTATTCACTTTTAAATTTAAAGGAAAGGGTTACTATCGAAATTATTTTACTATTTGTTGATGCGATTTTATGCGGTTTAAAAATATGATTTTACCAAGTCGTTGTTTTCCCACGATAAATCGGAATCAAACAAATAATATTACAACTACGAGCACGATGAATGTATGCAATAAGTATGCGGCAAGTAGAGGTTCGAATCCACAAGGACCAAGCAAATTTGCGATATTTGTTCTTCTTTTCAAACTTGATGCAAATTTTAATCTATTGCGACGAAAGAAAAAATATGTGAGAATGTGATCTACGGTGAAAATACCTTTTAGAACTTAAATTAAATGAAGGAGGTCATGAATGCAACTAAATAAGAAAATGAAGGGATGAATTGCAAATTAAGATGGAAGAAAAATTACTAAGTAAAAGTTATATCAAATAAGGATGGAGAATTGCATTACATGTTATAAAGAAAAAAAACTAGAGTCAACAAAAGATATTCCCAAATAAACATTCTATCACCTTAACTGAAACAACAACTAATACAATAAAAATGCAAGAAAGATATAAAGATTGAAAATTGTTTCTTCCAAAATCAACTTAACCAAACTTAACCAAGATAATAAAATTTCACGCGATAAATAAAATAGGAAATAAATGCTTCTCTATTTGTTTCCAGAGTGAAGGCGACGATGATGGCAGAGACGGGAGTGTGCGGGAAGATGCGTGGGCTGATCGCACACACGAGTATGGAGCCGAGGAGAGAAGGTCGTCTAGGAGGAAATGTGTCGCAGCAGAGTGGCTGGAGTTGCTGATCACGCACAGGAGTGTAGAAGGAGGCCGTCGAGGAGGAGATGCGTCGCAGCAACACGACTGGAGTTGCTGGTTGTGCGGAGAGGAGGATTGGCTGTTGGAGCATCGCGAGGAGGAGGGAGTGCACGAGGGGATAGCGCCGTTGGCCATGCGCTACTTCTACCCTGCATGAGAAAACGAGAGAGAGAGAGAGAGAGAGAGAGAGAGAGAGAGAGAGAGAGAGAGAGAGAATAAAGAGAGAAGAAGGGGAGTATGAGGAGAGCATCTTTCATGTGTCATGCCTCCTTTTATAGATGAATGTTGCTTGGAATGAAGGGACACATCCCATGCACATGAAGACAAAATAATAAATTCATTCATGCATGGGGAAGGGAGAAGAATGTTATTTGCCTTCAAGGGAAGCACCCCATGCATATAAAGACAAAAACAATAAATTCATTCATGCATGGGGGAGATACATGGGCAAGATAGAATATGGATGGCTACTTTCATGAGTAATGGGAGAGAGAGAGAGTAAATAAAGGGGATCTACATGCATGTTCATGAGTGTCTCTAGACATGATATTAAAGATTGGAAATTTTTCACTCTCAACCCTCCCCTTTTCTTTCCAACAAAATGTAAGAGATATTTTGTAGAGCCAAGTCAATATGTTGGATGTTGATTGAATTAGTGCTCTACGAGTGTACTCAATTTCTCTCTGATAAATCTGATTAATGAGAATATTTTATTAGATGTTTTTATGATGATTTTATACGCTTATGCGCATGGAATAATGTAGACAAATATTATGTGAATTTAGAGTTTGAAACCTAGGAATTGATATTGTATTTCACATAATTTGAGCTTATTATCACAACATATCAAGTAATCATCACACCCCCATACTTAAGTCTTGCTAGTCCCGAGCAAGAGTAAGATAAGTAATAATGAAGGATAGGGAATTTAGCCAAGGTAGATCTGGTGAGGGTTTGCAGCAGACACTCCCACAAAGTCTTTGAGTTTTTCAGTTCCTAACTACACAAATACACAAACTTTAGTAGAGTTGACCCATGGATTAATGATTTGTTTGAATTGTCTACTTGACTCGAGTTTTGTAGTTTCAACGGCCTCTCAGTTCCAACAAAATCAAACATGATTTCAGAAGGTCGATCAGGTCAGCTCATCCCTAAGAAACAAGTATTCTCTTTGACCTTGAGTGGATATAAACAATGTTAGTGATAGTTTTAGCTTTCGTGAGTCAAGAGAACGAGCTAACAACACAATCTATCAAGGTACCGAATGATTCCCTATACATATAGCCTCGGTCCTCACCTAGATTCAGGCATAATCTCCTTTCACCCGAATATGTCAGCATAGAAAAATAGGTCATAGTTTATTGGAGAATGGGACTTAATTTCGGGGTTTTCCGTAGACCGCTTTGGTCCGTTGCTCTCATTCTTTTCCTTTTGCAGAGCATAACCCTGGGCCTCTTTGGGCCTCTTTTAAAAATTTAGGTAGCATCATTGGGCTGCTACCACGACTTTTTGGTGGTGGAGGGTTATTTGGTGGTCTTCTTTCCTTGCTTTTGAAAATATTTTTAGGGGAATTTTTGCAAAAGAGAGTTTTTTTTGAAAGAGTATGCAATTTTGAAAAACTATGCAAACACCCCCCCATACTTATTAGAAACCATGTCCTCATGATGAAGACAAAGTGTAATAGGAGGATCGGAAGGGGTGAGTGATTGTGAAAAGTATTTTTGCTTTTTTTTGTGAAGTGTGGAGGTGGACCCCCATACTTATCTAATGCAATGCAATAAAGAGAAGGGTACAAAGAAAGGAAAAGATACCTATGGGTGTGCACCCACAAAATGTTGTTGGTCTAACGTCCCAACTCGACGATTCAGTTTATCAAGAGTATCCAATGTTGCGTGTGAGTGCAGAAGCTGTATTCAGAAAACCCAAATGAAACTCTTGATATGATACGGATATCTTGACCCAGATGTGACAGTACGATTGATGAATTTGATAAATGTGTGCTCTCATTAATACGATGAAGACATTAATTGATTGATGAATTAGAATGAGAGATGAATCAATTTGATCTTGGGTTGGATGTGATGGGAGGGAAATGGGTGGACTGGTGAAGGGCTCATGGACCAGAAGTTGGTTTGATGGGTTGAAGTCAAGCTCCAAGTGACCAAGAATTGATTCTTCTACCAAAGAAGTTTGAGTGGTTATAAGCATGTGATCCTCCAACATATATTGTGATAAATCATCATTTTCCCTCAAATAATCATCGTGGCTATTTTCGGTGGCATCTATTGTGAATTTCATTTCAGTTCTCTGCTTGAGCCACGAGGGTGATTCTTTTCCATAAATATGATTTGGGTATTCAAAGGTTAGGAGCAGGGGAGTGTTGGCTATTGAATTAGGAGGTATGACAATAGAGGTCGGATTTGGCAAAGGCTGAGTTGCATGATTGATTGGATGATTGTCTTCGAATGTTTTGAGTAATTCTTCAGTTTCATTCCAAAAAGGATCAGAGAATAAAAAATCATTATGATCAGATTCTGACTCAGTAGTAGAAGATGTATTATTATATTCATCAATCGAATTGAGTGGATCTTCTTTCTCAATGGTGAAGGCAATGGAGTTGGAAATCTCATCTTTGAAAGGGTCATCATAAAAGATCTTTATCATATAATCATGTGTTGGTTGGAAGAGAGTCTTGGTGCATGAAGAAGTCAATTCATTGTCTACTATATCCTCATATTCAAACTCTAAGTTTGGACTTTTTTCATTAATCATAAAATCACATTCAAAATTAACATCAAACATCGGATCTTCTTCGATTTCTTCGCTGGAGTCAATACCAATGCTATCCTCAAATTCAACTATTATCTCAGACCAATCGATATCATTAGTAGACCGATGTTCATAACCTTCAGAATAGTCTAAGGAAAGATCGATGCCATCATTAATACATGTATCCATCAAGAGTGGGTCGTGATCGAGTTGTATTAGGGGTGTGATCTCAATTTCAAACATGTCCTTATTATACTCTCCAAAATCATTCTGATCAATATGATTCATGAATGCCGAAATTATATCACATTCCTCCTCAATTTCATCCATAGAGTCATATTCCATAAGATGCCCCTCAAGATCACAAAATGATGTTTCATGCTCAAAGTTTTTGAGTCTTTCCAAGAGACAAAATTCATGTATTAAATCATTGGGTATCTCAATTAATACGTGGTCTGACACAGGAGGAGCGAAGATGGGGATATCATGAAATTTCGTCAATCTGGGTTTGAGGAGGCATGGAGATGGCACTATTTCAACAATAAAATCTTCTTCTATACATCTCACATCTAGTTCATCAAAAGGAAGTATCTGTGTTTGGTTCACTGATATTGGGACCCATTTTTCTTCTTCCCTTGAGTGTCTGAAATCCTCAATTTTCTTTTCTTGATGTCTCTCAAAATATTGTTGAGATCTATTGCATTCATCCGTCAAACTATTTGGCCTATTCATCAAGTGAGCACGAATTTCTAAAAGTTGTTTACTGATATTCTCATGCATCCTATTACACTCATCCATAAGTGCTCCCTGTTTTTGTTGGATTTGGATAACTAATTCATGAAGAGTATGTTGAGAGTCACTTTCATGGGTCGGTGATAGGGGTAAGGAGAATGACTGGTTTCTTAAAGAATCGGAGGTTAGTCCACTATCTGAAATGGATGAGTGTTCTGCGTGTGAAAGTGGCTTGGAAGAGACAAAGGAAGGGCATGCGGGAGAAGGTAATGCAAGAAATTCTTCTAATATTGGGTCATCATGGGGTGGTTTTGACGTTTGATCGGTTGACCCGTTCTTTTTGTGTTCCTGATCTTCTTGATATTTTTGCACTAGATGCATCATTTCATCAATCTCATGCCCAATCGATAATAAAATAGGTGGATCAATGGGCCGAGAAGATTATTTCCTATCCTCCAAATAATTCAAAGCAATAGCCCGATTCAGCTTCGTTTTCTCATGCATCTCATTGAGCATAACTTGAATTTTTTTTCCATGAATAAAGATTCTCAAGTACAAACAAGAATGGGTGGGATTTTCTTTTATAGATCGGGTCGTAATCTAGCGGGTTATTGCAATGGATTTTTTAGAGACCTACGACCTAGCATACACAGCACAAACACCAAGCAATTTGTTGTTTCACCAACTCACACAAAAATTGCCGCGGAAGCGGTTATCTTTTCGATTTTAATTTAGTGATTCAACAAAAGTTTTCAGAGAAATTAGAGTCCTTAAGGATGAGGTGGGTGTGGAAGATTGTGAGAAATTGATGTCCTAATCCGGGTGGGGGATCCAGGGTGCGGTACTCAGATCGAGGATCTGCTTCTTCCCACAAGAACCTGTGCCGAACGCGTCGAGGAGTTACGATCTCTCTCTGCAATCCCACGTAGCACCAGGTATTTTTGTCTTTATCCAAGGGTTCTATGTGCTCGTGATTTTTGTGACATACACATGCATCAAACAAGCATTCAGAATTTGTCCGCTTTCTGCTCGGGCCACTACGGTGACCTTTCAAGCTTATCTTTTTAAATGATCAGCACACGATTTGGTGGTCTTTGAATTAGATTATCAGAGGAAGAAGACCACGGAGATGATGTAAAGAAGAAGTGTTTTTTAATTTTTTTTCGGTTTAAGTTCGGGGCGCAAACAAATGCAGGAAATTTTTAAAAGCCTAAGATGCCTAAGAGAAAGATGGACTCACAGTGCCTGCACTTCTGGCGCTAATCCGTAATATTTTGTCCTGCTGACGGTGAGCTTTTCCGAGAAGAGAGGGGGAAATTAAGATTACAAAATTTTTTTAACAAATTACAAGTTCGCTAAAACAAAATGCATGAAAAGACAAGTAATTTTTTTCTTTTTGAAGCCTAAGTACCTGCAAAACAAAAAAAAAATGCACGGATTAGAAACTTGAAATTAAGTTAGAAAGAAGAAGAAAAAATTGCAAATGTTGCCTAGTCCCCGGCAACGGCGCCAAAATGTTGATGCGATTTTTATGCGGTTTAAAAATATGATTTTACCAAGTCATTGTTTTCCCACGATAAATCGGAATCAAACAAATAATATTACAACTTCGAGCACGATGAATGTATGCAACAAGTATGCGGCAAGTACAGGTTCGAATCCACAGGGACCAAGCCAATTTGCGATATTTGTTCTTCTTTTCAAACTTGATGCAAATTTTAATCTATTGCGACGAAAGAAAAAATATGAGAGAATGTGATCTACAGTGAAAATACCTTTTAGAACTTAAATTAAATGAAGGAGGGCATGAATGCAACTAAATAAGAAAATGAAGGGATGAATTGCAAATTAAGATGGAAGAAAAATTACTAAGTAAAAGTTATATCAAATAAGGATGGAGAATTGCATTACATGTTATAAAGAAAAAAAACTAGAGTCAACAAAAGATATTCCCAAATAAACATTCTATCACCTTTACTGAAACAACAACTAATACAATAAAAATGCAAGAAAGATATAAAGATTGAGAATTGTTTCTTCCAAAATCAACTTAACCAAACTTAACCAAGATAATAAAATTTCATGCGACAAATAAAATAGGAAATAAATGCTTCTCTATTTGTTTCCAGAGTGAAGGCGACGATGATGGCAGAGACGGGAGTGTGCGGGAAGATGCGTGGGCTGATCGCACACACGAGTATGGAGCCGAGGAGAGAAGGTCGTCGAGGAGGAAATGCGTCGTAGCAGAGTGGCTGGAGTTGGTGATCACGCACAGGAGTGCAGAAGGAGGCCGTCGAGGAGGAGATACGTCGCAGCAACACGACTGGAGTTGCTGGTTGTGCGGAGAGGAGGATTGGCTGTTGGAGCACCGTGAGGAGGAGGGAGTGCGCGAGGGGATAGGGCCGTTGGTCGTGCGCTACTTCTATACATGCATGAGAAAACGAGAGAGAGAGAGAGAGAGAGAGAATAAAGAGAGAAGAAGGGGAGTATGAGGAGAGCATCCTTCATGTGTCATGCCTCCTTTTATAGATGAATGTTGCTTGGAATGAAGGGACACATCCCATGCACATGAAGACAAAATAATAAATTCATTCATGCATGGGGAAGGGAGAAGAATGTTATTTGCCTTCAAGGGAAGCACCCCATGCATATAAAGACAAAAACAATAAATTCATTCATGCATGGGGGAGATACATGGGCAAGATAGAATATGGATGGCTACTTTCATGAGTAATGGGAGAGAGAGGGTAAATAAAGGGGATCTACATGCATGTTCATGAGTGTCTCTAGACATGATATTAAAGATTGGAAATTTTTCACTCTCAACCCTCCCCTTTTCTTTCCAACAAAATGTAAGAGATATTTTGTAGAGCCAAGTCAATATGTTGGATGTTGATTAAATTAGTGCTCTACGAGTGTACTCAATTTCTCTCCGATAAATCTGATTAATGAGAATATTTTATTAGATGTTTTTATGATGATTTTATACGCTTATGCGCATGGAATAATGTAGACAAATATTATGTGAATTTAGAGTTTGAAACCTAGGAATTGATATTGTATTTCACATAATTTGAGCTTATTATCACAGCATATCAAGTAATCATCACTATCGCAGCAACCGTGCGGTTACATGGTGAAGGCATCATCGCTCCCTCCAACTATCCAATCCATGACTGCAGAGAAAATGTTCCTGGTAGATCTGCATAACGTACTAGAGAAGGACGAGAAGTTAGCGCAGGCAGAGACCTCGATCAGAGAGAAGGAACGAATGATTATCCACCTCTCTAGCGGTTCAACTTCGGCCCATGATCCTGTTGACGAGCATGTGGTTGACAAGCATATAGTTCCGTAGCTCTTTTACAAATGCATTCTATGACTCCTCCAAATAATTAGACATGCTATCTTCTAGAAGAGATGCTTGATTCACAGTGATGAATGAGTATAGTTTGTTTAATTTGCAACGACTTCAGAATATTTAAATTTTTCTTAAACAAGCCCACAACGAGTTCCACATATCCAAACTTTAAACAATTCAAATTGCAAATCCGACCATACAAATTGCCTAGGCTTGATAATGTGGACTTCCAATTACTATATACCATTTCATACTATAGCAGGCAACAAGTATTTTTTTGGGTCTTCCCGAACAATAATTGCTTTTCAAAACTCCAATTTCCTAGCGTGTGTTCAAATGTTAAACAGCTATGTATGCGAAGACAAAACACTTTAACATTACCAATATATTTGATACACGAGTGAATAACAAAAATTCCCCGGATAGTGACTGATATCCACTCAACAAATCAATAGGGATTTACCATGGAAACAAAATCTTCAATTGAAAAATGAGATTTTAGAGGGCAAATAATGCAAAAGTGCAAAAAGGTAAAACAATTCCTCTACTACTACAAAAAAACCAATCAACAACCAATAATTATCCCAAACTTCTGTAACGATCACATCACAGAAAACCCTCTCAACAGTAAAACCCACCAACCAAACACCACAACTCACATTCAGGTTGTCCACCAGATAACCCTCACCAGAGGTGGGTTATCTTCTCCAAGATAACCTAGCACCCGAACGCCCCCTTAGGAAGCCAGATTTACCCACTCCCACCCACCAGAGCTAAAGTAGTTACCTCATAGCATGACCAATCGATTCCTTGGAGGACATCCCAACATGTTTCCAATCATAATCTCTATTGATTTGATTAATGACCAAGAATCTCGCATGATGAAGGTTCTTAGAAGAAATCGTAAGGCAATTGGATGGTCAATAGCAGATCTCCATGGGATTAGTCCGACCCTATGCTCCCACTACATCTTTTTAAAGGATGATGCCAAACCATCCCGTGAGTTTCAGTGCAAACTTAACCCTAATCTTCGAGAGGTGGTTATGAAGGAAATATCTAGGTGGTGGAGCGTTGATTTTATCCAAATATCTAGGTGGTGGAGCGTTGATTTTATCCATCCCATCTCCGACTCTAAATGGGTCAGTCCGCTTCATGTGGTACCCAAGAAGATGGGTATCAATACAGTTATCAATGAGGATGGAGAGGAGATTGCTACCCGAGTACCAACTTCTTGACGAGTCTGCGTGGACTACAGACGACTGAATCAGGAGACCAAGAAGGATCACTTCCCACTACCATTCATTGATCAGATTATTGAGATATTAGTTGGTAAGAGTCATTACTACCTTCTTGATGGATACTTGGGATATAATCAGGTGGACATTGCGCCCGAAGACCAAGAAAAAACGACATTCACATGTCCGTTCAAAAAAAGGTTAGGCACCAGGTCCGGTTAGGTCAGGTTTGAGTGGGCTCGACCCAAGCCCATTTAAGTATATGGGCTAATGGGTCGGTCCTAGGGCCATTTTATTTTCAAATTCCAGGCCCAAGCCCAAACCCAACCTAAACAAAATGGGCCCAGTTTGGGTCGGGCCGGCCCAGTTTAACACCTATGCACACCAATATCACGTGTTTTATTTTTCTTTCACTTGTCTGGTTGTTTCTTATGCATGTGTGTATGTTTAAAACTTTATGTACGCTAACTAATTCGTGATTTTGAAATTAGTTGTATGTTGGGAATATAATCGTGGTAGAAAAATATGGTGATTTAAACCACCATTATATTCACTGTTACATATTCTATTGTAGATACAGGCACTATGACCTAATACATATTAGCTACTTACAGTTGTACATGTTCTAACACTTAAGAACACATATTTCATTCTTTCGTATTAATGCAATAATCTTGCATATCATTGTAATAATGTCAACAATCCACGCTAATGGAAATGATTATTAATGGGTCTAAGCATTTATTCCACACTCAAAATAAGGATTTGAAAGTTACAACATGGTATTTGGAATGAACATGATTATACTAGATATAATTATATCGTATAGGTCGGGCTATCGGACCTGCGGGTTTGGGCCTTCTCGGGACCGAACCCGACCCGATAATCCATACGGGCTCATTTTTGGGTCCACGACCTGCCCAATAAATTTCGGGTTCGGGTCGGGTCATGCGGGTCGGGTTTTGAGCTGGGTCGGGTCGGTCCAGCCCAATGCCCAACCCTAGTTTGGAACGTATGCTTTTAGACGGATGCCCTTTGATTTATGTAATCCTCCGGCTCCATTCCAAAGGTGCATACGTTACATTTTCTCGGACATGGTGGGTAAATTTTTGGAGGTCTTCATAGATGACTTCTCGGTCTATGGTGATGATTTTGATGCTTGTCTGTCTAGCCTAGATTGCATGCTTCAGCGTTATATGGAAATCAATCTTTTATTATCTTGGGAGAAGAGTCATTTCATGATGTCTCAGTGGATAATACTTGGTCATATAATCTCCAACAGGGCATGTAGGTTGATTTAGCCAAGGTGAACATCATTAAGAAGCTCAACCCATCATCCAATCTGAAGCAGTTGCAGTCTTTTATGAGGCATGTCGGTTTCTACCGATGGCTCATTAAGGACTACAGCCACTTACTGATCTTCTCACGAAAGACAGCGAGTTCCTTGTAGATGATAAGTGTCTTTCATCATTTAAGACTCAAGAATCTGGTTGTACAGACACATGTCCTTCAACCACCTGATTGATCTCTCCCATTCAAGATCATAATGGATGCCTCAGATTTTGTTGTAGGGGTTGTTTTAGGATAAAGTAGGGATGGCCTTTCGTACACCATTCACTATGCTTGCAAGACTTTGTATTCTGTCCAACAGAATTACACTGTTATAGAGAAAGAAATGCTAGTTGTAGTCTCTGCTTAGATAAGTTCAGATCTTACATCACTATATCCAAGATTACCATCCTCACAGACCACACCACCATCAGATACTTAATAGATAAGAAGGATGCCAAGGCACATCTTACTAGATCACGGTTAACATTTTTATTTATTTATTTATAATTGAAAATAAATACAAAAAATGGGTGACACGTGGCAGCTTTAAGACTTGTCATGTGTCACTCCCAAAAAATTCAAAAAAAAAACAAAATTGGAAGATAAATAGAAAAGAAATAACAAATGGCTTCGGATCGAAAATTGTCTTCACGAAAGTTGCTCATCTCGATGTGATCTACAATTTTTATGAGGGAGCACGAGCAAAAGAGGTCATCTGTGCGAAATGATATTTTTGGGGTACTCTATGTACATAGAACACCGATGTTTTGGGGTTTTGTAATTTTTTGTGATTTTTAATTAAGATAAAAATAGAAAAAATTTATGATAAAATAAAAGACACATATTTACACATTATTCTATTTTTTGGATTTTTAATAAATAGGAAAATAAAATAAAGTGGATAACAGAAGATATTTATACAAACTCACAAGGGACACTCAGACTCTGTTAGTTTCTTTGGTTTCAATCTTATTTTTGATTTGTATTTTTGTGATTTTTATTAAAACTTTCATCAAAAAAATAAAAAAGGGTTAAGTATGTATATAAAATATCATGTCAAAAGCCGCTAAAATATATAATGCGCAAAAGAGGCCCAAAACCCAACTTTTACATATGAGCTCTGATTTTTATGAAATTGGTCTTGTTTTGAAGGTCTTTGAATCTATATTACTTTACAAGTGAATAGACTATAATCAGATATTATATGAGGAAGATATGCACATTTTAGTGTGACTACCTGGAATTAGGGTTATGTATTTTTCCTTTAATCTTGCTAGTAATATGTACACAATGGAATGATTTGAGGTAAATTGGATTTATCATGATTTAATTAAAAATGCATGAAGTTAGGTGAAAATGTGAAGATGATTATGAAAGCAACTAAAAAACGCAGAATAAATGTTGGAATGCAGCTAATTACTCGGGAAGAAGCCCTATTTTCAACTTTTAGTGTGATGAATCACGGATTCAACAAGGGGTCCTTCTGATTCAGGAGGTCGAATTTGAAATTAAAAATAAGCCCGGAGTAAAGAATGTTGTGTCGGATCACCTCTCTAGATTAGAGCTTCACGAGACTTCAAAGTTCACTACACCTATCACTAAGACATTTCCAGACGAGACGATTCTTTCTATCACCTCGCTTTCATGGTATACTGATATTGTGAACTATCTTGTTGCCAAGAAAGTTCCACAAGGTTGGACCAGGCAGCGGCTTGAGAACTTCCTTATGAAGGCCAAGTTGTACCATTGCAAGGATCCCACCCTTTACCATGAAGAGGGGGATAGTCTTTGGCGTTGGTGTATTCCACAAGAGGACCACCAAAATACCACAGCATCCTCACCTATGGTCTCAAGCTGGAGGCAAGAGGACATCATTCTGGGAGAAGGACTAATCACACAAAAGCTAGCTCAAGTTAAGAGAATAATTTAAGGTGTCATTGTCACCCAAGCCAACTATGTGAAAATCGAGAAAATTATTTAACCACGAAAGAAATCAAGTAAATCAAAAAGTGGTATAGCTATTATTATTAACTTGATATAATGACCATGATCGAACATAAGGAGCACAATTAAACCTAGGTAGTCGACTCGAAGAATCAAAGGATTTTTTATTTTATTTTAATGGTTTTTTTATTTTGAAAATTTTAAGTTTTTTTGGGAAATAGTACAAGTAAAGGCACACAATCATTTGGTATTTTTCAGATAGGGTAAAAATACTCAAAAAATCAACTAAAAATATTTTTGGGTTTTATAAGTTTAATATTATTTTGGTTATTTTCAGGAATTTTAGATTTTTATAAGATTTTCAAATAAATCAAAAACTAAGAAAATAAGCAACAATGCATAGTCAGAAGTATTCTTTAATTTAAAATAGGAAATATGCTCAAAACTCCTGTAAATTAATTTTAATAAAAACTAGAAGAGAATGTTTACAAATAGGAAGTGAAATCACATTTTTTATTTTTATATGATTTTATATGATTTTTATGGGATTTTTAATGTTTTGCAAATTTTTAAATTTATTTATAAAAGCAGATGACGTAAAAAATGGATAGGAATTAAAACAACTCAAATAAAGCGATCATAATTTTTTTTATAATTTTATAAGACAATTTTTGAATTTTTATGAATTTCTACTCTAAAAAGGACACTTTTTTAGGGGTTTTGAATTTCTATTAATGGAAAATAAAGGAAAATTGGCAAACCAAATTTACCACTCAAAGATCGCAATAGCTTGAGCTAAAGAGAATTTTTGTGAAATTTTAAGGGCCAAATTAATATTTATTGCAACAAATAAAAGAGCAAGAAATTAAAACAGTGAAGTAAATACCTAATCGTAATTATTTAAGTTCTCGGGGTCTTACAGTCATGAGAACTAAAAACACAAGGGCATGAATACAATTATTCCAGAAACTACATGCACTACATGTGATAGATCGTTCACAGGGGCATAAATGCAATTCTCGTAAAAGATCTCTGATTAAGATAACACGTGAAAAACATAGGTAAAGTTCTACAAATATCCCACAAAACAAATAAAGATACATGTATGCTCGACTTGGAAGGACTTAAATGCAAATAAAGAAATACAAGGTCTAAACTACAAAAAATCTTTAACTAATTATTACAATTTTTAAACTAAAGCTGAACAAAGGAAATAGCAGGGTGAAAAAGGTAATGTACCCTTGCAAGAGACATGGCGGGCGCGTGGATTCTGATGTACGGTCCTGATGACTGTTAGCGGGCAGATTTGATGGTTATGGGAAAGTGTTGGACAAGCTTTAGATGCATCTGGGAAAGATTTGATGTCTCATATGGCAACGTGGATGGATGGTCTAGATCAGGACTGGTGCGATTGCTCTCGATCCTACAGTACTGAGTGGCTCTGAATGAACTGGAGGAAGGGGATACTGGCTAAGCTTCAATTAAGTGTGTCTGGAACTCCAAAGGTCGGATTGGCTCGCTGAGAAGCTCGACAGCAAGCCGAAGGTACTCCACGTCGACTGGGGTGCTCCGCGTCGACTGGAGTGCTCTGATGGAACGAGGAATGACTGGTTGAAGATCTGAAGCTCGGAGTGTTGGACATGTGAGCCCACGGTGAGTCATTATGCAATAAATGTTATTGCAAATATCATCCCCTAATCTGAAATGAAGAATAACTAATTTGCATATTAGGTCCCTTAGTACAATTAGGGTTATGTACCATGACCATCTTGATGATCATATAGCTGTTGATTCAATTATTGAATCATAGAGGTTGGTGCTTGGATGAATACCTAAAGAGTTAGATAGGGGACTCATCAAGCACCATCAAATGATTGTTAAGAGATGATCGCCAGCTGAGTTGGAGAAGGCAATCATTTTCTCATTTGGCTGATATCTGACTAACCTCTTGATGTAGGTCCTCTGCATGGGAATAGAAATTTGGAGGTGTCAGATTAGTTAGGTCAAAGAGTTGACTTAACAAGATTGAGATAACCAAAGACCTATGCCATATGATGTCATGATATAGGCACGCATCCTCTGATCGGAGACAGATGTGTTACTATATGTTTGAGTATGTACATTTGGAAGACCAATAGGTTGATGACCTAACCAAGGTCTATACACTGGCGCGCTGGTGTGCATGTAAGGGCTTATGAATAATTCGATCTCTCAAAGGGATCACACAAGTTCATTACTGAACCGTAAGATATCAGCTCACTCATGAGATATTGGTAAGAATCAAATTCCACGCGCGATCGTCTCGCTTTGGAAACTTGACTGAATTTGTAAGGTTTGATATATGCTTTTGGAAAGTATATGATCAACACTTAGGTATGATATATGCTTTTGGAAAGTATATGATCGATACCGACTCCCAATGATCGAATGAGAACCTTAATGATAAAATCCTGAAGGAGATAGTCTAAAAGATATCTAAAACTTCCGATTTGTTCTGGATCTTCCAGTATGCAGGATGTACAGGTATTAGGAATACCTTAGGGTGATGTGATCATAAACGATTGTATAACCATGATGCTTCCATTCCGAGTGATGAAACATGTCTGGATTTTAATGAATCCTCTCATAGTGAATTAATCTGATCTTGTCCAAATGTTGGACATTGATCTGAATGTGATTCAGATGTAATGAGAAGATTAGATTTGCGGTCTTGATTTAATCAAGCATCTATAGGAGGTCTGCATGATCTGGATCTGAGATGTGATCTCAATATCCAAGTCGCTATACGTAGAGCAATACAATCGCCTTGTCCTTATCTCCAAGAATCTGTAGAGAAAGCACATTATCCTTGAAAGAGTTCATGGATAATTTCATTGTTGATATATGCATCCGAGCATTGAGAAAATGGATAATTAAATATGATTTAATTATCATGAACAATATGAAATTGATTCATATTATAAGAAGAGTTATCTGAGATAATTAAATGTGATTTAATTATCAAAAAGATGTGAATAATGTGAATGTGGTTCATATTATTTGGGTACATCGGAATAGAGATCCAAGATGATTAAATATGATTTAATTATCATGGATATGAATAATGTGGATAGCACTATCCATATTAATCAGGTATATTATAAATGTGATTTATAATATATTAGAGAGAGCATATTGTGATTTATATTTATTGATTAATTATTGATGTGAATTGGATTCACATTGGATGATTAATTGAAGATATAATTTACATTTTGTTTTAGGATGTGAATGTGATTCACATTTTTCCAATGACATGATTGCAATATTCACAAGATAATTATGAATTATTTTCGTGAAATAATTTACAACAATTGTTGTTGTAAATCTTGGAGATCTCATGAGATAATGAGATCTCATGAGATAATGAGGAGATAGACCCATTCTCCCCTTTGTTTTGGGGATACGGTCAATCTTTCCATTATCTCCAAGATTAATTAATTAATTTTATTTGAAATTAATTCTATTGATTTATCAATATATATATAATAATTTGAATTAAATTAATTGTTATTGTGTTTTACAACAGCATCATGGCCATTGATAGAAAAACAAATCAATCTCAACCATTGATTTTGTGTTGTCCATGGATTGAGATCCATGGATCCCAAAATCCTATATAAGAAGAGGCACCCCTTGCTCTTCAAGTTACACATGTTTACGACAACAACATATGCTCTCTCTCTCTCTCTACACGCCATATGCTCTCTCCATCTCTCTCTTGTGGCCGTCCACCATGGAGCCCTTGATAGAGTCGCCATCGCCGCAGCATCGTCGTTATGCTGCCGGAGTATTTGCTCATGGATCTCTGTCTCCTTCAGTGCACCTCACTCGTGAAGAAGACGTCGGATCTCGTGTGACGAGATCAAAAGATTCATCGCTTGGATTATCAACATGGATTGCGAGAAGGACTCATCTCATCAACGCGCTCGCAAGCGTCTCCTCCGTCGGATCGGACTTGAGACAGGAGATCTCTTCATTTAAAGACTCGATCGCAACCACACTTCAAGAAGTAAACCCTATGTCTAATTGTGGTTTAGTTGAAACAATCCGAGAAAGGTTCTTGGATCATGTGGTTTCATAACATTAAAATTTATAAATTATGCTGCCTTGAGCAACTAGTACGACTAGTCGCTCTCGATCGCATATGATGCGATCATCACACTTCCGTAATGCACTTGAGGATCTCTCCATATCCTTCAAGTAGTATCAGAGCCAGGTTCGAGGTTTTGGATGCGATCCATGAACCTTGAAAGACTTGGGCTTGTTAGGGATTGTGAAAATTTTATCGCATTTCATTTTCGCAGCCCTATTTTGTGAAACTTTTCGGCTCTGTTTCAAGTGTTTAAACACAAAAATATCACTTGGATAATGTTCCTCATTAATTAAGGAAACCGTGGGATTTGAGTTTGTGTTATTTGGATCCAATAACTCAAGATATGATCATTTTAGTGAACCTATATCCACTGTTTCGGGGATGGCGAATCATGACGTAATTAAAGTATTGGTTACTGTTTTGACACGCCTATAAATGTGTAATTATCACTTGAGTTCTGTTTTAAATCAAAATATCAAACTTTAGAAACTGATTTTGCATGATTTGGATTTAAAATGAATGAGATATGTTAATTTTAGTAAGTGAGGGTCATTGTTGGAAATTGCATACCTTATCGAGAACCTTGTGATTGTCATTTATTTTTTTATAGAAATTAATGGTTAATTTCTTGAGATAATTATTGATAATTATTTGTGAAGAATTAAGATGGTAATTATTTCATTAAATGACATTGTCTTAATCAATAATTGATTAGATATGATCTAGATCACAAATTGGTTACATCATACACTTTCCAACAAACATGTTACGTGAATACGTTTGGGAATTTGTTTTTAAATTTCATTATAATCAAAATTATTTTGATTATTACTATATGGTATAATTTCGGTTGAAAAAACCGATGATAATGTCAAGTACACAATGATCAATTTGGCATAATCCTTTCCTGAGGTGGATATGGTGTCCAGTCGAGGAGCATTGGGGTAGCAGGTTGCACCTTGTGCGGTCTGTCCTACTCCCTCGGTAATGGCCATGACAGCGGGTAGGGATGGGATAATGCAGGAGAGATCACGATGAATTTTTCTAATTATTAAAATTCGAAATAATACATATTTGAGATAATACCATAGTAACAATTAAAAATGTTTGCTGCATATTAATTAGATCATTAATTTAATGTGATTAGATTAATTGGAATCCAATTAAAATTAAAACACCCTATCATGAATAGAGTTGTTATTTCCCTTGAAAGAATTAATAATAATGAATATGTGTCCAAATGATTCATTAAAATTTGAATATGAGGTGGAGGATCACATAAGTGACATCCATTTTCTCCTGTCAAGGCAAAGGGTACCGTCGCCAGAGATTGTATGTAGGAGACGTTTGTCCGAAGTGACAGCTCCTGCATACAAGCGCATCTAGATCGGGCTCTTTGCTTCTCGAAAGAGTAAAGTTGTATGCGTAGTGACCCCAATACCGGGTCCTCATATTATTGAGGCGATATTGAATTGCGCATAGTGAGTTCTAATCCGGTTGACGATTGGTTCAATTAATGACGGGTCAACATCACCTTAGGGGTGGTGGGCTCGGGTGTTAAAGATCGAATTGAGTACCTACCTGAACTTAAGTTTTTAAGAGTTAAGATGTATGTAGATATGACGAGTGTCATCATCCTACTATCTATACTCTAAAACTTCATAATATTCATGTTGTGTGAAGTAAATGAAGCATGTATAAATATCGAAATACTCTTATATGAATAAGATTCCATGTATCTAAACCCGAGAACCCTCATAATCTATGGTTTGGAACCTAGCCTAGTGTTGGACACTTGAGGATTTAGGGTTGCATGGTCCATAACTTAGTCATGGATGAAAGTAAGCTAGAATCTAGCACAATAGAGTGTCACTTCGTCAGAAAAATAAAGGATGCTATTGGATACCTACTTTATGACCTTGAGATTCTTAAAAGAGCTCACCTCTAAGGATGTGATTCTTACAGGATGACTCTCATGAGAATCAAGATGAAAATGAAGTGAAGGAACTCATTTAATCTTAAGAAGATAATGAGGCTCCTGAAATTGGAAACTAAAAGGACAAATAAAGATGAAACACTAATACCTCTTCAAATGAGTTTGAGGATGGATTCCATGTTTCAGAGAAATCTGACAATGATCGAACATCATGTGATGAAGCTTCTGAACATCATGTCATGGAAAGATGGATGTTAGCAATAAAGTCTAAATTAGACTTGATATACAAGTGATGTATATGGACCCTCGAGGATCCACCTATATGTGTAAGGCATGTTAAGGTATAAATGGATCTTCAAGAGAAAGAGGGAACCCGATTGATAAAATGAAATAATAATCAGTTATGCGTTCCACACAAGGCGGGAACACAGTCGATGCGTTGATCGATGAAAACCTCGGTTAATCAACAATTAACCCACAATATGAATAAAGACATAAATCTCAACAACGTGGAGTTAAAATTTATTATAACTCTACATGCAAATGTGTATAGGTATAAACATAAGTAGAGGTCGAACACTGGAAGCAAACGATTGGGAGCAAAAATGAATACAAAATCATTCAACTCTTTTCTTGTCCAATTGTTTTGTGGGTTTTAATTTTTTTATATTTTTTATTTTTATTTTTTATTTTTTTATATTTGATTTTTAATTTCTGATTTTTAATTTTCTTTTTATTTTTTTATCCTTCTATCTTTTCTTTTTCTTTTATAAAAGTAATTGAGCCATATGAGGCTTTATTTATGCAATTCATAGAGATGTATTTATATATGCTATTAAATATAAAACAATTATAAAATAAATTATTTTTGGGTTTTAAATATTTTTCTAATGTTTTTTTTGTATTTTTTTCAATATTTTTGCTAATTTTTATGTATTTTTAAACTAAAAAATATCCCAATAATGGGATTAATTAAATACACAAAATTAAATTGGATTTAAAAATAATAAAAAGTCCCAAAATTACCTAAATTAATTTTAATATGTAAATAATTATATATAGATAATTTTAAACATAAAAAACATATTTTTAGGTTTTTTGTTGAATTTTTATTTTTTTTTGGATTTTGGAGCTTTCTGATTTTTTTTAATTTTCTTTTTCTTATTTTTAAGGGTTTTTATTTTCTGGACTCAATAAATATAAAAATATATCATATATAATTTTTTTGGAATTTTTCATTAAGTTTTTATATTTGTTTGGTAGTTTACAAATTAGACAGGATTTATTTAAGATCCTTTTTAATTTTAATAAATAGGTTAAATGCACAAAAATGCAAAATAGATACGTGGCGAGTAAGTAAAATGCATGGGGCATCTAACCCTATTTTTGTGGAATTGTTGGAGCTATGTAGCTATTTTTAATAATTAGACAAAGGACACAAAAAAAAATAAATAGCATGGCAAAGGCACAACTATAAATGTAATAAAGTCCAGGGAGCACATTGCAATTTATCCAATAGAATAAATATTTATTTTAAGTTCTGGAACTATTTTACAATATACAAAAATGCCAGGGGCCTATGTGCAAAATTTCCGACGTCACGTGAGGACTGCACGTGACGTTGGTAGGGACCAAAACATAAATATAAAAAGTTCAAGGGCCTACATGCAAATTACCCTAATTATTTATAACCGAATATTTTATTTACAACACTAATTATTAAATAGACAAAAATCAGGGGTAAAACTGCAATTTACCCCCTTAAAGGCACGAATCAGATGGCGAGATGCGTTTCACTAATCCACGTGGTGCTCATCTGATGGCCGATGACGGTAAGGTGATGGACGTCTGTGATTAGATCACCCGAGGTGATCCGACGGCTGGGCTCTAGAAGATCCGACGATCCTGCTACGATCTGGAAGCTCCATGATGATCCGATGGTGATGAAGCCGGGTGGAAGAACGGGGAAGAACCCTCGCCTGAGCGAGGTTTGATCTGAAATAGCAGCCACCTCCGGTGAACTCCATCGCCGCCAAGTGTCTCCAATCGTTCCTGGGAAGCTTCTGCACCTGAAGATGGCTTCAACATGGCACCTGGTGGCCCGGCGAGTTCTTGCGAAGCCGAGGTAGAAGAGGAGCTCCAGGTACCAAGTTCTTCAACAAAATCACCTCGATTGAGGCTTACACGCCCAATCACCTGCATGGGTTGCACAAATACAAGAAGACAAAGGTGTCTGGAGTGTTTGGGGGGTGAAATGGGCAAAGGGTGGCTCGGGTGGCAATCTCCGGCGAAGGGCGAAGAAGGGAGATCAGATTTCCAAGATCTACAAGGGATCAGAATGAATGGTCGTGCCTGGGATGTCGAGGAATGGATGGGGAAGAAGATGGAGGTGATAGGCGCGGTGGAGGACAATCGATACATGGTGGAATCGTCCGCCGGAGCGGAGCTCCGACGAACTACAAATCGAGCTATATAGGCTAATTAGCTACACTAAAGACTAAAATAATTACAGAAATGAAATGCTAATAAAGAAATCTACCTAAAAAACAAAATATGTAGCTCTTATACCTGCAGGGGATGACAAGGAGCAGGGCCTCGCCGGAGCTAGGCCGTGGGCGAATCTCCTCCTCTGCGGACCGCCGTGGATGCTCAGGGAACTCCCCCTATCATGGGGATACGCATTGGACTGAGGTCCAGGGATCCAAGGGTGAAGAAATGGCCAAAATGATAGGAGGAGGAAATGGAGTTATTTAAGAACATGGTTGGCGCCCTTATTTGACCGGCCAATAATAAGGAATCGGGGCTATATACACTAGATCTAAGGATCAGGCGTGTATGTACAATGAACGAGGAGTGTTTCTTGTAAAGAAAGCATTCGAGATTGATGGATGGAATGGCCACAAAAAATGGCAGAAAAGTAGGGAAAAGACAGGAATGTCTCGTCAGAAGGCTGGAGGTCAAGTTGACCAGGGACAACGAGCGACGCGTCCTGATTGGGCCAGATCTGTTGCTACAGGACAAAATAGTCCTGATTATTCTTATTTAATTAATTAAAAATAGTAACTGATTTTATTACTTTTTATGTATAAAATAAAAAAATGTTTATTATTTGGGATTTTACACCCATAACACTGAGTAATTTCGCAATAACATTCATAACCCTGCATAATCACGAATTACATTAGAAACCCCGAGTAATGCTTAACTCTTACATGACATGACCCTATGTTATATTCCATTTTGGTATACCCGTTATATTTAACGATTTCTGTTGAAAAAAATAAAAATACCCATGATGTTCATGTTTATTTGCAAAACATGCCACAGGTTCCCCCTCCCCCGCACTCGAACACCTCCTCACTCCTCTCCCCGAGTTCGACCGACCAGCTCTGCACCACCCCCCACCCCCCGGTCGACGATGAGCTCTCCTCGAAGACCCCCGCACCGATCTGCTCCCCCCTCATCAAAGTCGAGTCTGCGCTGCCAGTTTCCCTCAACCAAGCCCACAAGCCTCTGCTGCACACCTGCGAAGATCTCTCGTCGATGCCTCCTCCTCGAATCGCATATGTATCCGTGTCCAGCTCCCTCATCCCCTTGCCCAGGAGGGTTACTCCTTCCCTAGTCGACCGCCCCTCCTCAATCGAGCATGGGGATGATCAGAACCTCGTGCAATTCGTCGGCAACACACGTTGTTACCCAAGTAGTAAGCATTCTGCAATGCACGGAGCAGCCTCCCAAGCGATCCTACCCGATTTTGGGTTATTATATTTATAAACTCCTCATCTTGTTCCAATCTGCAAGACCAATATAAACATATGATAAGAAAAAGAAGATCGATGATGCATGAAGAAGCGGGTGGGTGGTGTCGGTCCTCACTTGGTAATGAAATGGGTCTGAGATCATCCATCCAGAGGGCCTTAGGGATGGACTCCCTCGGCAAGGAGACCAGTATGGCTCCATTGGCACTGCCATCTGCTGCCATCTTGAGCGCACCCTTCACACTCGGATCTATGTCGGAAACCGTGATGAGCAAGCTGGGATTATGGATCTTGATCAGACCCTTCAAACTGGAGTATATGGTCTGCACGACGGGCACCTCTGAATTGGAGACACCCATCATGGCGCCAACCTCCAGATCAAAGATCTTGAACATGCGCTCCTTGCAAACGCCCTTGGGCCACTTGAGTACTGACGTGGCTTCTTCACAAGGGCAGAACTTGCCGCCTAAAACTACAATGTAAGCTTTGCATCCAACTGTAGTCTGGAACTTCTCGAGCAGAGGAGCAAGTACTTTAGCTTTGTCGATCGTATGCGCGTAGAACAGAGCATCGATCTTCTGTGGATTCAAGGCGGCCCATTGAGTTACGTGTCTGGTAGATAGCGCACACCACCATTGATCGTTGCAGACCTAAACGACGTCTTTGAATATCACAGTGGTTTATGAAACATAAGCAAGCCTATGCTCATTGTCACCCCATGTTTCCTTGTCGTTTGGGGAGGAGCCCAACACCCCCCCTGTCGCCGCTCCTCCCATGCCTTCGACCTGACCTCAAGGTCCCTCCCCCCAGCCCCGATTCGAATCCCCACCTCAGCAATAGCGCCAAGTTTGCTGCTTCCCTTGGTTGACTACTCCCTTGCTCGAATCCCCATCCCAGCAGCAACGCCAATCTTGCCCCCCCCCCCCAACGCACACACGATGACCTGAGTCTGTTTCTACCTCTGCTCGAAGCCCCGCAGGCCACTGTTCGCATGACCCGAAGCAAGATGAAGAGAAGGCAGCGAGGTTTTTTTGTTTGCTTCGTAACCGTTGGATTGAGGATGAGTTAGATTAACGCATTCATATGGTTGAGTTAAGATATCAAACTAACAGAGGGTTATGAATGTGAGACGGAGTGACTATCCAGGGTTTCTCATGTAATTCGCGATCGTACAGGGTTATGAATGTTATTGCGAAATTACTCAGGGTTATGGGTGTAAAAATCCCTTATTATTTTATGTAGTATTTTATTATGATTTATTTATTTTTTTGATGTATTTTATTACAATTTTATTTTTAATGGCTTATTTATAGGTATAATTACCTGTATTTAATACATTTTTATTTTTATTTTGTATATTTTATTTTACTATTTTATTCGATTGTTTCATATATTTATAATTTATTTTTGTGAGTATGAATATCTTTTTATTTTATTTTTATGATATTATTTGTACACTAATAATTAGAGATGTATACTACATAGGTATATTCATAGGTAGTTTACCTATGTTTTATGTATATGATTTTATTTTGATGTATTTTAATGAGTGTTATTTTAGTTTTGTATTTTTAATAGAATATGTATAATATTTACAATATTAGAAAAATCTAAGAGAATTAAAGAATAAAAGAATAAAAGAATATATTCCCTTTTATTTATACACATATAGAAGCATAGGTCTTTTGTCTATGTAGTTTATATAAACTTATTTTATTTTCCCTTTTCTTTTTGATTTTATTCTAAATTTAATAGGCACATGTGTTATAAATAATATTTACAAAATTATAAAAATAAGAATTTATAAAAAGAATGAAGGATGAATAAATTGAATTTTTTTAATTGGTAGATTATACAATAGGGGCCTGATGAATCCCCATTTCACCATCTTTATTCAAACATTTTGGCCTCAAAAACCCTAGAAAATGCTTGTAAATACCCTTAAATCCCGCATTTTAGCATTCATGCATGTACGTGTAAATAGTGTATAAAATACAGTTTTTAAAGCCAAAATAATAGAATAAAGAAAAGAAAAGAAAAAGAATAAATTATGGTAAATATTCTATGACCCCAAACCCCGAGACCTAGGCATCTAGATGAATAGGTCGATAAGGAATAAAGTAGGGGGAGATAAGGGCTAAAATACAATAAAAATACCTTTTATTTCATTCATTCTTTATTCATTTTGAGACCTATTTTTAGTTCCACTTCTTATACTTCAAATAAAGAAACTTTGAACATGAAAGTTGTAGATAATTAAATATAGAAAAATACAAAATTAATTTCACACAAAAATAATGTACAGATAAAAAGTTATGATCTGAATAAGATTCCAGAATCTCAACTTCCCAGACATGTATCTCTCAAACTAAAACTCAAAACGCATCAAAATCACTTTAATTGTATATAATTTTCAATAAGCTATTTAATGAAGGTGGTTTCGTATTTTGCGGAGCAACGGTTTGAAAGTTAGGTTTTGGACCCCTATTGTATACTTGTACATATTAAAATATATTTATTATTCATTATTTTTACAATTTCATATTTTTATAATTTTGTAAATAGTATTTATAATAAATTTGTATATTAAAATCAGAATAAAACACTAAAGAAAATACAAAAATAAAATACTTGTATACAACACAAAGGTATAATACCTGTACATATACCTATATAATTACTACTTCTATTTTATTAAGTGTATAAAAAACTTTAGAAAAAAAATATAAATATATTTAAGTGTATAAAAATATTTTATAAATTTGTAAAATAATAAATAAAATTAATAAAATTAAATACATAAAATAAAAATAAAATATTAAAATATATAAATATGTATACCTATATAAGTTATAAAAGGTAACTTGTATTTTTATACCTCAGAAAAATAAATAAAAATCATAATAAAATACTTCAAAAAATAATAAATATTTTTCATTTTATAATCCAAAAATAATAAATTCATTTACTATTTTAAATGAATTTCAAAACATTTTCACTGGGCTTTTTCTTGGTTGGTCCACGTGGACCAACCAGGAGGCAGTCAGCGTTGACCCCTATCAACTGGCTGTCCTTCGCCTTGTAGCCTTGTCAGACCTCTTTTTTGGCCTGTGTTTGCAGATTTTTTGAGGTCAAACCGATCCCTCTTTCGTGTCGACTCCTTCACGACTTCTGTACCTCGGTCATTGCTCTTGCACGCCCTCATCTTTCCTAGGGTCGAGGATCGACGATTTTGTCTATCTCTCTCGATTCTTGGAGCTACCAGAGCCATCTTTTTCAAAAGCCCCCTTGACCTTCTTCTCGAATTTGAACCTTTCCTTGGCCGAGCTTAGACATCTGGGGGCCTTCTAGGTAGACTCCGGTGACAGTGGAGTCCCCTACATCCCCTGTTGAGGTACGGCGTTGCCTCGAGGACTGGTCTCCAACCATCTCCGGCCAAGGCTGGCCGTGAGGTTCATCTCAGGTTTTTAAACCTTTGAGGTTTGCGTTTTTGTTTATTTTTCTTTTGCATTTTTCTTCCGTTAGTCGTAGGAACTGAGATCCACCTTCCAGCTTGCCCGATAACCACTCTATCACCTCACCGATCATCTCGCCGGAGCTTGCTCCGGCGAGCTCCATCTTAGCTGTACCCGCTCCCATTCACTCCGCCACAGGGTCGAGGCAGTTTTCCCTCGACCCTATAACTTTTTTTCGCAGGTATTTGGACCTTCATGCGTGACTGGGGGCATGTTGCCCGTTTGCCGGCGATACCTGGGGGCTTCCACTCCTCCGACCTCGCTGGTGAACGCCGGAGGTCCTCCGGTCCTTTTGAGGCCTCCATTCTATTCAGGGATACTGCAGGAGACGTTTGGGCACTTTTGGAGCCACAACGGATGCCGGAGGAGGACGCCATCGCCGGAGGAAGCTCGCACCGACGAGCATTCCTCCCTGTTCACCATCGTCCGTCCTCGCCGTCGGATCAAGATTTGCTGCCAAGGTTCATCACGGCCGTTGGATTAAGCATGCCTGAACCGTCTGATCAGATCTTCCTTTTAATCGTGCCCCCCCATCGTCGAACGGGTACCAGCCGTCATGATTGTGACATGGGGATTAGTGAAAGCCTTCAGCCATCCGATTCACAGGCTGTGGGTATTTTGCATCCTCACCCCGGCCAGTTTTGTATTTGTTTATTAAAGACTAAAACTTTCATCTATGTTTTATTTATTTTGTATAAATTGCATACAGAGCCCTGTGATTCCATTAATAGCAAAGGAGTCCCTGGCCACGTCACCTCACGTGACTTCTGCACGTGAGGCGTGGCCATTTTGTAGTGACCTCCCTCTTGTTTGGTTATTTCTGTTTAGCCCTAAAAATCTTTATTTAAGTTATTATCTTTTTGGAAAAATTACAATTAAGCCCCCAAGTTCGTGTTATTTACAGATTAGTCATTGCCAGTCACGTGCCTTGTGCACGTGACTTTGGACATTTTGCATAGATACCCCTGTAGGCCTAGAAATTTATATTTAGTCTAGAAATTTTTATATTGCATTATATTTTTGTGGAAAAATTACATTTGGCCCCTCGACTTTCTGATAATTACATAAGTACCCCTACCAACAAAGTATTTTCTTTTTGTTTCCTATATTTATTTCGTGCATCTATAAAATCCTAAAAATTTCCAAAAAAAATAAGCATACATTCTTGTTTTGTTGTTCTTTCATGTCATATTTTTAGTTTGCATTTTTATTGCATTTTCATATTTATAAAAAAATCAAAAACATGCATTTTCAGCTCTATTTACATTAGAAAATACTTAAAAATTATCAAAACCCCTTGAAAAATTCCAAAAAAAATCAAATTTTGTTTGTCTGTGTGTGCTTTAACTTCAATCCAAAAATTACTAAAAAATGCAAAGGAAACCCCCTAAAAATAGTAAATCCCCTTAAAACTTCATAAAAATCTTAAAAATTCCAGAAAACTCATAAAAATATAGTCTTTATTTCTATTTTTTCATTTTCTTATCTATAATTTAATATTAATTTAGAGAATTTTTGTTACTGTTTGTATTTTATTTCTCCATTTTAATTTCGGCTTTTTATTTTATTCGCTATTTTGAGTATTTGTGACTATAAAAATACCAAAAAATTTATTAAAAATCTAGAAAAATCATAAATACATTATAAAAATATAAAAGTCCAAAAATATTTTATTTCCTGAATTTTGCTTATTTTTCCATGTTTTTATAAATACCTTATCTCTCTCTTTTCTTATTTTGTATATATATATATATTATTTTATAAATTGAAAGAAAAAAATATAAAAATATAAAATATAAAAAGAAAATACAAAATTAGAAATATAAAATCAAAAATAAAATAAAAAAACATATAAAATAAAAAAACCCAAAATAGTATTTATAGGCAAATACATCACATTCATATTTTTAAGCATTATTGCCCCGATCTATCCTGCTTGTTCCCTGTATTCGACACTCTACACATACTTGCACCTATACACACTTTTGTTGTAGAGTTATAATAAATTTTAACTCCGCACCATTTTTCATTATTTGATCTCTGTTGTGGGTTAATTGTTGATTTACCCGGGTTTCGTGAGCGGTCGCCTCAGCGACATTGTGATCCCGCCTTGTGTGGATTACTTTAGACCCTCGCAAAAAAACGTGTTTATCAAATGGCGCCGTTGACGGGGAGCAACAACGCTTAGTTCGGCTTTTTGCTTGATTGTGATCATTTTTCTATTTTTGCAGTTTTATTTATTTGTTTTTTATTTGATATAATTGGTTGACTTGTCTAATCATCTTCTTTGTTGACTTTGTGCGAGGAACCGCAGATTAAGGGAGGTGCTTCACCCTAGGCGCATGCACACCCACGTGAAGGCGGTGTGAGCATCAGACCTAGCATCAAAGGAGGCTCGGAGGACTTTGAGAAGACAGTCACATTTTGAGCATTTTTATTTTTTTGTATTTATTTTTGTAATTTTAGTGAGAGAGAGACTCTATTATTGTTATAATACAGGTACCCTGAACTCTGGACATTCGGGCCGAATTTCCAAGTGTTTGTACACTTGGGGGCTCACCGCGTTTTTCACGGTTTTCTTCGTATTTTTTTATTATTTATTTTTCGGTTTTGTTTTCTTTCTTTTGTGTGATTGAGTCTTAGCTGTATGAGTTGCTTGATGTAGTATTAGGTCCAAACACTTAATATATATGCATGTGCCTATAGTCTCGTTTGGACTTAGTCAAATTTCATCGGCTTGCATCTGCATATAGATTAGGTTTCAATTCTGCTAAGCATCCTTGCATGTAGAGTGCTGGAGGTAAGGTGAGCATTTACGCTTTAGCATTCATCATCGTTTGCCGCTCGCATTGCTTTTCTGCCTCTCCCTCTGATTTTGACCACCTAGGTGCTAAGTAAAATTGATTCCTCATTAGGCGCATGCATTTCTCATTTAAAATCCAAAAAAAAGTGATAACAAATAAAATTGGGACTGCTAAAGTTACTCGACCCTAAAATCAATCAAAAAGAAAAATCTTGTATTGGGGCGAGTAATCCCCTCATTGTCTTCGCTTTTACTTGCTCGTGCACACCCTAAGAATTAGTGCCAAAATCCCATTTCAGCCCTTAAGTGTTGTGCAATGTTTGACTTCTCACCTAACTCTAAAATAGACAAGATAAAAAGATCGCATTTGCGGTCTCTACCGTGTTGAGTAGGTGAATTGAGGGTTTGTCTTGTGTGAGTTTGTTTGTGCTTGCTTGTGTGTATACTAGATCATCCCTGCGCATTTGCACCTTCTTCTTCACTCTCTTGACTTGACCTTCGTGCCTTCGTGCTCTCCCGATCATTTCCTTTTGTTTCGAGATGGCCGACTGGAGTGATTTTTGTTCGACCTTCACGGATCCCTCGTACCCTCCATTTGGTTCACCTTACTTTTATCAGGAGGAACCTCCTCCTATTTTTTTCTGATTTCTGTACATACCCACCTCAGCCACAGTATCAGCCCTCAGACTTCTATCCACATCCACCTCCACCTTCTTACTTTCCACCTTCACATCCACTCGAGACTGATCTGTTGGAGTCACCTCCCTCGATCTCCATGAGCGCTATTTTGAACCGAATGATAGAGCACATTAATTCGATGAATGATGATCTTGCTATCTTGAGGAAAAACCATATTAACGCTCCATTCATCAAGGTTACGAATTTCCTTGTGGGTGATCATGGGAGATTACAATCGCCCAAAACACAAAAAAATGAGAAAAACATAAAAACACAAAAAGATTTTAGGAGCTTCACGATCGAGCCAAGTTCTGAGGAGAGGGGCCAATTGCCCAATCATTTGACCACGCAACCTTTCACACCTTGTCCCACCTTTGACCGTGAGGATGCCGCTGTACAGATTGCTCTTGGCATGCCTCGTGTATATGCTGATTCCGACTTCTTCCCTTGTATAGAGGAGGTACAAAAATTCAAAAAAAATATTGACTGAACCTGAAGTCGTGGCCACCATTCATGAGATTATACATGCCCTACTTCAGCAGGCCATGATCCAATTATCTGCTCCTCCTCCCAAGAAGAGAAAGCGGAGAAGCAGATCTGAGCATCATCTCTTGACCATGACCACTGCCTATGCCATCACCCACCGTCCCATTCCTTAGAAGAGGAACACAGCTACACCATTCATCACCTGCACCATCTCTGACCATACTTGTGATCACACTCTCCTAGACAACAGTGCTTCGATTAGCATATTACCCTTCTCACTGGTACAGTCTCTTCACTTGGGACCTCTCAAGAAAACCAGGATGACCGTTCAGTTTACTGATGGATCAAAATAAAGAGGCCGAACCGTATCCTTGAAAATACCGTCATTTCTATTCAGGGCATGAGCTATAATGTCGATTTTGTCGTATTGTCCATGAAGACCTCCACAGGGGAGCCCTCTCCAATCATCCCGGGACGACCATTCCTCGCCTCTGCGAGGGTCGTTATTGACTATGGACCAGGAGAGATTCGCTTCCGTCCTGTTGACGAGAGCAATGTGACCACAACCGCATCCACTACCGAGCAGAGGCCTGCACCTGATGCACCTTCACCAATTCTAGCTGACTCCGAGGCCTATGACCTATCTGACGATATTGGAGAAGTTTGGTTTACGACCGCTGATGAGACCCGAGAAATCCTACGAAAGGGGGAAGACTCGGAAAGCATGGACCTTGAAGTTCCTCCTTCTGGTGTGTGGCGATGTGTTGATGAAATCCGCGAGATTTACATGATTGATATCATAGAGCGGAGGGCAGACATCAAGACTAGACAGGACGAACCTGGTTTGACTTCTTCCACTGATAAGTCCGTTCCTGGTAACTCAAATGTGGTTATGATTGAGGCCGATTATGATCTTAACGCTTTTTTTCAGAAATTCAGGTCTTTTGATGAAAAAAATGATCCGGTTGAGATTCTTGAGGAGGAACTGAGTTCGACTACTTCCACTGATGACTTCGTTCCTTTTGGTTTTGACCTGAATGAGACCTCGTAGGACGACTCTGATGTTACTTCTTTCACTGATGATGAGTTTCTTCCTTTTCACTTCGATATCGGCGAGACCCCCAAGGGAGAACCTATCCATACTACTTCCATTGACCAGTTCGTGCCTTTTCGATTTGACTCCACTGAGGACCTTCACCCTATCGACCCTGATCGGTTAGTGTCTACTGTGGACCCTGATGTCGACCTGCACCATACCAGATCCATTCCTCAGCGGTCCCGCAAGAAGGTTCGCTCTCTACCTTCTTGATCCTGTGTACATCCATCTTTGTTGTATATTCTCTCTCGTGTATCTCTGTCTATCTTATGTATCTCGCTCATTCACCCATTCTCATATATGCCTTGCTTAGGATGTACTTTGTCCTAAGTATAGGGGGGTCGATGAGCCGAATATTCATTCGTCGTTTCGTTTCATCACTCCTATTGTTGCCTATACTTAGGGCTTCTTTTACCCTAAGTATAGGGGGAGTGATGCGTACATCCGTTTCCGTCTTCTTCCATCTCTTTTCTTCTTTTCTTCTTTTCCATTTCTATCTTCTTTATCTATCAAAAAGGTGTCGCCCCTTGTAGACATGCTTCTATATTTAGGACGTACTTTGCCCTAAGTATAGGGGGGTGTGCACCTCGAGTTTTCAATCTTTTCGATCCTCTCTATTGTCTCTTCTTCTTGTATATACTTAGGGATATCTTACCCTAAGTATAGGGGGAGACAATCTGAGTACGATCTGTTCATTCCCACCCGTGACCCTCTCCGCTTTGTGTACAGTCTGCTAAACTTAGGATTATTTGATCCTTAGTATGGGGGACGGTCGACTTCTCATTTTTTCATTCCTCTCTTATTCGTTTATGGGACCAAACCTAACTTCCACACAGTAACTCCAAAAAATATAAAACCACCACTATTGAATAGCTATTGAAAAGTATATACAATTAGAGTGATTTTGCTATGTTTTAAGTTTTTATTTGAAAGATATAGGCCTGTGAAGTTTGGTTTTTTGGCTTTTTATTCTGGGTATAAAATGAACACAGTGTATTATTTTTGTATAAACTCAATTTTCTATTTTTATTTACATTATTATCTATAACTTTTATGTACAAAGTTTCTTTATTTGGTGAATAAATAATAAAGAATAAAATAGGTGTCAAAAATGCATAATTAATGAATAAATAAATGAGGTATTTATTGTTTTTTGGCCTTATCCCCCCCTACTTTATTCCTTGTCGATCAACTCCATTCTAAACTTGGTCTCGAGGTTAGGGTCATAAAATATTTTCAATATTTTATTCCTTTTTCTTTTCTACTCTTTATTCTATAATTTTGGCATTAAAAACCTTATTTTATGTACAATAAACACAATAAATAATAGATGCTATTATGTAAAAATTAATGTTGTTTACATGCATTTGCTGGGGTTTTAAGACCAAAATAATAGAATAAAGGTGATGAAGTGAAGATTCACCACTGATGAGAAAGGTAAAGACCTTCAAAGCACGGCTCGTACCATGAGCTACACACCGAAGAGAAGATGTTACTTGCAATGAGACTTACTCTTCAATGACCATGCTTAAACCCATCAGAATATTTCTAGCTATAGCTACACAGGTTGACTATGACATCTTCAAGATGTGAGTCCATGTTGCATTCCTCTATGAATACCTCTCCGAGGTTATTCATATGAAGTAGCCCCAGTGCTTCATAGTTGAGGAAAGCAAATTTTGCAAGATGAATAAATCCATCTATGGACTCAAATGAGCTTATTGTAGTTCGAACACTGGATTTAATGAAATTATAAAGGTTATAATTTCATATAGAATCCTGATGAGCCATGTGAAGCTTAGTAGGAGTGTCATTGTGTTCATCATGCTAACTGTAGATGATATCCTAATCATTTGGAATGATATAAGGATAATAATAAGTGCTTTATAGTCTGGCTATTCCATACCTTGAGATATGATCTTAAGGATACCTTTTAGATCTTAGTTCTGAAATTTTTAGAAGCAAAGAAAAGAGGGTATTGGGACCGTCACATTAGTGATACACCTTGGACATTTCCATTTTCTGGACAATTCAAATAAAGCTTCCTTCCCTTAAGATATGGTACTGACTTATCTAAAGGGATAACACCTCAAAGAGTTGAGGAAGTAAATGCTAAAACTGCTTGTCCTTGTGCATCAGTTACGAGAAGCCGGGTGTATTCTATATATGTACAAAAGACAGATGTATGCCATGCAGTGGGAGTGGTAAACTGTTACTAATCCTACTATTGTGATAAAACACTTGATTGCAGTAATAACAATATCTTCATAAATGACAAGATTTTAGAGATAGTTATCTCTAAGTCTTATCTTCAAGAAATTATGACTTTATAGATAGTGATCTAAAAGGTCTTGACTGTGGATACCTAAGGAGATAGAGATCTCTGAAAATAAGAGTATTCTTATAAGGATAATAGAAATGAAAATACTGGTTATGATAATTATTGAGCTATAGTGTCAAGGACACTATAACTAACAAAATTGAGTATCGGTTGCATAGGATGCAACATTCGCATTGGACGCGAACTGTTACTGGGGATATGCAAGTGTCGTAAAAGGACTTGGCGTAGTCTCTCGGGAATAAAGTGGTTGATCATCTTACCTAGCTATTTTTCTAAGTAGCCTAAGATTGTCACATGAGTGCGGGTTTAAATATTATCCCATTAATGGCTCTTTGGGCTAGTGGGAGATTGCTAGACATGCGAGCCCACGGCGAGCCATTATGCAATAAATGTTATTGCAGATATCATTCCCTGATCTGAAATGAAGAATGACTAATTTTCATAATAGGTCCCTTAGTACAATTAGGGTTATGTACCATGGCCATCTTGATGATCATATAGCTGCTGATTCAATTATTGAATCATAGAGGCTGGTTCTTGGATGAATATCTAAAAAGTTAGATTGAGGACTCATCAAGCACCGTCAAATGATTGTTAAGAGATGATCTCCAGCCTGAGTAGGAGATGGCAATCCTTTCTTATTTGGTTGATATTTGACCGACCTCTTGATGCAGGTCCTCTGCATGGGAATAGAAATTCGGAGGTGTCAGACTACTTAGGTCAAAGAGTTGACTTAACGAGATCGAGATAACCAAAGACCTATGTCGTATGCTGTCATGATATAGGGACACATCCTCTGACCGGAGACGGTTGTGTTACTATATGTTTAAGTATTATGTACATTTGGCAGACCAATAGATTAATGACCTAACCAAGATCTATACACCAGTACGTTGGTGTGCATGCAAGGACATATGGGTAATATTATCTCTCAAAGGGATCATACAGGTTCATTACTGAACTGGAAGACATGAGCTCACTTATGAGATATTGGGAAGAATGAAATTCCACATGTGGTTGTCTCGCTTTTGGAAGCTTGACTGAATTTGTAAGGTTTGATATATGCTTTTGGAAAGTATATGATCAACACCTAGGTATGATATATGCTTTTGGAAAGTATATGATCAATATCGACTCCCAACGATCGAATGAGAACCTTAATGATAAAATCTTGAAGGAGATAGTCTAAAAGAGATCTAAAACTTCGTATTTGTTCTGGGTCTTCCAGTATGCAGGATGTACACGTATTAGGAATGCCTGAGTGTGATGGGATCAGAAATGATTGTATAACCATGGCGCTTCCATTCCGAGGGAGTGATGAAACATGTCTGGATTTTAGTGACTCCTCTCATAGAGAAGTAATATGATATTGTCAAAATGTTGGACATTGATCTGAATGTGAATTAGATGTAATGAGAAGATTAGATTTGCGGACTTGATTTAATCAAGCATCTATGGGAGGTCCGCAAGTTCTGGATTTGAGATGTGATCTCAATATTCAAGTCACTATATGTGGAACAATACAATCGTTCGGTCCTTATCTCCAAGTATCCGCAGAGAAAGTGCATTATCCTTGAAAGAGTTCATCGATAATTTCATTGCTGATATATGTATCATAGCATTAAAAAATGTATAATTAAATGTGATTCAATTATCATGAATAATATGAAATTGATTCATAGGAGAGTTATCTGAGATAATTAAATGTGATTTAATTATCAAAAAGATGTGAATAATGTGAATGTGATTCATGTTATTTGGGCACATGAGAATAGAGATCCAAGATGATTAAATGTGATTTAATTATCGTAGATATGAATAATGTGGATAGCACTATCCATATTAATCAGGTATATTATAAATGTGATTTATAATATATTAGAGAGTGCATATTGTGATTTATATTTGTTTGTTAATTATTTATGTGAATTGGATTCACATTAGATGATCAATTGAAGATATAATTTACATTTTGTTTTGGGATGTGAATGTGATTCAAAATTTTCCAATGGCATGATTGCAATATTCACAAGATAATTTTGAATTATCTTTGTGAAATAATTCACAACAAATGTTGTTGTAAATCTTGGAGATCTCATGAGATATTGAGGAGATAGACCCATTCTCCCCTTTGTTTAAGGGATAAGGCCAATCTTCTCATTATCTCTGAGATTAATTAATTAATTTGATTTGAAATTAAGTATATTGATATATATATATATATCAATTTGAATTAATTGTTGTTGTGTTTTTACAACAACATCATGACCATTGAAAGAAATACAAATCAATCTCAACCATTGATTTTGTGTTGTCCATGGATTGAGATCCATGGATCTCAAAACCCTATATAAAAAGAGGCACCCTTGCTCTTTGAGTTACACACATTTACAACAACAACATGTTCTCTCTTTCTACATGCCAAATGCTCTCTCCCTCTCTCTCTTGTGGCCGTCCACCATGGAGCCCTTGAGAGAGTCGCCATCGCCGCAGCATTGTCGTTATGCTGCCGGAGTATTTGCTCATGGATCTCCATCTCTTTTAGTGTGCCTCGCTCGAGAAGAAGACATCGGATCTTATGTGACAAGATATGGAGATTCGCCGCTTGGATCATCAACATGGATTGTGAGAATTACATGTCTCATCAACGTGCTCGCAAGTGTCTCCTCCATCGGATCGGACTTGAGACAGGAGGTCTCTTCGTTTGGAAACTCGATCGCAACCATGCTTCAAGAGGTAAACCTTATACCTAATTGTGGTTTAGATGAAACGATCCGAGAAAGGTTCTTGGATCATGTGGTTTCTTCACATTAAAATTTTTAAATTCCACTGCCTCGAGCAACTAGTACGACTAGTAGCTCTTGATCACATACGATGCGATCATCACGCTTCCCTGATGCACTTGAGGATCTCCCCATATCCTTCATAGAGTTCCTGGAGCAACTCCGCCACCAAAGTTGAGGCTCGATTCAAGTCTCCTATGTGTACCTGGACCTGCAGGAGTATGCGATGCTCGGAGGCAGAGCTCTGTCAAGGTTTGTTTGCAGCTGGAAAGGAAGGAAGCGGCGAGGGGTGGTACTTTGATCTCCGACAAAGATGATCAGACCTAATCTCAATATGATGAACTATATATGAGGGGTCAGGTGACATGAGGAGGCAGACGGTGGCTGGGCGATATGATCTGAATGGACAAATGGTTGAGATGGAGCTCTGACCCGATGGTCGGAGCAAAGATGGCAGACGGCGACTGAGGGAGTAAATAAACAATGCATGATGAAATAGAAGGTAGATGAGGGGTACATGATTGTGTTGCTTTGATCAATGACGTAAGGCAAAGGTGGAGGTGGGGTTTTGGCCTCAAACGGGGTGCGGAAGACCTGGGAGGCTAGTCGCAGCAGAGCTCCGACCAAGAGATGAGTTGCGTCCAATGAGGCACCAATTTTAGCTCCCAAAGGCTGCTCGAGGACCCTGTCACTGTCCTAGATATTCCAGTGGATGAAAGGAGGTGAGAGGGACGAGTTGAGTTGTAGTGGAGCTGAAGAGAGGATTTATAGGTGCCCTAGGGTGTCTAGAAAGATCAAAAGAAAGTACACAACCCTAGGAGGATTCAGACCTTCCTAGGGATCTGCAAGGATCACCGATCATTGGTGAAGAATCGGGTTTGCAAAGGACAAAAATGTTCGGACCCAGGCAGAAAAATTACGAGAAATTGGGTTCGGCGAAGAGATGCCCGGGTCGGGCTTGGAGGAGTATAGGTTGACCCGGGTTGAGCAATCAGGAAATTCATAATTGAAAAATCAAAAAATAGTTAATAAAAAATAGAAAATGATTTTAAAATAAAATGGATAAAATGAAAAATGTTTATTATTTCATAAACTATTTTTTGTGATTTTTAATTATTATAATAATAAATATATACGGTATGTACAATATATGGTATTATGTACAGATATAATATACCTATATATTATATACATGTATTTTTACTTTATTAAATACATTAGTTTTATATTTTATTTATAAAATATTGTAAAGTGTATAAAAATATTTTTATTTTATTTTTACAAATTAATTATAAGTATTAAACAAATAGGTATTATGTACAATATATACATGTTTGGTAGTTTGTACAATGAAAAGGGGCTTTTATTTTTTAAATTTAATTTTTATTTTATGAGTTTTATTTAAAATTTATATAATTATGAGAAATATATACAAGTGTTAAAAATACAATATATATATATAAATTATTTACAAAAGATATATATATATATATATATATATACAGGGAAAAGGGAACCTACACCCATGTGTAGGTAACTTTCCTACATCCACCTCTTTTTTCTTCATTTTTTTGAATTAATTCCTTTGGGAATTTAGATCACAATATATCACCATGTCGTCATTCAAATTTCAACTTATTTCGAGACTTCTAACTTATCCATCATGATAGTCAAATTTTAACGGTCTCAGATTTGCTGAAATTGATCCCTTCCGATGGAGCTATTAGGAATGTCTGTTTTACATGAAATTTGAAACACATATTTCTTTTAATATTCTAAGTAAATCCCCTAAAGATCCCTTTCAAAAAAATAAAAAAATGATGGAACAAGAGGTGGGTGTAGGAAAGTTACCTACACATGGGTGTAGGCTGCCCAATCCCATATATATATACACACAAAAGTATATGTGTTGTATATTTGTACACATTATAATTTTTTCATTTATTTTTATCATTTTTATTTACACTTTTATTTATAAATTTTATTAAGGAATTTGAATTATTTCGAGATTTTTTTATTTAGGAATAAAAATAGGTTAAGGATATATACATGATGAGTAGTAATGCATATATACAGTGGATAAAGACCTTATCTCTCCCTACTTTATTCCTTGTCGATCATGACAGTATTTGGCCTTCTTTCGGGGTTCGAGTCAGTCTGCAACATCCTTATTTTATTCTTTTTTTCCTTTTTCTTTTCTTCTTTATTCTTTTATTTTGGTCAACAAGAATGTTAATTACACGATATTAACAAATATATGCACAATGCTAATTTATTATATTTGATACATATTTGCAGATATTTTGCATAGTGAATTTTGCTAAAATAAAAGAATAGAGGATGTGAATCATGGATTCATCATTCCCATATACTTTATCTTTGCTATTCCCCTAGCAAACACTTATTTGAAAAAAGAAGTGAAAAAGAAATAAAGAAAAGAAAAACAAAGGATTTAGAACGATATTGATTATTAAACTTATCTTCATAAAATTAGAGTATGGAGCTCAGTCAGATGTTGGATTATTAGTTTGGCGGAACCTCATTAGGAAATGGACTTAAAACCTAACAGACTCTAAGTTCCACAAGACTCCTATTCAGGTCGCCTCAATAGTCAGATCAGAATAAGTCTACATACGCAAACTCTTATGACTATCTTTACTTGTATACTTCCCTAATGATGAAAGGTCTCGTCCATTTCAATTTCATCTTACATTGTAAAATCTTCAACCTTGCATTAAACAATCACACTTTCAACCCTAGGACGAAGTTCTTTATTCTAGTGTGCTTATCATGGCACTTCTTTACTTTGTCCTTAGAGATTGTTTTGTTTTCATATGCATGATTTATATCTCTGAGATCTCATTTAAATCCATATCTTTGTTCTTTCCCTGGTGACAATTCTAGTTGATCTTTTTAATTGCCCATTCTATTTTGTACACTAATTTTGCAGGAAAATGACATGGTTCTCCAAATACTTCGATCATAGAAGTAGAGATCTGAATTTTTCTAAGGCAAATACTACAACAAGCATTTCCTTTTCGTTACAGTATAATTTTTCTGAGCTGAATCCAAAACTTTGTTTGCGTAGTGAATAGCATAAGGGACTCCATCTCTCCTTTGTCCTAGCACAACCCCTACTGCAAAATCAGAGGCATCAGTTGTGATCTTGAAGGGAAGAGAGCACTCGGGGGATTATAGGATGAGAGTTTCCATGATACTTCTTTTGATCAGCTCGAATGCCTTAAGACACTTATGGTCTATGATGAACTTGGTGTCTTTCCATAAGAGCTCAGTCGCAGTCTGGTAATTTTGAAAAATACCTGGTAAATCTTATATAAAATCTGACGTGCCTTAGAAAAGATCACACTTGTTTCACGTTGGTTGGTGGCTTGAGTTTCTTGATCACATCCACCTTGGTAGGGTCAACCTCCATTCCCTTCTTGGAGATGACGTGCCCCAACACGATGCCTTCCTTTACCATGAAATGACTTCTCTTCCAGGAGAGCACCATATTAACCTCCCTACATTTCTCAAGGACTTGGTCCAGGTGTGCAAAACAATCATCGAATGAATCACCATGGACCAAGTAGTCATCCATAAAGACTTCTAGGTAATCTCCAACCATTTCGGCAAATAACGCAATCATGCACAACTGAAAAGTACCAAGGGCATTACCGAGCCTAAAAGGCATGTGCTTGAATGCGTAAGTACCGAAGGGACAAGTAAATGTTGTCTTTTCCTGGTCCTCGGAGGCGATGTCGACTAGATTGGTTCCCGAGTACCCATACGAAAAGAGAAGTATTCTCTTCCCGCCAATCTCTCAGAAATCTGATCAATAAATGGCAGTGGGAAGTGATCCTTCTTCGTTGTGGCATTCAAGCACCTGTAATCCACACAGACACATCACGACGTAGGTACTCGTGTTGTGATCTCCTCTCCTCCTCATTGGTGATAATCTAGATTCCTAACTTCTTCGAGACTATGTGTAAAGGTACCACGCACATGAAGTCTGAGATTGGAAAATAGAACCCCGCTCCACACCATTTTTCTATCTCATTCTGAACAACTTCCCATAAAATTGGAATCAACCTAAATTGGAATTCACGGGAGGGTTTAACATTTTTCCTCGAGGTATATATGATGTGAATAGACATGGCCAAAGTACGGGTCAGGCCGGCCATGGGCCGGGCCGAATGGGTGATGACCACTGGATTCAGCCTCTTAATAAGTCATTTTAATGCCATTGCAGTCGGCCGAATTGGATATGTCAAAAGCTGCTCAAATTAATCTATCAATGAATCCAGCGGTTGATTTATTTTTTTTACTTGGGCAAGCCCAAGGTCGAACTCAGGGACACGATCCTCTTAAGTAACTATCTAGATCTTATTACCTAAATTAAGTGTTAAATAAAAAATCCATAGGTCAATAAATGCACATGAAGACACGATGCAGAAACATGTAGATATACAATTTTTGTTTGATTTTTACTGTGCAAGGAAATGTAAGATTAAAATAATGCATAGATGCCCGAATTATACAAAATATTTGAGCATTTTAAACAAGAGTCATTTTCGGGTTCAAATGACTGAGCAAGTTCCATTGAAATAGCGAATCAAGGCATAAAAAGCATTACATATGGATACTCCATTAATAAAATTAGTCATCAAACTCTAGAGTGTCAAATCATAAAACAATTTATGCCATTGAAAAGATAATGAAACGAGCTTTGAAACGCAACTGAAATCACATCGATCGGAGCTCGGATGCTCAAGATATTCACATAAGAAATTATGGGCATAAATGCAAGAAAACATGAAAATAAAATAGCAAACAAGTCCTTGGAAGGACTGAAAAGTAAATAATAAAAGTCGTGAGGCCTTCACTTATATTTACCCACAAGCATGGGAGTATAATTGCAATTATTAAAACCCACATGGGGTGGGTTGCAAATTACCCAAGGCGCATGTGGTTTCCCTGTGCTATCAGGACCTATTTGCAAATAGCAGAAGTCATGGGGACCCCCTGTAAAATTCCCATCCTGCACATGACTAGCACGTGGGAGATAGGCTCGGTGCTCGATGGAGGTTCGGACTTGGCTCGAAGGAGGCTCGGGCGCCGACTCTGGCTCGGAGGAGGCTTGGAGATGACTCAGGGGTTCCGAGCCTGAAGGTCTGGTGCCTAAGGATGTCAATCTGGGTATGCCCATTGGGTACCCAACCCAAACCCGCCTCATTTAAGGACTCAAAACCCGGCCGATTTGTTTTTGGATGGGTTTGGGTCTTGAATTTACTACCCATGCGGGTATGGGTATGAATTTGGGATTACCTTGTAGGTACCCGAACCTGAACCTGCCTCAAACCCAAATAGATAATAAATATAAATATTAATATAGATATGTTTGTTGCATTTTAGTCAAGCGTATCAAATCCACTTCTTATTTAATAAGTATCAAGTTGTATATATAAAAAAAACTCAATTTTCTCCTCTCTATCCATTTATTCATATTCGACTACTTTTTTATATCTTCAATAAATAAAAATTATCAGCCCAAAAGAATTAAACACCTAATATACACATTACACATCTTTGTGTACTACCATATTACATTGTCATCTTCTGTTTAATCTATATATGAAAATCTATGTACATTTATTAATAACTTAAAATGTTATTATGCCAAATATGTGGGTACCCATTGGGTACATGGGTATCCATCAGGTATATGGGTACCCGCTAGAAATTACTCGTTTAATAAATGGGTGGGGGTATGGGTAGTGATTTTATAAATGGGTACGGGTTTGCGAATATTGATACCCGCCCCAAACCCGACCCGTTGACATCCCTACTGGTGCCGCCTCCCAACACTGACACGTGGTGGCATGTGAATTGTCTGATCTTCAAAGATCATACAGTAGCTGGGAGCTCCTAGGATTGTCGACGTGGCCCATTATGAGCCATTGGATGGCCACCTGGGGTTGCCATCCAACGGTACCTGTAGACTCTAGACCTCTGGCCTCCGTCGTAGGGGAGGTGGCACTATCTGCCCTCTGACGATATTGCTGGAGCTCCGCTCGCTTTTTTGGGCCCGATAGAGCTCCCTGGAGCATCTTGGAGGCTAGACGATGAAGCTTGATACATGAGCGAGGCGAGGAGCTTTTTGAAGCGGACTGTTGATGCTCCTTCGTCAGAGGCGGAGCCAGCAAAATCTGCTCCGATGAAGTCCCGACCATTGAGCTTTGAGCACCTGTAAGATTAATCGATAGCCAAAACGAGGTGCTCGTGTGTGGTGGAGTGAATGAGATGGGTCTCCGACGAGCGGAGGAAGGGGGATTGTATCTCCATCTCCGGCAAAGCAGGAGATGAGTTGGGTCGGACATGATCAGGTACGGGGAAGGGGGAGAAGGCTATAGGATGGGTGCGCGTGGATGATGGAAGTGCAGGGGAGCTAAAGGGATGGAAATCGACAGGTGATAGTGAGTGTGGAAGCTTAATAAAATCGAAGAAAAGTACAAGAAAATACAATGGAAGATCAGAGAACTCACTTGAACTATGGCGGAGGAATGAGCCTGGGCTTGAGGTCCTAGGAGGACCTCCGATCATCGCTGGACTCCCTCGACCACGGGGAGCAGCTCGATGATGGCAGAGCACCGCAAACCTGGCCTACCATGGCCAGGGGTCGACCCCGGGGGCTGTCGTCGTCTTGGCGCCTCAATCGGTCCCCCCCATCACGGGGAGGAGCAGAGGTGCTGGGCGGAGCCCCACGTAAAGGTGGATGGGGATATTAGGCGGCGGCAAGGGAGTATTTGAAGGTGGAAGTGGTAGTTCCGATGAGGGGATGCGTGGATTGCGTGGAGGATATGGAGCGAGAGGAGGGCATACGTGGAGCGAGTGGGTGACAACAAAGAAGAAGGAAGAACATGCTTCATCATGGGGTCGTCGGGGGGTGGAGATGATGGCTGAGAAGATAGGGAAAATGGAAAGGAGGGAGTCGGTTGGATAAGTGGAAGGCGTGGAGAGATGAGTCCAGAGGTAGGCGACAAAGTCTTGGCCTTTGGATCTCGTGATCCAATGGATGAGAAGTTGGCATTAAAGAGCGGCATGGATTAGATCTAGGGCAGCATGATCGATGGTTAGGATATCGCCATGTGGCGAGCAAATAAGGGGGCGGTAACAGATGGATGAGATGTGATATGAAGGGAAATCGAAGGGTGGAGAGCACAACTCATATGTGCGGTGGAGATGGGGGGTTTTAGAAAAGATCGGACGGTGATGATGAAGACACGTGGCGAGAGGGGATAAAAGTGACGGCAGATGGCGGTGATGAGATCAAGCAGAAGGATCGGATGGCTTGGAGTGAAGCGGGAGCGGATGACTAGGATGGAAGGGGAGGAAATCGATCGGATGGTGGCAGATGGAGGCATGTGGCGCGTAAAGAAGCGGACCACGTGGCTCAACCAGAAAGAGCCACGTGGCCCAATCGGATTATTCAGATACAAAACCTTACAAAAGAGGGTGAAAATGGTCGAATTTGGAAAAACGCAAAACATGAAAGTTGTAGATCTCAATGAGATCTACAAGTTTCATGTTGACCAAAAATGGAAATAAGGTCAATAAAAGGGAGAAATATTTTTATGAGTGTTTTTAAGGGCCTAAAAACACTACAATTTGTAGTTTTGTTTTTTTTATTTTTTGTATTTTTAATTTATTCTGAGGCTCAGATATATACAAAGATTTATCTGGTTTTTATTGACACTAGTCTTAGCTAGGGGGTTAATATTGACGAATTAATACCATGAAACTAGGATTCATCAACCTGCTATACGTAAACTATGCTCCTCCTCGAGCATCTCAAAAATGAATGATCTGGATTAACCCCCTTGTGCATGTGCGTACATGATCTAATCCGTTCAAGAACTCCCAATTTTAAAGATCCAAAATCTCGGAGCTCATCCCAGCCTTAAGCAAGAGGTATCCAATCTCTCTTGTTTTCCAGACTCTCTCTTGTATACATATAAGCAAAGGATATGACATTAAGTGTTGACCACGATCACGAGAGTAGAGTCACAATGTCACCCAAGATCCCGGTCCAAGAAATTCTCCTAAGGACACAATCCTCAACTGTAGGGAATAAATCAAATATTACGTCCAATCCACCGTCTCTTTAGTTGTCAGACTTAGAAGTGTAGGTGGCAGGCTAGAGGACGGAGGGTTTAGGATTGTGTCATTTCTTCTCTCCCTCTCATTGAAACAAGGATCCACTCGAGTGCCTTATTACTCAAAGCATATTTTCTGTGTTGCTCAATGCGTCCGTCAAGAGAAGTTGGAGTCGTCTGCACTTGTTTTCCTGGGAGTACACCGGAGTGTGCCTTTTTTAAGTGCATATCGTACCTTCTATACCCATACTTGTAGCATTTACGATGCAGAACCCTTTTTTGGTGCAAGCTCAACTCCTGGTCCTAATAGCGGTGGTCCAAATGGACACTTTGAAATGGTTGGGAGCGTTCGCCTTTGGTGGATGCTCTTTGATGATTAACTTTGTGGAATGAGAGCTTTTATTCAACATTTATATTTCTTTACTTTATTTTTTGCTAGCTCTACTGCTTTTACCGAGAGTTGGCGCACACTGATCAACATTTTTATTTTATTTACATCATGGCACTTAGGTAGATGTCAAGAGATTAGTACAAGAACCAAGTTCTCATACTGGCTAAAAATGCTGATACTCAGATTTCATGAATCCTTCAATGATTTTATCCCATCCTCGAGCATCATTAGATCAAGTCCAGACTTGAATCCCTCATCCCAGTCCCTTAATTGAAATTTCAACTCATCTCATCGAGACCGCGGTCGTGTATGTTAAGTGTTGATCATATTCTTAAGGTAGGAGACTAAGCATGCAATATAGCACGCAAATCTAGCAAACTAGGGAAATATGGATAATTAAGTCTAAGACCCTGATGGCTAAGGCTGGTTAACCTAAAATCTTAAGACCTTTCAAACCGAGTGTTCTCAAACATCACCGATCATGTATGGAAGTGAAATTGTAGTGGATTTAATCCAACTCCTTCATCCATTTTTTTGAATTTTTTTGAAACTTTAAAAGACCTAATGACTGCCTAAAGATGCATATGCTTTCGGCCAATATAGGTGTAAGTACAGGCCGTAGAACGAAACCCGTTACTTGAGGACGGAGCCTTACGTGATGTCCTCTAAGCCACCTACTCTGTTAAGGGAAACCCTCATTGAAAAGCGGCTACTTATTTGCGTTTAGTAGTCAATTTGACTCTTAAAATATTTTTGATTTTTTTTCATTTTTATGGATTTTTTTGAATAAAATTAGAACACAAGTTAGACTCATTTTCCTTGAAATAAAGAAAATATTTTCCAAACCATGTCACACATATAGATTTTTATAAATATTTTTCAAATGATTTTTCAAAATAAGATAAACTCATTTTTCAAATCAGTTTCAAAAATATTTTTCTTGAAAATAGTGTAACATAGTATAGAAAAGCCTTAAAATATCTTGTCCACTTAGTTCATAAGAATATACTCTAGCCAAAAAAGTTTAAAATTTTCAAAAAAATTTAAAATATAGCTAAAGTACATATGTTGTGTATACGGTATACCCCCTATACTTAAACTTTGCTATGTTCTCATAGCACTAGATGATACAAAGCCAAAGCTCCATTTAAGTATGGAGGAATATACAAGAACTAAGGAGGACGCCTCCTATACTTAGGTTAGAAATAACCTAAGTATCAAGGGAAGGAAAGATGAGTAAGAAAAATCATGAGGACTCAGATCCCCCCTATACTTAGGCTGAGAGTAGCCTAAGTATAGAGATGGATAATTGATGTTGGGAAGACCTGAGGTGAACGAAGAAGTTAGGATGGATATGCAAGTGAGTGAATGAATCTTCGGAGATGAATGGAGTACATGCGGTCTAGGGGAGGGTGTCGGAGCAACCAAGGCTCAATCAAGCATGCAATACCATCTGAATTCACCAACTCACACGTGAAACCAACAAGTGTTGGTTTAATTATCTTGTCATTTTTATTGGTGATTAAAACAATCTAATTTACGCAAGGATTAAAAACATGTTGAAGCGAAAATCATCCTATGTAAACAAGGGTGTTGCTCTCCCAAAACATTATTTTACTCCATTTTAGGTCAACTTGCATTTATCAATCCCAATTTTAAGCTTAAGGTTATCACTGTTTAAATGAGAATAAACCAATTATTCAATCGTCTACTGCTCATTCCGAATTTCCATTAACATAGGTGATCAAGCCAGGAAGGGAGGTCAAGAAAAAGCCATGCAGTCGATAAAATCATGAACTATGCTAAGAGAGAAAACTCACAGTGCCTTGAGCAAAAATTTCATGAAAACCAGACTAAATTAAAAACCAATGATCAGATGTATGCAAGTCGATGAAAAATCGTACCTAACATGTTTCTATTAACGAGAAAGAATGTATTTTATTTTGGCTAGGTGAAGCGATGTTTACATGCATCTAGAATTAATGTGTGTCCTACCTACTATCAAACATAGAACAAAATGTTAGAATAGCTCAGAGAGCCGAATGCCTGATCCTAGTTGACACCAAAGTGGGGAGATCCCCACACAACCACAGAGAACTTCTTTCATTTACACACGTGACTCTTCGAACGAAGACCGTTGTAAAGACGGTTATTACATAAAAAAATAAAAATGCAAGACAATAGTTTTTTTCTTTTCTTCTATTTTTCTCCAATGTTTCTTCTGTGACTCCTCGCAGCGGAAACTCCCGCTCCTAGCCTCCTTGAACATCATGGGCCCTGCAACAAAAAATACATTAGTTATCCATCAAAGAAAGATTAATAATGCAAGACAACAACATGACTTACGAATTAGAAATTAACACTCAATTAAATAAATAAAAATCCAAAAAAACAAAAGATGAGTCGGGTCCCCATCAATGGAGCCATTTGACGATCCCTGGATTCGGCCTCTTAATAAGTCATTTTAATGCCATTGTAGTCAGCCGAATTGGATATGTCAAAAATCGCTCGAATTGATCTATCAATGAATCCAACGATTGATTTATTTTTTTTTACTTGGACAAGCCCAAGGTTGAACTCAGGGACACGAGCCTCTTTAGTAATTATCTAGACTCTTATTACCTAAATTAAGTGTTAAATTAAAAATTCACATGTCAATAAATGCACATGAAGACACGATGCAGAAACATGTAGATATGCAAATTTTGTTTGATTTTTAATGTGCAAGGAAATGCAAGGTTAAAATAATGCATAGATGCCCAAATTATACATAATATTTGAACATTTTAAACAGGAGTCAATTTCGGGTTCAAATGACTGAGCAAGTTCCATTGAAATAACGAATCAAGGCATAAAAAGCTTTACATATGGACACTCCATTAATAAAATTAGTCATCAAACTCTAGAGTGTCAAATCAAAAAACAATTTATGTCATTAAAAAGATAACGAAATGTGCTTTGAAACGCAACTGAAATCACATCAATTGGAGCTCGGGTGCTCAACGTATTCACATAAGAAACCAGGGGCATAAATGCAAGAAAATGTAAAAATAAAATAGCAAATAGGTCCCTAGAAGGACTGAAAAGTAAATAACAAAAGTCACGAGGCCTTCCCTGATATTTACCCACGCGTATGGGGGTATAATTGCAATTATTAAAACCCATAGGGGGTGGGACACAAATTACCCCAAGTGCATGTGGTTTCCACGTACTATTATGACCTATTTGTAAATATCAAAAGTCGTGGGGGCCTCCCTATAAAATTCTCATCCCGCACGTGACTGGCACGTGGGAGATAGGCTCGGTGGTCGATGGAGGTTCAGACTTGGCTTGGAGGAGGCTCGGGCGTCGACTCTGGCTCGGAAGAGGCTCGGAGATGACTCAAGGGTTCCGAGCCTAAAGGTTTGGTGTCGCCTCCCAACACTGACATGTGGTGTCCTGTGAACCGTCTGATCTTCAAAGATCATATGGTAGCAGGGAGCTCCTAGGATTGTCGACATGGCCCATTATGAGCCGTTGGATGACCACCTGGTGGTGCCATCCAACGGTACCTATAGACTCTGGACCTCTGGCCTCCATCGCGGGGGAGGCGGTGCTATCTGCCCTCCGGCGATACTGCCGGAGCTCCGCCTCGCTTTTCTGGGTCCGATAGAGCTCCTCGGATCATCGTAGGCAAGACGATGAATCTTGATGTACGGGCGAAACAAGGATCTTGGGCTTGAGGTCGTCGTCTTGGCACCTCAATCGGTCCTCCCCCTGTCACCAATTTTTAATGTGCAAGGAAATGCAAGGTTAAAATAATACATAGATGCTCGAATTGTACAGAATAATTGAGCATTTTAAACATGAGTCAATTTCAGGTTCTTAAGCAAGTTCCATTGAAATAACAAATCAAGGCATAAAAAGCATTATATATGGAAACTCCATTAATAAAATTAGCCATTAAACTCTAGAGTGTCAAATCAGAAAACAATTTATGCCATTAAAAAGATAATGAAACAAGCTTTGAAACACAATTGAAATCACATCGATCAGAGCTCGAATGTTCAAGATATTCACATAAGAAACCAGGGGCATAAATGTAAGAAAACATGAAAATAAAATAGCAAACAGGTCCCTGGAAGGACTGAAAAATAAATAACAAAAGTCACAAGGCCTTCCCTGATATTTACCCCCACGTGCGGGGGTATAATTGCAAATATTAAAATCCACAATGGGTGGGTTGCAAATTACCCCAGGTGCATATGGTTTCCATGTGCTATCAGGACCTATTTGCAAATAGTAGAAGTTGCAAGTACCTCCTTGTAAAATTCCCATCCCGCATGTGACCGGCACGTGGGAGATAGGCTCGGTGGTCGATGGAGGTTCGGACTTGGCTCGGAGGAGGCTCGGGCGTCGACTCTGGCTCGGAGGAGGCTCGGAGATGATTCGGGGGTTCCGAGCCTAAAGGTCTAGTGCCGCCTCCCAACACTGACACATGGTGTCCTGTGAACCGTCCGATCTTCAAAGATCATACGGTAGCTGGGAGCTCCTAGGATTGTCGATGTGGCCCATTATGAGTCATTGGATGCCCACCTGGGGGTGCCATCCAACAGTACCTGTAGACTCTGGACCTCTGGCCTCCACCGCGGGGGAGGCAGCGCTATCTTCCCACCGGCGATACTGCTGGAGCTCCGCCTCGCTCGTCCGGGCCCAGTAGAGCTCCCTGGAGCATCCTGGAGGTTGGACGATGAAGCTTGATGCATGGGCAAAGCGTGGAGCTTTCTGGAGTGGATCGTCAATGCTCCTTCGTCGGAGACAGAGTCAGCCAATTCCGCTCCGATGAAGTCCCAACCATTGATCTTTGAGAACATGCAATATTAATCGATAGACAAAGCGAGGTGCTTGTGCGTGGTGGAGTGAATGAGATGGGTCCCAGCGAGCGAAAGAACGGGGGGACTGTATCTCCATCTCCGGTGAAGCAGGAGATGAGTTGGGACGGACATGATCAGGCACGGAGAAGGGGGAGAAGGCTATAGGATAGGTGCATGTGGATGATGGAAGTGCGAAGGAGCTAAAGGGATGGAAATCGACAGATGATAGTGATTGTGGAAGCCTAATAAAATCCAAGAAAAGTACAAGAAAATGCAATGGAGGATTAGAGACCTCACTTGAACTATGGCGCAGGAATGAGCCTGGGCTTGAGGTCCTAGGAGGAACCCGGTCATCGATGGACTCCCCCGGCCACGGGGAGCAGCTCAGCAGTGGCGGAGCACTGCAAACCTGGCCTACTATGGCCAGGGGTCGACACCGGGGGCCTTCGTCGTCTTGGCGCCTCAATCGATCCTCCCCCTATCACTGGGAGGAGAGGGTCTAGGCGGAGCCCCACGTAAAGGTGGACATGGATATTAGGCGGTGGCAAGGGAGTATTTTAAGGTGGAAGTGGTAGTTCCGATGAGGGAAGGTGTGTATTGCGTGGAGGATATGGAGCGAGAGGAGGGCAGACGTGAAGCGAGTGGGTGCTAGCAAAGAAGAAGGAAGAATAGGCTTCATCGTGGGGTTGTCGGGGGGTGGAGATGATGGCTGAGAAGGTAGGGAAAATGGAAAGGGGGAAGCCGGTTGGAGAAGTGGAAGGCATGGGAGAGATGGGGCCAGAGGTAGGCGACGAAGTCTCGACTGTTGTATCTCATGGCCCAATCAGATTATTCAAATACAAAACCTTGTAAAAGAAGGTGAAAATGGGTGAATTTGAAAAAACCCAAAACATGAAAGTTGTAGATCTCGATGAGATCTACAAGTTTCATGTTGATCAAAAACGGAAAAATGGTCAAACAAAGGAAGAAATATTTTTATGAGCATTTTTAAGGGCTTAAAAACACTACAATTTGTAGTTTTGTTATTTTTTGTATTTTTAATTTACTCTGAGGCTCAGATATATACAAAGATTTATCTAGTTTTTACTGACACTAGTCAATTCTAGGGGGTTAATATCTGCGAAATAATACCATGAAACTAGGATTCATCAACGGGTCAGGGTTCTAAAACCCCTTCTCCAAGGCTCGGCCCATCCCGGTCCACGGGCCATACTTCAAGGCCCAAACCCGGTCCATAGGCCGAATGTAAAGTATTTTTTTGTTAATTATCTAATCAAATTTATAGAGATAATTAAGTTTTTTTAGCATCATCTAATCTTTTTAAATCCAAGTAACCAAAATATGTGTTACTTTGCATGTAAACTATAAAATAAGATGTAATATTGTTAATGTAAAACAAAAACTTGAAGTATATTATATTAAATGTATCTAAAATATAGTTTTTAAACATATATTTTTATATGTGCGGGCCGGGCCAAGTTTTATGACACATGCCCATGGCCCGCCCAATTGACGGGCAGGCCAAAGAACGGGCCAGGCCAGGCCAGGCCGGCCCATTCCCGAAATCTCTTGGCCCAAGCCCGACCCATGAGTGGGCTGGGCTGGCAAGGCGGGTGGGCCCCCAACCCATTGTCAAGGTCTAGATGTGAACAAAGAGCTGGGTTAATTCCTGGGAGATCCGACAATTTCTAGCCCATTGCCTTGTGGTTTTTCTCTATAACTTCTAGCAGGCGGGTCTGCTGCTCTTCAGTCAGATGTGAGATAATGATGATCGGAAACTTTCCCTTAGGTCCTACAAGGAAGGAATATATAAGAGTAGGGGGTAATGGTTTGATCTCGGGTATATCTGTATCGTCCAAGAAATCTGGCTCTATTACTGTTGAATCTTATTGTGATGTGGGTGGATCTTGCGTAACTTCATCTACCACCAAATGAACGACTTCGGTGGTCGGATTGCCAGATATGTGTCTTATTTTGGCAAAAGCCACATACGACCCGTATTCCTCACTCCGAGATTGTTCTAAAAAAGATGGGACAAACATGTCTAAATAGACCTCTAAGTCTTTGGGAGTGTAGGATGATGCATAGAGAATGTCTCCTTGAATGACCTGGCATACCAAATGATCGACAATGTCCTCTCCATATGAGAGTGATTCCTTAATTTTGGTTGGGTTTTGTCTCCATCGCCCAACTGTCGTTATTGTGCTACAGTCAGCCTCTGATTCAGAAGTTCCTGACTCTATGTCGGATTATGTATCAGGTCTCTGGAATCTAGTCTGCTTCATTTCTAGTTCAACATCTCCAATTTGGATTTTCCCAAAGGTGTAGACAAATAGGGCTCATGCGGTCCTAAGGAAGGGCTGACCTAAGATCATCTGGGAATCTTTCCAATTCATGGGTACAACCATGTCAAGTACTATAAAATCCAATGGATAATCATGTCCTTCGATATTGATTACAGCATTCCTGTTCTCACCCCTAGGTCTCTTAGTTTATGTATCTGCAAATTTTAGTACGGCTCTTGACGTACAAAGTGGCCTCGGATTCAAATGTTCATAAAGTGTAGTGGGCATGAGATTGATGGAGGAATTGTTGTCTAATATAGTTCTAGAAAACTGGATCTCATTAATCTAGCTAGTCACAAAGTGTGCACCCATATCTGTCTTCTTTATTGGAAGCTTATTTCTGATTAAACGAGATGTAAAGATGGAGAGGATACGCTTCTTTGTTCGACTTGAGTTCTTTCTGCCGACCCTTGTCGGTGTGCATCTCACCTTAAGGTATTTTCTAAAAGCCATATCCCTTTCTATCATCTCGTATAGGGATAAAGTGACCTTGATATTTTCTTTACAGATGCGAGCCATCTCCTCATCATTTTTTGTTTTTTTATGTTCTTCTTTCCAGCCATTAGAGCATGGGGGAAAGGGATTGAGTGATCAGGATCAGGGACTGAAACACCACTTTTATTGGAAATAAAAGTATGTACATGACCATGAATGAGATTGACACCAGGACTCCAACTAGAACAAGGAAAAGAAAATGACAACTATGACTGTGGGGGATGCTACTGTTGTTGTGAGTCCTCTTCTTCTGATTCATACTCGCTCGACTCTGAGGGGTTGTGGTTCTCTGGTGTGGGGGTTGGTGGTCTCTCCTCTTCTTCTTCCCCAAATGTATGCTTAGATGTGGACACTGGGCTATGTCACCATGTTCCTTTGCTCGATCAAACATGGTTATGGTCTTTCCGCTCATGAGAGAAACATGATTCGCATCATCATGCAAAAAGATCTTGTATTCAAGTAAAGGACATTATGAGATTATTACCTGATCTTCATGTCCAAGGTTATTAGGATTAGCTTGGACTTGATCGGGAATTACGGTTTGTGGTGCGGTGTGCTCGTCTCTTCATTTGGAGAGTCGATTGATATCAACCCTCATGTCATGGAGTTAATCTAGAACTCCTTGGAGTTCGAGAAAGATCGAAGAGTAAGACCCATGTCCTTGCATGGCCTTGATGGTACTGGCTCTGATGGCCCTGACGTTGGTACTACTGCTGCTATTGCCGGTTCTGGTAACCTAGGTAGGATTGTTGGTATTGTCGTTGTTGCTGGGGCTGATATCCAAGATGGGACTGTGGTGGACGAGAGTTAGGAGTAGAGTTGGGATCATGTCGATTGACTGGATCAAGAATATACCAAACTCCGTTTATCTCCATGACTTGTGGAGGTTCCTCATAAATTGTCTAGGTCGAGGATTCTTCGGTTTGTAGGGCGAAAAATTGGTCTCCATCCAAGTTGATCTATTGCCCTACTCCTTACCCTTTAATGCGGTGAATCTGGTGCATGGGGGTGGGGGTGTAGTCAGGGCAAGTATCTAGATCTTAGATACCGTATCAGCTTGTTTCTCCATCTGCTTGGGTAGTTTAGACAATTTCTCCATATCAATATATTTAAGAAGTTCGTCCACCTTCTTATAAATATGTTCAACCATGATTAGCTTATAACCAATTATTCCCAATGTCTCCACTTTGGTCGGTAGATAGATTGTTCACGGTCTTCTTTCCCCCTTTTCTAATAACAGCGAAAGGGGGTCGATCATATAGGCCTGGCTTCTGGTTTGTACACGGCTTGTGTCTGCTAATTTCCTGAACACCTTGTAGATTGTGTCCTCATGACACCCCATATAGCCTCCTCCAATAAGAGGCACTGACTAATCCTTACATTTTCGGTTTTAAATCACTTACAAGACTCTGAACCAGCATCATCTTGCTTATGACATGCCTAGGGAATTTTTGAATTAAGTCAATAAACCTCTCCTAGGTTTCATGAAATGGTTCATTGGGATTATGGGTGAAGCTTGTGAGCTTGATCCTCATTTGATTAATTCTACTCATTGGGTAGAATTTCTCTAGGAATAGATCCTTGAATATATCCCATGTTGAGACCACCTCACATAAGTTCTTAGGCCAGTATGCCACCTTATTAGTCAAGGTGAAGGGAGTGGCTCTCAACCTAATATAGTTTTGACTAACCCTGGGGTGAGAGAGGTTGTAACAGACTAGTTCAAAATCCTGAAGGAAAGAGTAGGGTTCTTCATGGTTGTTTCCTCCAAACTTCAGGAGTAGCGCAAGGAAATGCGGTTTGTGTTTGAACACATCTTTGGGGGATACTGGTCTCAGCCAGTTGTAGTCCTCATCAATTTCCAAAAGGTATGTATCTTCCATAGCAGTTGGTCCTAATTTATAGCTCCTTCTAGTTCTGCCAACCGAGCTCTATGCTTATTGTTCAATTGCGGTTATACGAGCCAGGAATGCCATCATTGGATCATTATTGTTATTGTCTTCACCGTGATTCTTCCTTGGAGACGTTTTGTCGTCCTCTTCACCTTCATATGCAAATATGTCTGAATTAGATAGCGGTGTCGAAGGGGTTCTACCAAAGATAAGAGTTTCCTTGGTAGGAGTAGAGTTAAAGAGGGGGTTAGTCCACGATAGACTAAACCCTGAAGGTGACTTGTTGAGTTGGGACTTGAGAAGAGGGTCATCCCAGGACAAAGTGGGCTCAATAAGAGGGTTATCTCGAACCTAGGGAGACATGCGATCCAAGGGGTTCTGTGTACTTTTTGCAAAATCCGAACTGAATTCCCCAGAGAAATGCATCTTCGATGTCAAAAGAATCAATGAGATCACGATAATCGAGTCAAGAGAGTACAATTATACAGTCGTTGGACACACACAAATCAAACTCATAGTTTCACCCACTCAACACTTGTGAAGGAACGTTAGAGATCGGTCGCTTATCTTTTCAATTTTAATTTAATGATAAAACAATCTTTAAGAAGATTAAGCAAAGCTTAGGATTTGGAGAGTGTCATAAAGACTGGCCCGAATTCATACGCCTAGTTGCATCTACTTTTAACCAGTATGGGTGTAAGTACGATAGTAAAATGACTGCCCATAGTACTTCAGGATGGTGCCTTACACGTTCTCCTTTAACCACCCAATCTGGTAAGGGAGATCGTACTTCCCTCATGGAGAAGTAGCTAGTTGTTTTTAAATTTAATAGTCAGAATGAGGCCCACAAGTTTTGGCTCCACCTTAATTGTGTGATTCTTTCCTACAAACAATGAGTGGGTTTCTATATATCAGTCACAAGGTTGATTTTATGTCAGTTTGTTTACAGTCACCTTGTTTCGCAATCCCGATTTTAGTTTAAGGTTTTCACTTCAGTCTTAAATGAGCACAAAAATATCACGCCTAACAGTCCCAATTCATTTAAATCTTAAGTTGTAAAACTGATGTAGAGAGGATCGAGAAAGGGAATGCAAGCAAGCACTAAATCAGTGATGCATGATAAGAAGAATACTTACAGTGACTCCTCGCGTTCTTCATGCGGGATGCAAGACAGTGAAATAAAATTTACACTAAATGATATGCATAGATGAAAATGCCATAAGCAAATAATTCTATAAGCGGGAAGAATTGATTTAAAAATTTGGCTAAGTTGAACGATTGATGAATCTCATATACACCATGTAAAAATCCATTTATTATACTCTTGTCTTAAACAATTCAATAAAAATCACAATCAAATCACTAATATTAACTTGTATTATATTGTAAATATAATGTGTATAATTAACACTAATTTTCTAATCATAATTATTGTATTTAATTACTAACTCTTTTTCTTATTTTCTTTATTATTAAAAAATCCTAAAAGTTAGACTAAGTACTGCATATATTTATTTTGGCTTTGAAAACAATTGAAAAGATAAAAAATATCGAAACCACAAAGCACAGCGTTTTTACCCATTAAAACTACTCCCAAAAATTTACCTTTGTAGAAATGACATCTTTTGGATTTTCGACCAACCATGAAACTTATATCTCAATGAGATATGCAAATTTCATGTTTTGACCTTTTTCTAATTCGATCTTCTACTATTTCTTTTTTATTTTCCTTTATTTTCATATTTATTGATTTTTCTGGAGCGACCCCGTGGCGCTCTCTAGAGCAGCCACGCGACCGCCTCTCCTTGCGCCACCCGCCACTTCTCTGAGTCATCCGATCATCCTATGATGCATTCGTCTCAACCGTCCACTACCACTCTTCTTTTAGCCATCTGATGAGATATCTGGATCTCATCATAACTGCCCATCCATGCCTTCTCCACCTCTTGGACCCCTCTTTATTCACATCGCACGCACACACGATTTGCATGCTTCGGCTACACTAACATTACAGGACTCGTCAATGGCCGGAGCCCCGCATTCAACTCCGATCATACTTCTCTCCACCGATGATGCTTCACCGAATGGAATCATCAGCCATCGTCGAGGCTTCGCATCGCCTCCGCCATCTTCGCTAGCCTCTTGTGAAGGTCGCACGATCTTTAGAGGAGCATCCGGAGGCTGGTGGAGCTCCAAGACCTTCACCAGAGCGCAGACCTCTCCGACGGGATGGGGCGGAGCAAGACGCTACAGTTGTCATCCGACCAGGAGGATCGGACGACCCAGATGCATTCCGAGCCTTCTCACCGAACCTCCAGACTTGGGGCATCCGAGCCACCTGCCTGAAGCCACTAGCAGCCACCGTGTATTGCTCGAGCCTTGTAATCTCCCGAGCCTAGCCACTCGCATGTTGCGCATGGGAGGGGATGGGTAGATTACATTATAGACCCCAGAATGTTCACAAATTGTATCCAAGTCCCCCAGGCGCGTACCTCATGGGCACGCTTGGAGTAAATTTTAGGGAAGCTCTGCTGAGTTTGGTCAATTACAAAAATACCCCTATGCGCAAAAGGAGAAATTATATTGGGGATGAGCTGATATTTGGTAATTACAAATAGGTCCATCAATGGACCTATTTGCAATATTTATCTTTGTTTTTCATTCATTGTTACTACATGTATGCCATTGGCATTGTTTTATTCATATATTGAGCATTTTAACTCCAAATCACATGATTTCAGTTCCATTTTGAAGCTTGTTTCATCTATCTAATGGCATGTTTAATTTCTTGATTTGACATAAATTAAATGTGATGGTTTCTGAGCTCTATAGTGTCTCCTGCTCTTTAAGTTAAATGTCATTATATATTTTTATTGCTCATTCTGATTCTGAAATTGATCCTCATTTTCTTACTCATTAATTTGATATTTGTAGGGCATATTGGCACATTATTATCCGCATCCTTATATTTTGCATCTCATCATGTATTGGGTTCATCTCACCGTTTAATTGCACTTTAAAGTCAGATAAAAATTACATGTATCATTTCTTGTAATTTTATCTACATTACTGATGAATCCGTGATTCATCATCTCAATATCTTGATCTTAGCAAAATCTCCAAGTAAAATCTGAAATAAATATCTCTAAAATCAATAAATTAGCAAAATGACTCTTGTAAATAAAATACATTAATTATTGTATATTAGATTTTACAAAATAAATTAACAATAAAAAGCTGTAAAATAAAGGAGTTTCTCACATGTAAATAGCCCAAAATCATTTATTTTTAATAATTTTATTTCAACTTGTTTTTGGTTAATTCTTTCTCTACCTTATTCATAAAAATGTATATAAAAATACAAAAATATAAAATAAATTTCTACATAAATAAATGCTCATAGATCCCAAAGATAAAAAGCTGTAAAGTCCAACTTTCATGCCAAATTCCTGCTTTGTATGAACTCCAAATTCACCAAACTCATTTTTAAAGTTCAAGTTAGAAAATTATCTATCCAACGGAAGTGGTTTCATTAAAATTGGAGCTCATTTGCAAAAGTTGGGTTTTGGGACCTAGATGTACATTGTATATTATGTATATATTCATTCTTTCTTCATTTTTATTTTATCTTTCTTAATCACTAAAAATCCAAAAAAATCAATGTTGTGTTGTATTTTATTTCTACTATTTTATTGTATTTTTCTGTTGTAAATATCTTTTATTAAAAATATAAATTAGAAAAGCAAACAAAAAATGTACATAGTGTTTGTCTTATTTTGTAAATTCCCCATTCTTTTTCTTCTCTTTATTTTATTTTCCTTTTTTAGTAGCCTACTTTTATTCTTTTATTTAATCATATTCTCTACACTAACTTCTCTTCTTTCATCAACCTCCATTCAACACCATTATTCATCTAACTTCCCATTCAACTCCACCACTAATTTAACCTCTCACTCTACTCCACTCCATTCTAACCTCCATTCCTTCCATCTCTTTTATAAACCTCTCCATCCTCATTTTTTGCCTATCCTCCATTCTAATAGAAAAAGGAGAGAGCTTGGAGTGTTTTGTTGGTGATAGCGACGAGGCATCTTCCTCAAGCGACGACCTCCTTCAGGCGAGATCCGCGGAGCTCCGCTCCGCGTCACGAGTTCCCCATATAGCTCGCACAGCTTCTTTGATTTTTATTTCACCAATCGGATCGAGGCGACGATAGGAGTTCAGCGTAGCTGCTCTGCCAATCCTGCGAAGAATCAGGTAAGTATTCCATATCATTTCTCTTGTTGATTTATTATATCTAATATTTTATTTCTTTGTTGTTTCATTACGCCATTTTTTACCACCATATCATCCATTCCATCACCACCACATCACACCATCATGTTTCCCATCATGTGCATCCCCTGATTAATAAAACAAAAAATATAAAAAAATAAAACAAAAAAGAGTTTTTTTGTTTATTATAGCAGCAAAAAAATCAAAAAAAAAAGAAATTAAAAAAAAAACAACTCGACCGCCGCCCCCCAACAGTCATCGCCACCCGCAACCGCCGGCCACTACCACACCTCCAGGCAGTCGCGCTCCACCAACGGCAGCCAGCAGGCCCACGAGCAGCCGCACCGCCGACCCCACGCGCAGCGCCCCCCGCCGCCACCTCCGGCCCCTTCTCAGCGGCCCACAACCGTAGGCCTCCCACGACTGCGCAGCCACCCGCCGATCGCAGCCCACTACGACGGGCCCTTCGCCACCGCCTCTCCATGCACTGCTGCAGCCGCGCGTGCGGCGCCGCCATCCGTGTGCGACCCCGCTCCGCCCGCGCACGGGGACCCGCGCCACCCCACCTCTATGCCCTAGCCAGAACGAAGAAGAAGAAGACGGATGTCATTTTTCAATTTTTTATTTTGTAAAAATTGCGCTTATCCTTTTATGTTTCTGTAATTACAAAATAATTCATGTGCCTTTGTTATGTTGTTTAAGTTCATTTATCTTTTGCACGGATACCCATGTGTTTAACTATTAATTTGGACACATTTATTGTATTATTTTATTAATAAAAAAGTCTCGTTGTTGAGCAACTAGTTCTCTACCACGTGGATATTTATTTATATTTTTATGATTTTTGGGTAATTAATTAAAAATAGTTAACTGAAATATTGCATATTTTACCCATTCTGTGCTCTTAAATTGATAACTAATCCACGATTGCTCAAAAAATTCTTGAAAAGTTAAATATGATGCCTTGAAATGTGATTGAGATACTACCCTAATTTCATCCAAAATAGAGTCATCTTGTGCCTGAAATAAATTATGGAGTGATTTTCGTTTTTGATTTTTAATTAAATCCACATACATCCTTTTCACAAAAAATTAACTCTCCTGGATTTAGCATCTGAATATCTTTTGGAGATAATTTGCACTCTTACTAATTTGATAACTTGGATTTATTAGGAATTAATTAGTCATTGTCATTCTGTTTTTATTAAAAAATCCATAAAAAATTCACCCTTTGTCAGAAAAATCTAAAAAAAATCTGTACCTTCCTTGTATCATGTTTTCATTCCAATAATTTTTCATGATTTTTTATTACTGTTTGTGTGAAAAATTGCGAGAAAACCATAAAAAGTGTGCATTTTTAATTGTTGCATTTTAACCCTAAAAATTCTAAAAAAATATATATGTTGCATTTACCATTGGATTAAGATTACTGAAAAAATATAATTTAGCTAAAATAGATTAATTTCGCATTAAAATTAATTTGGTTACGTTGTGTGCTTTCTCAGTGTCTTAATTCATCCACGTTTGCATTTTACCTTTCTTTTTGCATCAAAAAAATCTAAAAAATACTTGGAAATCTAGATCTTAATTTTCAAATTAACCCGAAGTTGTTCCTTTACCTCCCTGTGTTCAACCTCAGACTTGCCCGGGATATAAATTAAAGCCGAGACACTCTTCACAGAGATCTTCTCTCGGTTCTGACTGATTCGCTAAGTACGTGTACTACAACATGCCCAAATTAAATCACATATTAAGCGACTCGTCAGATGGCGTCGTTGACGGGGAGGTAAATGGCTTAGGGATTAAATTGAAAAATTAGTTTTAGATTTTCTCTACTCGGGTAGTCTGACCCCCGAGCCACTTGTATTTATTCCATTTTTTGCAATTATATTTCTTCTCATTTTTTACATATATTTTATCGTTGATCTCTCTAATATAAATTGTTTTCCTTATGAGGGCTCAGTGGACTTGGAGTGCATCGGAGGTCGACGGACGTATCGCGCGCCAACTGCTGAAGATCAAAGAGAATTAATTTATTTTTGAGAGAAGTTTTTGTGATTATTGTGTTATAATAATTTAGGTAATTTTGCTCTTTATAGCGGCTCTTGTTTGAGAGCTCATGCGTGTATCTGGACTAGACATTGGACCCGCTTGTGGTCATGTGGTTGATTGACGTAGAATAAGACTTGCACTCGCGACTCTTAGAACATTTTTATTAGAATATTTGTATTGCTTGTGCTTGTAATTTTTTAGGACCGCACATCATATTTATCGATACACACTAGACCACAGGACTATTAGTCAAATTTAATTCGTTCATCACTCTCTAATAGAACTGCTTGTCTTGGAACGATTTTCTCGTTTACATTTCATTTAGCATAAAATTTCAATTCTGCCTTGCATCCCGCATGTAGAGCGCGAGGATCACTGCAAGTCTTCTGAACTGGACATGCATCATTGATTTCACTATTTGCATCAATTTTTCTCGACTCACTCCCCCTTGGTTTTTGAAACATAGGTTAAAAGGAAATCGGGACTGATCGTTAGGCGTACTTTTTTGGGTGGACTAATCAAGTGTTTACCAAACTTAAAATCAGGAGTGCTAATCAGAGTTGACCAAAAACATTGATTAAAACTAACACTTGTTTTGGGAGAGCAAAACTCACATCGTATGCTTGGCTAATTGTGATTGTTGAGAGGTGAGGATGCATCCCTAGGATAGTGCCCAAAACCTACTTTTGAGCCTTGTGTAATTGGACTTATATCTTGATTTATCACCTATTAAAACTGAAAAGATAAACGATTGGACTTTTACGATTATCACTGTGTTGAGTAGGTGAACTCAGGTTTTGCTCTTGTGTTTGTTTGTTTGTGTGTTATTCGGTGCACTTGCACGCTTTCTTCCTCGATCCGCTTCATTCTCCCATTTCCCTTCCAAGATGTCAGAATATTGGTCACCATATCCATGACACTTCATACCCACACCTCGACCGTGAAGTCAGAACTCCGACTGACTTCCCCACTTCTTCATCCTTCTCAACTACTCCGCATTCTTACACCCCTGAGCCACACATTCTTACATGCCTAAGTCAAGATGTGTTGAGTATAAGAGCCTGAGTTCTCAGTGGTATCCTCCAACTGAGCAGACTTCTCTCATGATGTGTCATGAGAACTTATTGGAGGATGACATTTGTAGACTGATTAAGAGTCCAGGTAGGAATGTGGATCATGGATTTCGCGGATTGAATCTTGAAAAGCTGGAAGACACTGGATTGACTACACATCATGTACATCTAGAGTCCCTTCTACCTCCCTCTTCTACTAACCACTTTTCCTCCAAACTAGAGTCTGTACATTCTCCTAGTCCTCCTTCACCTTTCAAAAAGACCAAAAAATTTGAAAACTCAAAAAACAACATAAAAATTGAAAATAGAAAAGATCTACAAGAATTGGATCCTGTACTTAGGGAAGCATTGGATAGAAAGTTGATTTTTGAGCTTCCCTTAATAATGGCCATTGAACACTTTCCTGACCTTAAAAGATTTGTGAGAAGTAAATTGATGCCTAAAAGGTCGGGCAATAAGAGAACAAGGACTGAGAGACATATAGTGTCTATGGCCACATCTTTGATGATAGGGAGAAAAACCAAGAGCCATAGAGTAAAGCGGTTGCCTAGGTTTGATTGTGAAATAAAAGATACCACATTCACCCATGCAAGAATCGATTATGACTCACCGATTAATATCCTCCCGACCTCCGTATTTGCCAAGCTCAAACTCGGACCTGCCAAGAAGTCAAGAGAGATCATTCAGTTGGCGGATCGGTCCATTTAACGGTCAAGAGGAACCATTTCAGTTATTGTTACTTCCCAAGGTGCTCTACTGGAGATAGACTTCACGATCATTGACATTGAGCACCGAGAAGAGTTCACCCAGTCTCCGATCATTCTTGGGAAGCCATTATTAGCCTTGGCTAAGGAAACTATAGATTGCGAGACTCGGGAGATCGATTTCTCTGCATTGGGAGCACTCCGACCACACCCGATCTTTGAAGACACACGATATTCCAAGGTAACCTGTAAAGTCGCAGGCAGTTTTGACCTTCGAGAGACAGTTGAGTCATGTCTCTCTACTACACCTGAAATACCAACTATCCAGACGACCATTGGTTTAGAGACTCCCTACACCTCCACACCGCCCAGTTCTTGCATCACCACCACCGTGACAGCTTCTAGAGTGGACTTACAATCAGAAGTTGTCCCTGAGTCGGACGTGATCATTACTGATTTCCTTGATTATTTAGATGATCCGACTCGTGAGCCAATCAATGCTAAGCCAACTAAGAACACTATGCCTTACCAGAGACGTGTGCTGACCATACAGGAGTATTACAATGCATATGGTGACTCATCTGATGATGAACCTCTGGTCAGTACCTCACACACACCACATCCAAGATCTACACCAAAAGAGACAACTGGGACCAAATTGACCAATCTTGATAAATCGGTTGCTCCATCCTATAGTCGGTCACCTGGTAAGAAGAAGAAGGGTATTGATTCCTTAAGGTGTTGCCCTGAACTCCTTAATACGTATCAATCTACTCTTCTTCTTGATGCTTCAGGTTCTAGAAAACCGGCTAAGAAAGTTGCCTTCGACTTACTAGAGAAGGAACTTTATGAGGAATCCTCATCAGGTCTGGATGAGGTGATCTATATAAGTGAGCTTAGTTCGGTTGTCCTGAAGCCATATTTGAGCAAGCAGCCGTGTGTCGATCCTCGTTGGACGTTCCCTACACCTCATTATTATTCTTCTAAGGACAATTCTAACAGCGACACATATGTATACTAACCACCCCCTCGCTCCCGCAAGAAGGTTTGTAACAAACCTTCTTGATCCTTGTATATTATCACTCCTCCTTATACATATTTTCCTTCCTTTATTCCCCTCCCTCCTCTGTGATTCGAACCACTCGCCCCAGTTCCATATCATTTTCATTTTGTGGTTATACTTAGGATGACTAAATCCTAAGTATAGGGGGGTGAGTGACCCAATTTGCTCCATCTCTTCTCTTTATTTTCTTTTTTTATATTCTTTCATGTTCTCATCGGTCCTCCATTCTTGTGTTCTTTCCAATACTTAGGCGGACCAGAGCCTAAGTATAGGGGACCGATGCCTGTTGTGTATTATCCACACTCTTATATTCTTTTTCACTTTTATTCTTTTCACCCACTTATACTTACTACGAGCTATGGTTTTTTGTCACCTAGTGCCATGAGGACATAGCACATGCTAAGTATAGGGGGATTTGTATATATTACAAATATACTTTACCTATAGCTCGTACTTTGACTTGTTTGTAATTAAAATAATTTTCTTTTGTGTCTCTTTTAAAAAAACTTTTCAAAAAATATTTTTCTTCCTCTTTATTTTCAAAAAAAAACTTTTCCAAAAAAATGTGTATCCTTTCTTATTACCTTTATTTTTCAAAAAAAACTTTTGAAAAAAACACAAAAAAACCTTTTTCTAAAAAAAATTCTTCCCATTCATTTTAAAAAAAATTCAAAAAAACAAAAATTCTTTTGAAAAAATCTTCTTTTCAAAAAAACCCTTTTCAAAAAAAAACTTTCTTTCTTTTTAAAATAAAAAACAAAAAAAACTAACTAATAAGTTGGTTTAATCCCTGACACTTACACTTTCACACAAGACTAGTGATATTCAAGAACACTTGGTTTATGATGTCTTGAGATTTTGAGTTAACCAGCCTTAGTCATTAGGATCTTTGACTTAATTATTCACATTTCCCTAAATTGCAAGATTTGTGTGCTATATTGCATACTTAGTCTCAACCTTAAGAATATGATCAGTACCTCACATACACGACTGCAATTATGATGAGATGAGTTGAAATTTCACTTGAGGAACCGGGATGAGGGATTTGAGTTTGGACCTGATTTGATGATACTCGAGGATGGGATAAAATCAATGAAGGCTTCATGAAACCTGAGTGTCAGCACATTTAGCCAGTATGAGAACATGGTTCTTGTACTATCTCTTGATATTTACCTATGTGCCAGGGTGTGATAAAATAAAAAAATGTTGATCAGTATGCGCCAACTCTTGGTAAAAGCAGTGGAGCTAGCCAAAAATATTACAAAGCAATGAAATGTCAAAGAAAAGCTCTCATTCCACAAAGTCAACTATCAAAAGAGCTTCCACCAAAGGCGAGCGCTCCCAACCATTTCAAAGTGTCCACTTGGACCACGGCTATTAGGACCAGGAGTCGGGCTTGCACCAAAAAAGGGCTCTGCATCGTAAATGCTACAAGTCTGGGTGTAGAAGGTACGATAGGTACGCAAAAAAGGCACACCCCGGTGTACTCCTAGGAAAACAAGTGCAGACGACTCCAACTTCTCTTGACAGACGCACTGATCAACACCAAAAAAATACGTTGAGTTAATAAGGTACTCGAGAGGATCCTTGTTCCAATGAGAGGGAGAGAAGAAATGACACAATCCTATGCCCTCCATCAACTGGCCTTCCATCTACACTTTTAAGCCTGACAACTAAAGAGACAGTGGATTGGATGCAAGAAATGGTTTATTCCCTAGTGTTGAGGATCGGGTTCATAGGAGAGTCTCTTGGACTGGAATCTTGGGTGACGTTGCGACTCTACTCTTGTAACTGCGGTCAACACTTAAGTCATATCCCTACTATATATGTATACAAAGAGAGTATGATGATTAGGGAAATTGGATACCTTTTGACTAGAGCTGGGTTTATCTTAAAATTTTAGGATCTCTAAAACCGAGAGTTCTTGAACGGATCAAGTCTTGTATTCACATGCAGAGTCAGGGGATATTCCAACTTATTCATTCTTTATTTGCTCGAGGACTAGCAAAGTTTAAGTATAGGGGGTGATGAATCCGCGATTCATCATCTCAATAGCTTGATCTTAGCAAAATATCCGAGTAAAATCTGAAATAAATGTCCCTAAAATCAATAAATTAACAAAATGACTCTTGTAAATAAAATACATTAATTATTGTATATTAGATTGTACAAAATATATCAACAATAAAAATCCACAAAATAAAGGAGTTTCTCACCTATAAATAGCCCAAAACTTCATGTATTTTTAATAATTTTATTTCAACTCCTTTTTGGCTAATTATTTCTCTACCTTGTTCATAAAAATGTATATAAAAATACAAAAATATAAAATAAATTTCAATATAAATACATGCTCATAGATCCCAAAGACAAAAAGCCGTAAAGTCCAACTTCCATGCTAAATTCCCGCTCTGTATGAACTCCAAATTCATCAAACTCACTTTCAAAGTTCAAGTTAGAAAATTATCTATCCAACGGAAGTGGTTTCATTAAAATTGGAGCTAATTTGCAAAAGTTGAGTTTTATGACCTAGATGTACATTGTATATTATGTATATATTCATTCTTTCTTCATTTTTATTTTATCTTTCTTAATCACTAAAAATCCAAAAAAATCAATGTTGTGTTGTATTTTATTTATACTATTTTATTTTTCTATTGTAAATATCTTTTATTAAAAATATAAAATATATATATAAATTAGAAAAGCAAACAAAAAATGTACATAGTGTTTGTCTTATTTTGTAAATTCTCCATTCTTTTTCTTCTCTTTATTTTATTTTCTCTTTTTTTGTAGCCTACTTTTATTTTCTTTTATTTAATCATATTCTCTACACTAACTTCTCTTCTTTCATCAACCTTCATTCAACACCATTATTCATCTAACTTCCCATTCAACTCCACCACTAATTTAACCTCCCAATCTACTCCACTTCCATTCTAACCTCCATTCCTTCCATCTCTTTTATACACCTCTCCATCCTCATTTTTTTCCTATCCGCCATTCTAATAGAAGAAGGAGAGAGCTTGGAGTGTTTTGTTGGTTACAGCAGCGAGGCGTCTTCCTCAAGCGACGACCTCCTTCAGGCGAGATCCGCAGAGCTCCACTCCACGTCACGAGTTCCCCATATAGCTCGCGCAGCTTCTCCGGTTTTTACTTCGCCAATCGGATTGAGGCAATGATAGGAGTTCAGCGTAGCTGCTCCGTCAGTCCGGCGAAGAATCGGGTAAGTATATATTCCTCATCATTTCTCTTCTTAATTTATTTTATCTAATATTTTGTTTCTTTGTTGTTTCATTACGCCTTTTTGTCTACCATCATATCATCCCTTCCATCACCACCACATCACACCATCATTTTTTCCCATCATGTGCATCCCCTGATTAACAAAACAAAAAATAAAAAAAGAATAAAAAGAATTTTTTGTTTAACACAGCAGCAAAAAAATCAAAAAAAAAAGAAATAAAACAATGCCAGCTCGGTCGCCGCCCCCCCAGTGTTCATCGCCATCCGCAACCGTCGGCCACCGCCACACCTCAAGGCGGCTGCTCTCTACCAGCGGCATCCAGCAGGCCCGTAAGCGGCCGCACCGTCGACCCCATGCGTGGCACCCACCGCCGCCGCCTCCGGCCCCGTTCTCAACAGCCCACAACCGTAGGCCTCCTATGCTTGTGCGGCCACCCGCTGATCGCAGCCCGCTGTGGTGGGCCCTTCACCACCGCCTCTCCACGCACCTCCGCAGTCGCGCGTGCGGCGCCACCATCCGCGCGCGACCCCGCTCTGCCCGCGCGCGGGGACCCGCGCTGCCCCACCTCTGTGCCCTAGCCAGAACGAAGAAGAAGAAGACGGAGGTCATTCTTCTTATTTTTTATTTTGTAAAAATTACACTTTTATCCTTTTATGTTTCTATAATTATAAAACAGTTCATGTGCCTTTATTATGTTTTATAAGTTCATTTATCTTTTGCATGGATACCCCTATGTTTGACAATTAATTTGGGCACCTTTATTCCATCATTTTATTAATAAAAAATGTCTTGATGTTGATCAACTAGTTCTCTACTACGTGGATATTTATTTATATTTTATGGTTTTTGGGTAATTAATTTAAAATAGTTAAATGAAATATTGCATATTTTACCCATTTTGTGCTCTTAAATTGATATCTAACTCACGATTGCTCTAAAATTTCTTAAAAAATTAAATATGATGCCTTGAAATGGGATTGAGATACTGTCCAAATTTTATTCAAAGTAGAGTTGTCTTTTGCCTGAAATAAATTGTGGAGTGATTTTCGTATTTGATTTTTAATTAAATCCATGTACATCCTTTTCACAAAATTTCAACTCTCCTGGATTTAGCATCTGAATATCTTTCTGAGATAATTTACACTATGATTAATTTGATAACGTGGATCTATTTGGAATTAATTAGTTACTATCATTCTGTTTTTATTAAAAAATCCATAAAAAGTTCATACTTTGTTTGAAAAATCTAAAAAAATTATGTAGCTTCCTTGCATCATGTTTTCATTCTAGTATTTTTTTCATGATTTTTTATTACTGTTTGTGTGAAAAATTGCGAAAAAAACTCATAAAAAGTGTGCATCTTTAATCATTACATTTTAACCTTGAAAATTCCTAAAATATATATGTTGCATTCATCATTGGATTAAGATTACTAAAAAATATAATTTGGCTAAATTGGTTAATTTCGCACTAAAAATAATTTGGCTAAGTTGTGTGCTTTCTTAGTGTCTTAATTCATCCACATTTGCATTTCGACTTTCTTTTTGCATTAAAAAATCTAAAAAAATACTTGGAAATCTAAATCCTAATTTTCAAATTAACCCGAAGTTGTTCCTTTGCCTCCCTATGTTCGACCCCGGACTTGCCCGGGATATAAATTAAAGCCGAGACGCTCTTCACGGAGATGTTCTCTCGGTTCTGACGGATTCGCTAAGTATACGTACTACAACGTGCCCAAATTAAATCACGTATTAAGCGACTCGTCAATTACTTATATCATTCTGTGCATCATTTTATCTGCATATCATTTTTAATATCACATCAGCATGAAGAACTAGGTTTATAAAATAATCACTCATCAATTAAGCAATAATATTTGATAAATAGACTAAGAGGCTCATGTCCCTGTGTTCGAGCTTGGTATACTTGCCAAGTAAATTAACTTCCATATATTCAAAAGTGTGGTTTTTGTTGAATCATTTTTACCTCCTACACTATGATAAAATACGATTATTAGTGTGGTAAAAATGTGCTTCATCAAATGGCATCGTTGTTGGTGACACAACTCATCTTTAATTGTTTGTCGAATTTTATTGAATTATTTTTAATGCTAATATTTTCATGTCTTCTCATTGTGTTATCATGTGTTTATTATTTTTCATGATATTTTTCCTACAATTTCTTTGTGGCATGGGCCATGGCCCATGGAGACCGAGGATGCTCGATCTACATGGAGACGTTGAGTTGGGAGCTCCCGCTGCGAGGAACCGCAAATGAAAATACGAAGAATTCAAGGAAAATTCATCAATAGTTCATTCATGTAATTTTGTTGTAAAAAAATTGTATCAAGCGCATTTCCAGCGGTCCTCATTAAAGGGCTCGCGTATGTAAAAAAAAGAGTAGATCATTCGATGATCTAAACCCCTTCCCCCCTCCCAACACACACACTTCCATCTCTGAATCCATCTTTGTATATTCATACACCCCCCCTCCTTCCTATTCATCTATAAAAATTCATCTCCCCTCCCCCATCTCAAAGCGACAGACATCTTTATAAATACACCCTCTAATCCTAACAAACCACGGGTCCCCCAGCCCAAATTATGTATCCAATACTTAGGTTATTTTTAGCCTAAGTAAAGGGAGGACCCGACCCAATCAACCTTCCCTCCATCTGTCTTCTTATACTTAGGTCATTTTTGACCTAATATAGGGGGATCTCTGAGTCAGTTTTGCTATATCACCTTGTATTTAATCGGAGCTATGGATTCATATCACTTGTACTATGAGGACATAGCAAAAGTTAAGTATACAGGGGTATACCGTATATTACTATATATATACTTTAGCCATAGCTTGTATGTTAAATTTTTTGAAAACTTTTTGAGCTGGTGTTTAGGTATGCTGGTGAATTTGATTTTTGAAAAAATTTTGTAAAAAACTTTTAAAATTTGAGGGATTGACTTTTTGTAAATAAAAGATTAACTTTATCAAAAAAACTCCATAAAAATCTGAAAAAATTTAAAATTTTCTTTGGTAGAGGCTCTGAGTACTAGGCTTAAAAACAAGTAGTTACTCTTTAGTGAGGGAACTATGATCTCCCTTAGCAAAGTGGGTGGTTTAGAGGACACTGTTTATGGCTCCGTCCTCAAGTAACACGAGTAGCCGTTTAACGGTACGTACTTACACCCATACTGGCTGGAAGTAGATGCAACTATTCATATGAGCTTGGGTCAGTCATTATCTCTCTTAAGAATAAGAAAAAAGACAAATGAAAAAAATAAATTAAAATTCATAAAAATGTGCAAAATACTAAAAATCATAAAAATTCACTAACTCTGGAGTTGGTGTATTCCTGACACGTTCACTATCACTCAAGGCTTGAGGATTTAAAGACATTTGATTTCTGAGATCCTGAGAAACTGAATTAGACAACCTTAGTCATTAGTATTTTGAACTTAATAATCCACACTTCCCTAGTTCGAGGATTTGAGCGCTATATTGCACGCTTTATCTCTACCTTCTAAAGAATATGATCAGCACAACACTTTCACAACTGCATGATTGATGAGATGAGTTGAGTTATCTCTTGAGCAACTAAGACAAGTGATTCGAGTTTAGACCTAATTTAATGATACTCAAGGATGGGATAAAGTTAATGAAGGCTTCAAGAAATCTGAGTGTCAGCAAACCCTAGCAAGTATGTGAATAAGTTCGCACGCTATCGTTTGATATCTACCTATGTGCCAGGGTGTGATGAAACTAAATAATTATTGATCAGTGTGCGCCAACTCTTGGTAAAAGCAGTGGAGCTAGCCAAAAAGAAAAGAAAAAAGTATGCAAAGAAAATCTCTATCATTAAAAATACAAATTCAAAAGAGATTCCACCAAAGGCGGTCACTCCCAACCATTTCAAAGTGTCCATTTGGACCAAACACTATTAGGACCAAGGAGTCGAGCTAGCACCAAAAAGGGCTCTGCATCGTATAGTGATACAAGTTTGGGTGTCAAAGGTATCTTAGATACTCAAAAGGAACACACCTCGGTGTACTCCTAGGAAAACAAGTGCAGACAACTCTGAATTAGGTATAATAATGATCAGATACTGATACGAATATAGGTATACCGATACGAATATAGGTGTTATCATATCCTTATCCTTTTTAATATTCGGATACGAATACAAATATCATACGAGTGTGTAAAATGTAAAATCATATCCTCAAAATACGAATACGAATGCAAAACAAATGTTGACAATTCGGATACGAATATTAGATAAACGAAAACAGATTCAAATATGAATGTTATAAATAACCTAATTTACTAAAAATCTATAGTAACATTAGATTTAAAGTAAAATTCTATATATGACAAGTTCATTGGATATTTTGATAATGAATATTTAACACAATAAAACTATGTAGTAAAAGAAACTTACCAAATACCAAGCTTATTTGTTATAAGTGTGTATCTTCATCCATTATTAATATCTCATGCTCTTTACAACATGAGAACATGAAATTTAAGAAAACATGGCAAAATGGCACGACATGGCCAACTAAAGAGTAATTCAGCTCGACATGGTCAAAAAATCTAATTCGGCTCAACATGGTCATCTAATTGAAATTTGGCTCAACATGGCCATAACATGAACATACCTGAGATATATTTATGTGGGAAAATATAATCATATCAACCATATGTGTCATGTCACCTACAAATAAAGTCAAAAGACCCAAACAAGTACTACATATTCTCTTCAATAAGTTGTATAACAACCTAATTTTACAAGTTACTAAAACGCAAAGAGAGATGGTATAGTCAATAAGAAAATTATATAAATAAACTTGCTACATGTCAAATGTTAATAAAAGTATTTTGAAAAGTAAAAATATGTTTTCCACATGATAAGGTCCATATGGAATACAACAAAATGAGTCATTCATAATTTCTACTTAATGTCTTCTCCTCAATACCTGTGCAAAAAAAACAAGACAAAGAATAAAGTATATTAGGGAAAAAACATTGAAAATGCAATAAAATGAACCATTCATTTACATTGATACATATAAAATACATTAACCATACCCGAATTCATCATCCATGATATCTGTCTCGTACCCTTCCACTTTATCCTTATCATTACTTGATACCAAATAAATAAAAAGAAGTTGTTAAATAAATAGATGAATAGATTACTATCAATATATGTTAGGAGATCTTACTCGAAGGAGATGCTTCAAGTTGTGATGGAGTCTCAACCACTTCATTCATATCAATGAAAGTATCATCACCTACATCTATATGTACAACATCATGTGAGTTATGCATAATATGATTACAATAAAATGAGAAAATTGAAAATAATTGCCCACCTTTGAATTCACCTTTCAACCAATCTTGGATGCATATCAATGCCTCCAACATATTAGAATTTAGTCTGTTGCGGTATGCATCAACTACTCGGCCTCCAGTACTAAATGCAGATTCAGATGCAACAGTAGATACTGGAACTCCAAGAATATCCTTAGCTTTTTTTCCAAGAATTGGAAATCTCCTTATATTCTGTTTCCACCATCCTAAAATATCAAATTTAAGTTCAATTGTCTCCTTCCATCTCAAACACTTCTCTTCCAAATACTCATCCAACTCAGTTTTCAATGATTGAGCATCTTCATCATCCATAAGCTGAGCAAATCTACTCTCTTTTTTCTCTGGCAGATTACAAGGAGGAGTAGATATGGTATGTGACACAGTTGTTGGAGTCCCAGCAGAAGCATATGCATGAAAAATATTGGTAATGATGTCACATACTTCTTCTACTTTTCTCATTCCATCAGATTGATATATGTCCTTGTAATAAAGGACAACTGCCTTCATTTTATAGCGAGGATCCAAAATAGAAGCAACTGCAAGCAGTTGGTTGCACATATCCTCAAGACCGAGCCAAACATAGCAAAACATAAGAATAATACCACACCAGTTCTATTTTATATAAAATGATAAAAGTGTAAGTGGCTAAAATCTACTTATAATGCAAATTTTTGATATAAAATAAAATAACAGACATCCAATCATGAACCTTTTTCAATTGAACAAACTATCTAAGAAAATAAAGACATCAAAACAGAGGTCTCCCTCATTGGCCACGTAAACATATAGATGCAATTGTGCATAAACTCGTGCTATGTGGTATGTAGCAGGAAAGTTTATTCATGCCATGTAATATATAAGTAGAAATTAGAAATTCCAGGAGATTTGCACAAGAGAAAAAAATAGGAGTTGTTGTAGGGATCGTTACCACATCTAGCAGTAAGGAGGGTGATGTGCCGGCGACTTGGAGGCAGAGGAGGCGGCGACGTTGCGATGGAGAGAAGGAAGTGTGGTTGGCGACGATATGAAGTTGGGCGGTGCTGCTGCTGTCGATGGTGGATGAGGCGACGTCGACACGGAGAGAAGAGGAAGGGGGTACTCGGGATAGGGAATTAGGGATTATGGGGGATTGGGCATTTGGGCTAATTGGGGAAATAAGGGGCATGTTAAATGTTGGATTTATTATTAAGATACCCTTTAAGTTCAAGTGGGTTATCTTATTAAGATACCCTCTGATTTAATACTATTATTCATATTACTTATTGAATTATAAAAAACGAATATTCGCATTCGTATCCATTTAAAAAAAACATTTGCATTCGTATTCGTATTCGCAAAAATTTAGGATCTTAAGCTCGTATTCATATTCGTCGGATGTTGATTTATAACATTCGTATTCACATTTGTATTTGCCATAGATAAATAAATAACATCCACATACCCCATTTTACGAATGTGAATACGAACGAATGTGGATATATTTCTATTCGTTTTAATCCCTACTCTGAATTCTATTGACGGACACATTGGTTAAAAAAATCTACATGTGTTGAGTAATAAGGAACTCAAGAGGCCCCTTATTCTGATGTGAGGGAGAGAAAAATAGATACAATCCTATGCCCTCCATCATCTGGCCATCCATTTATACTTTCATGTCTGAAGAACTACTGAGATGGTTGATTGAAGCAAGAACCGACTTATTCCCTAGTGTTGAGGATTAGATCTAGAGGAGAGTCTCCTGGACTGGAGCCTTGGGTGACATCCGGATTTGACTCTCATAATTGTAGTATATTAATAGTCATATCCTTATATTTTATGTACAAACTGAGAGTCTGATAAATAGAGAAGTTGGATTCCTTTTGACTAGAGCATGGTTGAGCCCAAAATTTTAGGATCACTCAATTTGAGGGTCTTCGATAAATTGAGCCTTGAACATTCACATGCACTGTCAGGAGTTAATCCGACTCCTTCATTCTTTAGATGCTCGAGGACGAGCATAGTTTAAATATAGGGGTATGATGAATCTCAGATACATCAAGTTAAAATCCGTTTTTATTCTTCTATCTTAAACAATTCAATAAAAATCACAATCAAATCACTAATATTAACTTGTATTATATTGTAAATATCCTGTGTATAATTAACAATGATTTTCTAACCCTAGTTATTGTATTTAATTACTAACCTTTTTCCTTATTTTCTTTATTATTAAAAAACCCCTAAAAATTAGATTAAAAACTTTATATATTTATTTTGGCTTTAAAAAGAATTAAAAATATAAAAAATATCAAAACCACAAAACACAGTGTTTTTACCCATTAAAATTACTCCCAAAAATTTACCTTTGTACAAATGACCTCTTTTGATTTTTGACCAACATGAATCTCAATGAGATCTACAACTTTCATGTTTTGACCATTTTCAAATTCAGCCCTCAAATATTTCTTTTTTATTTTCTTTATTTTCTTATTTATTGATTTTTTGGAGCGGTCACGTGATGCTCTCTGGAGCTGCCACGCATCCGCCTCTACTTGTGCCACCCGTCACTTCTCTGAATCGTCTGATCATCCTCTGATGCCTTCATCTCAACCGTCTACTACCGCTCTTCTTTTAGCTGTCTGATGAGATCTCTAGATTTCATCATAACTTCCCATCCCAGCCTTCTCTGCCTCTTCGACCCCCACTTAATTCACATTGCACGCATGCACGATCTGCATGCTTTGGCTATACTAACATTGTAGGACTTGTTAATGGCTGGAGCCCCATATCCAGCTCAATTCATACTACTTTCCTCCGGTGACGCTTCACTGAATGGAATCTTCAACCATCGTTGAGGCTTCGCATCGCCTCTGACATCTTCACTAGCCTTTTATGAAGGTCATACAATCTTTAGAGGAGCATCTGAAGGCTGGTGGAGCTCCAGGACCTTAGCCGAAGCGCAACCCTCTCCGACGGGAAGGGACGGAACAAGACGCTATAGTTGTCGTCTGATCAGGAGGATCGGACGGCCTAGATGCATTCCAAGCCTTCTCACCGAACCTCCAGGCTCGGGGCATCCGAGCCACATGCCCGAAGCCACCAGCAGTCGTCGCATGTCGCCCAAGCCTCGCAACCTCTCGAGCCTAGCCCCCTCGTGTGTTGCGTACGTGAAGGGCTGGGTAAATTACATTACAAACCCTAGAATGTTCAGAAATTGCATCCAGGTCCCCCAGGTGCGTGCCTCATGTGCGCGCTTGGGGTAAATTTCAGGGAAGCCTTGTCAGGTTTGGTGAAATACAAAAATGCCCCTATGCGCAAAAGAATAAATTATATTGGGGCCAAGCTAGTTTTTGCTAATTGTAAATAGGTCCCTCCAGGGACTATTAGCAATATTTATCTTTATTTTTCATGCATTTTTACTACAATTATGCACCTAACATTGTTTTATTCATATATTGAGCATTTTAACTCCAAATCATATGATTTCAGTTTCATTTTGAAGCTTGTTTCATCGATTATCTAATGGCATGTTTGATTTCTTATTTTGACCTAAATTAAATGTGATGATTTCTTAGATCTATAGTATCTCCTGCTTTTTAAGTTAAATGCCATTATTTATCTTTATTGCTCATTTTGACTCTGAAATTGATTCTCATTTTCTTGCTCATTAATTTGATATCTATAGGGCATACTTGCACATTATTGTCTGCATCCTTATATTTTGCATTTCATCATGTATTGTGTTCATCTCATCCATTAATTGCACTTTAAAATCAAGCAAAAATTACATGCATCATTTCTTATGATTTTACTACACTACTTGTATCATTCTGTGCATCATTTTATGTGCATATCATTTTGCATATCACATCTGCATGAAGACCTAGGTTTAGAAAAATAATCACTCATCAATTAAGCAATAATTTTCGATAAATAGACTAAGAGGCATGTGTCCTTGTGTTCGACCTTGGTATACTTGCCAAGTAAATTAACTTCTTCATATTCGAAAGTGTGGTTTTTGTTGAAACATTTTTACAACCTATACTACAATAAAATACAATTATTAATGTGGTAAAAATGTGCTTCATCAACTATCTACTAGTGCATCTTTTTAGTGAAAATGTGTGGCCTAAAAATTACGAGCACAAGTAAGCATATGATCTTTTCATAGCAAACACTCTCTTCAAGAAGATGGAGGAGTATTTAATTACTTATAGGAGTGGGCCAACGAGAACACAGATAGATTACTTTGCATTGAGGAGAAGAGATCGGTTGTGTTGTAAAGACTGCAAAGTAATCCCAGGAGAGAGTTTGACAACCCAACATCGCTTGTTAGTCTTGGATGTACAAATAAAAGGGCTGGTAAAGAAAAGGAGGGTTCCTAAGATCACTAGAACTAGATGATGGAATCTTCCACTGAAGCAATCGAGCTTCTGGGAGAAGGTTTTAGAAGATTTATCTTGGGATTGTAGTGGAAGTGCAAACGAGATGTGGGAGGCAGTAGCATCTTGTATCCGAAAGGTAGCCAAAGAGATGCTAGGCAAGTCAAAGGGAGGAGTCCCAGGTCAAAAGAAGGCTTGGCGGTGGAGTGAAGGGGTGCAAGAGAAGCTAAAAATTAAAAGAGAATGCTTTAAAGCTATGTCTGTCTTAAACTACAAAATAGCAAAGAAGAAAGCAAAGAAGGATGTAAGCACAGCTAAGTCAAAAGCTTATGAAGTTTTGTATAAAAATCTCGACTCTAAGGAGGGCCAGAAGGATATATTTAGGTTGTCCAAAGCAAGAGAAAGAAAGACCAAAGACCTTTCTCAAGTGAGATGCATTAAGGATGAGGAAGGTCACGTGCTTGTTACTCAGAAGGATATAGAGACTAGATGGGAGCAGTACTTCCATAAACTTTTCATTGTGGAAGGAAATAGGGAGATCACTTTAGGTGATCTAGCTTTTTAGTGAAAGTTACTTGAATCATGCAAGCTATAGACGGATACAAAGAAAGGAAGTAGAGGAGGCTTTGAAGGTTATATGACCTGGGAAAGATGTAGGACTGGATGACATCCTTGTAGAAGTATGGAAAGTTTTAGGTGAGCGTGGTTTGACTTGGCTTACGAATCTATTCAATGTTATTTGGCGAAGCAAGAAAATGCCATAAGATTGGAGGAGGAGTATCATGGTGCCTCTTTATAAGAATAAAGGAGACGTTCAAAATTGTTCAAATTATAGAGGTATCAAGCTGATGAGTCACAATATGAAAATTTGGGAACGTGTGATCGAGAGAAGGTTGAGGCAAGTTTCCAACGTCAATGAAATTCAATTCAGATTCATGCCAGGTCGCTCAATTATTGAAGCCATCCATTTGTTGAGGAGAACAATGGAAATTTATAGAGCTAAAAGGAAGAATCTCCATATGATCTTTATTGATTTGGAGAAGGCTTATGATTCTGTCCCACGAGAGATATTGTGGAGAGTTTTGAAGAAGAGACAAGTGCATGTCCTATACATTAACCTCATAAAGGCATGTATGATAGGGCTTTATCTTGTGTAAGGACCCCGTCTGGGAAGACAGACTATTTTGACATCAACATTGGTTTACATCAAGGTTCATATTTGAGTCCATTTCCTTTTACTTTGATTATGGATGAGTTGACAAGTTACATTCAGGATGAGTTACCTTGGTGTATGTTATTTGCTGATGATATTGTGTTGATTGACAAGACTAGAGATGGAGTAAATGAGAAGCTTGAGGTCTGGAGACATGAGTTGGAGAGTAAAGGATTTCGTATAAGTAGGGCTAAGAGAGAATATATGGAGTGCACCTTTGATGGAAGCAATGGCGAAGGAATTAAGGTGAAGATTGGTGATGATAACATTCAGAAGAGAGATTCTTTTAGATATCTGGGATCTATTTTGTAACATGATGGGGAAATTGATGGAGATGTTATTAATAGAATAAATGCAAGCTGGCTAAAGTGGAGAGGAGTCACTGTTATTCTCTGTGATAAGAAAATTCCTTTAAAAATTAAAGGAAAGTTTTACAAAGCAGCCATGAGACCTGCTATGCTCTATGGATCTGAATGTTAGCCTGTGAACCATAGACATGTGCATAGAATGGTTGTAGCAGAAATGAAAATGCTAAGTTGGATGTGTGGACACACACAAAAAGATCGGATTTGGAATGATGCAATCAGAAAGAAAGTTGGTGTTGCTCCGATCGAGGATAAGATGCGAGAAAACCGCTTATGATGGTTTGATCATTTGCAAAGAAGATCAGCTGATGCACTAGTTAGGAGATGCGAGTGTTGGGATGTTGAGCCGGATAAGAGAGGGCGGGGACGGCCCAAGAAGTGTTGGAAAGAGACCATACGAATGGATCTTTTTTTTGATATAAGCTTGAGATTGACCGAAGATAGATCTGAATGGAGGCGAAGAATCCATGTAGCCGACCCTACTTAATTGTGGGAAAAGGCTTTGTTGTTGTTGTTGTACAAGCAAGGATAAATGTCTACACTAGCGTATGTGCGCCTAATTTGTACGCCACTCAAGTCTGGTCCCAACCATACAGAAGGGGTTGAAACAAACCCGACACACTACAAGGAGTTCAATCCAAATTATTACAAAATCAGGGTTCATAGAGACCCTATAAATGATGCCGAAAATACAACTATTCTAAGCTCTCTCACACACAAAAATAAAACGAGAGTCTTCTTTGTAGATCCTTGATTTTTGTCCAAAAATTTGCTTCGAGTTATCAGCAAAGGAGAAATTATGGTTAGTGTCTGGAGTGAGAGAGAAACACAAATAAAATACAAAACAAAAAATGTAAAACAAAAACAAAATAAATAATGACACAAAAATTAATCTCATAATAATCAATTACAAAAATTAATCTAAAATCCTAAAAATACATAGTTCCCTAGTATTGGTGCCATTTGATGAGCGCTAATTTCACCTCGTTAATAATCGATAATTGTAGTATAGGAGATGAAAAGCGATCTATCAACACCACAAATTTTTAATATTGTGGAATATTTTTTACTTCCTAAGCATACGAAGGTCAAACACAAGGAACAATGTACTTTTAGTTGCACGATCTTAAATTAATCAAAGTAAATAATTAATTGCAATATTGATCTATGAGTCCGAAAATAAAATGAAATGAAAGAGAGATACAATGTAAATGAAGTAAAATAAACAGAGGGAATAGTAAATTGCATGATCTGTGATTAGATATTTATTATCCTCGATTAAAATAATCAATTAATCCTCGAATGAAATCATAGATCGAATAAAATCCAAAAATATTTATCAATTTAATTTCAGGTTGCATGCTTAAAGATTAATCAGTAATGAATCCTACAAATAAAGTAATAAAAAATAATCCTCAAGTAGAGAAGATGGCCTCAAAATTCTCGATAATTAGTCCTCAAGTAAATAGAGTTTAATCGCACGAAATATTGAGGGATTATATTAATTTTTTTCTTGATTACACCCTTGCAAAGATTAATTTCTCGAAGAATATGATTATAAGTCCCAAGAGGGTTAATCAAATTAGTTCTCCTCAACTGATTCCTCACAAAAATTAATTCCTCAATTACAGAGATCAGTTGTCAATAGAGAATTAATCTTAATAGAATCATCTCAATGGAGCCCCTATAATTTTAAATCAATTTTCTCAAAATTGAATAGCACAAATCTGTCAGAATTGGCATGTACAGAACATTAGACACTTCAAATAATAATCATTAATAACAAGCCTTCGATCTGTCCACTAGATATATAAAATGATAGAGCATTCAACAAGATTCAAAATGGCATATTATGTGCAAAAATCGGAGTTGAAATGAGAAAAATATGCTAACTTTAAAATCTAGGAACTAAAATGTAATAAAAATAAAGTTATATCTTCAAAAAGGTCCCTAGAGGGATGTATCTGTAATTATTAAAAGCCATTGGGACCTTCCTGCAATTTACCCGCGCGCACATGCGCAGGGTACGTGACTCTGAGCGGGCAAGACCTTATTAAAATTTGTTGAACTAGTAGGGCGTCTCCTTGCAATTTACCCCCACAGCATGTGCTTCACACATGCAGTGGAGGATTGGAGGGTGGGGTTGAGCCTCAGGTGCGGAGGCTTAGGATTAGGGTTCGAAGCCTCCAAGTGGCGGTGATGTGTGCTTTGGAGGGACCAAGCCTCGAATAGTGGGACAAGGCTCGAGCGAGGTGACATGACGGTTGGAGAGCTGTCAGATCATGGGCTATTGCCCGAACCCATGGTGGTGAAGGAGTGTGGCTAGAGTTGTTGGCGGTAGAGTCGGTGGGTAGAGAGAGTCACACACGGTGGTGAGGGCTGAGGTGCGGTGGCTGCGTGAGGCGTTGAAGGTGGAGTAGAGCGGCTCTCCGCGGTGGTGAAGTGGAGGAGCTCAATCAAGGAGCAGCTCAGCCGAGGCAGAGTGGTGACGAGGGCTCAGTCGACATATGACCAAACAGCTAGAGGCGAAGGCAATGACACAGAGCTATGAATGTACGAAGACCGAGCTGCAGGTCGATGTGATGCAGTCGAAGGTGACACGAGGTGAGGGTAGTGCGACGAAGGGAGGTATGTTGTTGCTCGTGAAGTGGTGGTGACGAACGGTGATGTAGGTGAAGATCGAGGGCACGTGGAATGAAGGTAATGTGCGGTGAAGTAGGGTGGAGTTGCAACGAAGAAGAAGGAGAAGGAAAAAAGATGAAGAAGAGAGGGAAAGAAGGAGGAGAATGAGGAAGGGAGGAAGAAACATTACCTGCAGGTAGTTATCGTTGATGGCTGGAGAGTTAAGCTTCGGGTCATCGCTGCGAGTGCTCTGACGACTAGCACAAGATGGGCAGCCAAGAAGCTGCTACTCGACTATGAGTCTGGGTTGAGACTACACCTCGCTCCTCCTCTCATCCTCGCTGGGGAGGACCCTTGTTGTTGTCACCAGAAGGAGGTGTATCAACTGGAGAGGGTAAGCTTGAGTTAGAGGTGGATGGGAGGGTTGTGGGTCATCAACAAGGTTTTATGCGAGGCAGAGGCAGCCGTTACACAAGGACGGAGGAGGGGAGGCATAACGGTTGTGCGAGGATGCAACGAACGCGGAAGAGGAGCAACGGCGTCAGCCGTTGCGGGAGGAAGGGGATGGGCTGGGGAGCATGTGTTGGGCACGTGTAGATAGAGAGAGGGAAGAGAGGAGCGGGGTCACGTGTTGGGCACGTGACCGGGGAGAGAGAAGGGACAGGGGTCGGCTCACATGCTGAGCACATGACCTGAGAGAGAGAGAGAAAGAGAATATGGATGAGAGAGGAGAGAGGAAATGGAGAGAGAGAGGAAAGATAAGAGAGGAAAATTAAAAAAATGGAAAAATGAAATTAAAATAAATAAATAAATAAATATTGAATAAATAAAAAAAAAGGCAAAAAATTAAAAAGGAATAGTAAATGAAGTCAAATGAAAAAGTGGTCAATACAAAAGTTGCTCGTCTCAATGAGATTTACAACTTTTTTAAAGGACCCAAAATCCAAAGAGGGCAACTGTACAAAACGTATTTTGGAGGTACTCTACATATAATAAAATACCACTTTTTTGCATTTTGTGATTTTTTTGTATTTTAGTTTGATTTTAATTAGTGAATTAATGTATATATAATATATATTATTTATTCTAATTTTTATGGATTTTTTATAGTTTAGAAAATTGTCAACAAAGATAAAATATGCACAAAATATACAATGTCGGATTTTTGTATTTTCTCTTGATTTTTTGATTTTTATGGGTTTTAATTCTTTAGGTTAAGTTATTTAATTAATCGAAGAATATAATAGAAGGAAAATTAGGTTAAAATACTTTATTTTTGTATATAAAATGATAGGCTCAATCCAGGTTAAACAAAGCTATTTAATTACATATTTTAATCCTAATTATAGCATAATTAGTGAATATTAATAAATCAATTTTAAGGGATTCAAATGGTGAATTATTAAGGAGATTCTGCTAAAATCACCATATAAAGTAGATGAATCACGGATTCATCATAGCATAGGATTTTTCCACTTTACTATATTTAGCATGATTTATGTCTTCCGTAATCGCTTTTTAGTCAATATGAGGACATAGTTCAAGCTAACTAAGGGGGTGTCGTACATATTGTATATATACTCTAGCCATAACTTTTACTTTTTCATGTTAATAATATGGCTATTATTTATAAAATTGGAATAAAAATATTTTAGAAATTGATTTCTAAAGAGTTTGTAAAAATTATTTATAAACCCTTTGGTAAAAAATTTTGTAAAGCATTTTGTAAAATTATTTGTACTTTTTTTATAAAATGCTTTATAAAATATTTGTAAAAATTTTGTAAAAACCTTTATAGATTATTTGTAAAATATTTTGTTTGTGAAATGTTAGTAAAGTATTTGGTATCAAAATAATCTATATTGTAATAGTGTTTGTAAAATGTTTGAAAATAAAATCATTGTAAAGTTGATTTGTAAAAAGTTTGTAAATTATTTTTAAAAATCTTTTGTAAAATGTTTGTAGAAATTGCTTTGTAAAATTATTTTGTAAAATTTTGTAAAAATGTTTTGTAAAATATGTTTGTAAAATCTTTTGTAAACGTTTGCAAAGTGGTTGTAAAAACTTTTGTAAACTAGTTTGCTATATTATTTTGTCACCTTGTATATAAATCACTTGTTTGTATATATTGTTTGTATATTTGTTGGAAAAATGTTTGTAAGTAGAACGTGTAATCACTTTGTAAGATATGCGAATAAAATTCTTGTGCTTAAAATTCTTTTTCCTTGTATAAAATTTGTATATAAAATCCTTTTGTAGATAAAATCTGTGTAAAATTTGTACATAAAACTTGTAAATATTCTTTTTGTAAAATCTTGTATAAATGTGTATAACCTTGTCTTTGTTTTCTGTATAAAACCCTTTGTATAAAGTTCTTGTAAATTCTTGTAAATATGTATAATTCTCTATTAAAAATATCATAAAAATTGAAAAAGATAAAACCATAAAAAAGTGCAAAATGCTATGAAAAACCTTTCAAAAAGATTATTCTTTTCTTTTCTTTTTTATTTCTTTTATTTTCTTTGAAAAAATATTGTTTTCTTACATTTGCATTTGCATTTTTCAGAATGAAATTGATGCTTAAACTAGTATGGACTAAAATCAAAAAATAGAGCTTGTTTATGACATTAATTCACTTAATTTCATAGGAACCTTATAGGAACTGGAGATGAGACTTTTCAAGTCGAGCGACTTAATTCTTTGGGTCCACAAGACTATGTTCACATGTCATCTTGATTGGTCTAAGTAGAAATTTCATACACACGTATGATTCTTTTAGACAGTGACCTAGCTTGGACAAGCACCTTGCACGTAGCTCTTCATTGATGAGGTGGCGAGGGCTAGAATCCTTTGACAAGAGATGCACACGAATAAAAACATACGCAGCCACCTTGAGTCACTAGTGCACCCCAACTTAGTCTAGTGGCATGGACGTCTAAAGGCGGGAATTGTGGGTTGAAATAAAGCTTCAGATGAGGGATGGTCTGCTGGCGCAATTTTTCTAAGACCCCAAAACATGTGCGGAGAGAAAGATTCTATATACATAGGGATACAATAAGTTCAATGTAGCGCAACAATTCTTTCCACCAAATAGAAGCAAATGTATTCCAAAAAAAGAATAAAGTTATGTATATTGGCCGCATTGATCCAGCTTCAGAGAGACTACAGATCTTAGTGGAGACTGACTACATTAGCCGGCTTCACAAGGAGATGTGGCCACACTGGCCACACTCTAGCTCTCTTCTTATTTTTCTATTTTCTTCCCCTTCGATTGTAGACAAATCACATACCTGAACTTAGAGGCAAATACCCCGCTCCTTGAGAAAAGAGTAGTTAGACTGGGGAGTTAAGGTCACCTTGGTAAGAGAAGGTTGTTCTTTGTCACTTCTGATATGGAGAGCTATATTATACTTACACAGTACAAGTAAGATTCGTAATCATAAGAGTTTGCGTATGAGGACTTGTTCTGACCTCGTTGTTGAGGTGACCTTACTAGAGACTTGTGGAACTTAAAGGCTGTTAGGTCTTAAATCCTATTCCCAATAAGGTTCCGCCAAACTAATAATCCAAAGGTCTGACCGAGCTCCAAACTTTGCTTTTATGAAGATATGTTTAAAAATCAAAATTATTCTAAGTTCTTTCCTTTCTCTTTTCGTCTTTTTATTATTCACTCATTCTTAGAGTAAGTGTTTGCTAAGGGACTAGCAAAGGTAAAGTATAAGGGAATGGGTGAATCCATGATTCGACATCATTATTCATTTATTTTAGCTTAAAATCCTTAACAAAACACCTATAAATAACAATAATTCACATTATTTATCATTCATCACATGTTTGTTAATATTGTATATTTATTAATTATTTATATCGAACTAAAATAATAAAGAGGAAAAGAAAAGGAAAAGAAACAAAAGACTGTATATATGCAATAAATGCATGTTAACTCTAACCCTGAGAGAAGGTCAAGACTTGACCTGATTGATAATGAATAAGGAAGGGAGAGATAAAGCCTTCATCAGATAATTGAAGAAAAATAATCTATTATTCATGTACATTCATCATTATTGATCTTGTATATATTGTATATTTTGTATAAATTCCTTATTCTATTTTATTTATCACCTAAATCACTTCAAATAAAAATATTTTGTTCTTGAAACTTGTACATAAAAATAAGTTGTAGATATTAAAAATAATTACAAGAAGAACCATTGTACATAATTAAAATAACAACACTTTGAAAAAGCCGTAAAACTCAACTTGTTAGACCCATATTTCTCCGTAAAAACTCAAAACAAAGCAAACTTACCTTTATTGTACTTTAAATTAAATAATCTTTAAAATAGAAGTGGTTTCATTAAAATTGGAGTTAAGATGTGAAAAGTGACTTTTTAGAGTACTTTTATTGTACTTTAAATTAAATAATCTTTAAAACAGAAGTGGTTCCATTAAAATCAGAGTTAAGATGTGAAAAGTGACTTTTTATAGTGTATTACATACTATACATGTATTATACATGATGTGAATATATTCTTTTATTTATTTTATGTGTATTTTTGTACTATTGTATTTGAAAATATTTGTATATAATGCATTCTATTCATATAAGAAGCGACAAAATTATAAAAATAAAAATATAAAAAAATAAAATATTGTATATAATGTATCTGTACCAATACATATATTGTAAATAACTCAATTTATTTACCCTGTAAATTAATTCATAAAATTAATATATATAATCCTTAATTTAATGCAAAAATAAATAAAATATAAAATATGGCTTATTTTTGTAAAAATAACTAATAAACAATATGTACATATTGTATATAGGAATAAAATACCTATAAATAATCTTATTTAATAAATTTAATTATTTAAATTAACTTATTTATTTAATTAAAAAGCATAATAAAATACTTTATTAAATTATTAACATTATTCATTTTAATAATTTTTAAAATTTGAAAATCATTTTCTATATTATTTTAATTTATTTCGATTTATTAATTCTCTGAATTCCCATTGGTGGATCCAGTTTTGTTGGCTAGACAACTCAACACCCCCTCCCCTATTCTTGGACCCGATTACACCCTACAATCAGATTCTTCTCCAAATGTTATCGATCAAACCCAAGGTAATTCCGCTTCGATTTTATGCCCAATTTGAATACTTGAATTCTTTATACGCACCTGAGTATTTTCTTACGAACCCATTGATGTTTTATTTTGGCCTTTAATCCCTATCTAAATGCAGGTAAATGGCATTATTTTGCACAAAATAACATTCATTGCTTCTATTATATTTACTGTATAAAATACTACAGTAAATGCCAAAATAAAAGAATAAAGGAAGAAAAGAAAAGGAGATAAAATGGAAAATGTATTTTATAACCCTAAACCTCGAGACTAAGTCAAGAATAGATTTGGTCGATAAGGAATAAAGTACGGGGCGTAAGGGCCAAAAAAACAATAAAAATCCCAATTTATTTTGCCAAATAATTGAGTTTTGGGACCCATTTTATTAGTTGCTTTTATACATAAAATCAATAAACTTTGTACATAAAAATTGTAGATAAAAATACATAGAAAAATATATAATGTATTTCATATAAAAATAATGCATATTGTGCATTCTGCACTCAGAATAAAAACCCAAAATCCAAATTTCCTAGTCCCGTATCTTCTCCATGTGAACTCAAAATGCATAAAAATCACTTTATTTTATATAACTTTTTATTATCTATTTAGTGAAGGAGGTTTCATTCAATTTGGAGTTAAGATGCAAAAGTTATGTTTTGGACCCCTATTGTACAATATACTTGAATAAAATATTTATTTTATTTATTCTTGATAGCTTTCATAATTTATATTTTTTTAATTTTATAAATATTATCTAGAGTATATGTACATAATTAGATTAAAATAAAACTATTAAAAATAAAGCAAAATAAATATGTATACAAAATACATAGATTAATCATGCATGCGTATACTTATATAATTAATACCCATGCTTAATTAAGTATACATATAAACTCAGGAAAATACAATAAAAAATATTTATGTGTATTAAAAATAAGTTATAAATATATAAAATAATTATATAAAATACAATCTAAAATAGAAAATAAAAATAAAATACTCACAACATAGGTCAATATACCTATACTTATACTTGTAAATATTAACTCCTAATAAATAATCTCGAAAAAATAAATAAAAATATAAAGCAAATACCACATAAAATGATAATTTTTATTTTGTAATAAAAAATTAATATATTAATTTACGAATTATTACTGATTTTACAAATATTTTGCAATTATCTTTTTCCTGGTCGATCCACGTGGACCAACCAGGGCTTTCTTTTGTTGACCTCGGTCAACTACCTCCCCTGGACCACTGACTTGTCAAATATGTCGAATCACACCTTTTCTTCCATTTTTTCTAGGATCCACTCATGTTTTGGCCCTCTGATCTAAACAAGAAATGATGAACTAATACCCTAAAACCTGCTAGGGCCAAAGATCCCTTCAATTTATATTGAGCAAACCATAATCTTTAATCGAAGAACCCCCATTCTGCAGCTTATAAAAATGAACATCCAGCCTCATTGCCCAGTTTGATCCCAATTTCTTTAGCTTTAGCCCCTCAGATCGGGTTTTGGAGCTCAATTGTACTGACAACCGGTGATTGCTACCGATCTGCAGCGAGGAGTATACAAGAGGAGGTGCATCCACCCATCGCCAGAGTTCCACCTAGTGGTTCTGCCTCATGGTGTTTCAGCCAGTTGAGGCCCCATTTTCTTTCATTCTCATGTAATATCCTTAGTGTAATTTACATTTTTGTTCTTAGTTTATCGTGTAGATCAACATATTTAAAGATAATTCAAATCTCTCGTTCACTTGGAGCTTGAGCTCCAAGCCGATCCCACTATGATCCAATCAGTTCTTCGACCCGCAATCCATCCCATTCTGTTTCCTACAAAAAGTCTCGAGCCGACGATACTTTTTATGCAGGTCAGACGGGCCGATGCCCCTTAGGAGCAAGGATTCGAATACGACCAAGAGCTCCAGGTGCCCCAGAATTTCAAAGACACCCAGGTCCCATTTGAGGGGATCCGGACCTCATTTGTGCTCGCCTGCAGAAGCGAAGGACTTCCAGGAAACTTTAGAGATAGTTGGCAAGGCAAACAGAGGTCGTACAAAGGAGTAGTCAACGATCGAAGCAAGGAGGGAACGGAGTTCTTTTGTGTTCTTCCTTCACACCTTTCAGCAGTTCGATCAAGGAGGAGTGCCAGGTTCTATCGTAGATGTTGGATCAGTCTCGAAATGATGCACTTCCCTGCCGTTAGGTCATCTTAAGTGAGCCCACGTGGCTTGCTTCCAGCCATCCACTCCTGCCTGATCTGGGTAAATTTCAATGATGCCAGTTTGCCCTTTTGTATTAAAGTTTAGTCCAGTAAACTTTATATGGCTTGTAATAATTTTGGTTTATTTTCCACTTGGTATCCTAGACTCTAAGTTATTTACTATTTAGTCCCTGTCAGGAATGTGCTTAGGCACGCTTTTTGTGTAAATATTGCAAGGAGGCCCCTGAACTTTTGACATATCACACTTAGAGCCTTGATATCTCAGCTCACATAGCCCCCCACGTGAGCTAGGCATTTTGTAGAACTACCCTTGTAGGTCATTATCATTGTTGTTTTATTTTATAAAATTTGAATATTAGTACTAACTTTTAGTTATTTTGCATTGTGCCTCCTTGCCTTTTATTTTAATTACAAATATACCCATGCTAGTTCAAGTAATTTTTGTACATGTTTTCTGTTTTCTATAAATATCATGCATGCTCCAAAAATCATAAAATAATAGGGTCATGTACCTGATTACTTGATCTTTCATGTATAAATTTTGTTTTGCATTTTTTCACATTTCCCATTTATGAAAAACCAAAAGGTGCCATAAAATTCCAAAAAATATAAAATTGTTTTCAAAAATCTAAAAAAATAGTATTTGTTTATTATTGTATTTTGTACCTCCATACAAAAAATCCCTAAAAATAGAAAAAGAATATTATTAAAATTTAAATAGCTCTAAAATCCTAAAAAAGTTATAAAAATCTTTTAAAATATAAAAATATTTATTTATGTCTAGAGAATTTTTTATTATATATTAACTATAAAAAAATAGTTTATGGAATTTTGGACTTATTAGATATTTTTAATACCTTAAAACATTCGGCCTATTTAAAAAGTCACTATTTTATAGTTTCCAGATATTATAAATCCAAAAAATAGCAAAAATCTTCAGAAAATTCATAAAAAAACATAAAAATAGCTTAAAACTTCCAAAAGAATTTATTTCCTTATTTTTGACTATTTTTATATCTTTTTATATATTACCCTATATATACATATATATACACCTATATGTGTTTTATGTTGATTATTATTATCATAAATACCTAAATATATTTTTAATACCCTAAAAAATAAAAAGGATTGTATTGGATTATATTTCCATATTTTATACATATTTTATATCTTATCCGTATAGTATTTATATTATCATTTATACACATATACCTCTACTATCCTTATACATAATTATATCCTTATACATACTCATTATAAAAATAATAAAATGGAATTAAAAATGAAAAATACTTACGTAAACACGAATTATTTTATTTAATTAAAACTCACACTCGTATTGATTGATAATGTGCATACATATATATATACATACATATTATTTATTTGTAAATAATATACCTTGCTACCACGTTCTACTTCCTGTGTTCGACCCCTACCTACTTGTCCACTATACACTTGTTTGTAGGGCATAATAAATTTTGATTCACGCATTGATGCTTTGATTGCTTTACTTCTCTATTGTGTGAGTTGATTGTTGACCTAGCTTGGAATCTTGGTGAGAGGTCACTTTGATGACTTCGCTCCTACCTTTTGTGGAGCATACGATTCTCCACTCTGAAATTAGGGCAAATTTCAAATGGCGCCATTGTTGGGGAGCAACATTGTGTAGCATTTTTTGTTGAATATGTTGCTCATTATTTCTTTTGAATTTTTGATTCTTATCTCGATAATTATTTGATATGTTCTAATCCAATTATCTTTGTTGACTTTCTTGTGAGGGACCACATGGCGAAGGTCACTTCTTAGGAGGTGGACACACCCAAGTTGCAAGGAGGCAGACTCTACTACTTGTGAGCCAGCCATGAGAGAGCAGGGAAGGAAGTAGAGAGAGGAAAAGAAGCATATTTTAGCAGTTTTTGTTTTGTTTGTGAGAGAGTGCCATTTATTTTCCTCATATTATTTGTGATAACGTGGACACTACTCTACATTACGAGGTCCATTACCCAGGTGTATGTTTACCTGGGGGACTTGTTGCTATTTTTTGTGTTTCTCACCTTTATTTTATTTTGTTTCTCGTGTTTTGAGTTTTCTGCCTTTCTTTTTCTTTGTTTTATGTGATTGGAGCCCCATGACTTAGGCTTGCTTGCATCGGTAGCTATGTCCAAACCCCTACTAGAAGCATGTACCTATAGTGATATACATTTATACTTAGTTAAATAATTAATTGTAAATTTCTTGAATTCGGAATCACATGTCGTGAGGGACTCCATACAGCGCTTGCAGGACTCATTGTGGCGGGCACCGAGGAGTTCCCTAGGATCCATCTTTGAGTTATTTGCATCTTGTTCTTCCTGATAATAGCAAGTATTGTTTAGGACGGTTTCATCACTGGCATATCGCCATATAGTGTAAATATTTCAATCTTGCCTTGCATCCCGCATGGAAAGCACTGGAAAGCACTGTGAATCTTCTTACTTTACATGTATCATTTGATACGAGAGTGAGATTTCCACTTTTGTGTCCACTTGCATTTCTTTTCCGTTCTCTCCACCCTTGTTTTATATCACAATTATTATCAAAAGAAAATAAAAAAACATTCGTTAGGCAGATTGCTTTGAAAAATATCCAAAAAAGTGAAAATCCAAACACTCTAAAACTAGGGGACTGCTAAATAAACTTTGACCTTAATTAAAATTAGTAATAGACATCATTGTTTGGATTCATAAAGCCCTTATTGCTTTCAAGTACACTCCAGACTGAGCGAGGTACGGCCCCTAAGGATAGAACCCAAATTCCGATCTGTGGCGCTTTGATTAGCACCTGGGATGGTGAAGTATTGGTGCTTCTATCGCATGTGACCGAGTAGGGCCTTGTCATCGACGGTTTTCCTACCTTGTGTGGAACATCGACTTGGTCTGAAGTACTGAGCCAACGATTTGCGTCCGAGTGCCTCACTTACGAGGGAAGTATTGATTTCGCCTATTGGATTCCTTTCTCTATTCTTTGTCTACGTAACCCCCCAAGCACGAGATCAAAGACCTTTCAGTGCATAGATCATCGGATACAAATGAGGTGGAAGAAGTGCGAGGTGCTTGCCTGGTAGTACACACGCTCCTATAGGGTTAGCTTACATAAAGACATGTTAAAAGATTTGCCAGCAATACAACCATAAAACTAAAAAGATAAAAAATAGTCGAACTCTTATGGCTTCACTTGGGTTGTGTTGGTGAATTCAAAATTTGTATGGTGTTTGTTTGATTAGATGAAGGTCCAAGATCAAGTTCCGTACACTTGTGCACATTTTGCCTTTCAGTTTCTCTCTTTTCATTCTAATTTGAACCTCGCTCATTTTTTAGTCATTTTATTGTTTTGCACTCCTTTTATTTCTCGTTGACCTTTGTGTCCTTCATCTATTATCGATCTTCCTCTTTGACCACCTAGGTGGTGACTCATGGATGGATTAGTCGGGACTCTACCGACACCCACATCAATTCCATGCGCTTACCTTCTCAAAACATTCGGGGCAAATCCCGAGAACATGATTCGGACTTTGTAAACTGCTCTCCAGACTCCCCCTCTTCATCAATAAATCGGGATCACTTTTGTCTCAAAATCTGCTCATTTTGGTTGGAAAGTGATTTCACTTCTTATTCCTCTCCATCCTTAATGAGATTCTGTGTTGACCTAAACACATATCAATTTGTTTCAGTCGATGCTTCTATACAGATTGATCAGGGCATCATTCCTTATGCAGATCTAGAGCATGATCTGGAGCCACAGATTATGTCAGATTTAGAGTCCGGTCCAGAGAAAGAGATGGATCCTACAAGAAAAGGGAAAGGACCTCAACACCCACCATAATCGCAGTTAGGCCCACAACCAGATTCGATGAATGCACAACTCCTCGCCTCTACACATGCGATTTAACAGTAGCTCACCGACCAGGCATTTTCCCAGGTTGCTTTCTAGAATATGCTTAATGAAATGAGAATGAGACAAGAAAACCGAAGAGGAGGGTGAAAATAAGAAGAGATAGGAGGTGGATTCCTTCGAGGGGGAGCCAATGGACCGGGAGGAGGGAAGACCAAGTCAACCCTCAAGGAAATCTACATCCGTGGTGCTTGACAAATGACTGAATGGATCAAGATTCTTGTTGTCCATGCTCATTTTGAATTAAAGGTGCATCTCTTGGCCTTGCTTCCCACCTTTCATGGGAAATTTTAATGAATAACCATATATTAATCTCCAACAGTTCGGACGCATCTGCGGAACCACGCACTACCCTAACATTCCCTTCGGTGTAGTTAAAATGGCAGAATTCCCTTTTAGCCTTCAGGACAAGGCTCTACATTGGATTAATCATTTGGGGAAGGTTGTCACCACCTGAAAGGAACTCAAATCAGCTTTCCTGCACAAGTTCTACCCTATTGGGCGGCTGAATCAGATGCGAGCCCGTATTGCAAACTTTACCCAGGACAACCATGAGTCCATTCATGAGGCATGAGAGAGGTTCACTAATCTGCAAGAGAAATGTCTACAGCATGATATCTCATGGACCAGCTTGGTCCAACATTTCTTTGATGGACTGGCGATTGAAAGTCAAAAGCTCATTAATGCCACTTGTGGCAGCTCTCATTTCAACAAATATGAGGATGTGGTTTGGTAGATTTTTGAAGAAATGGCTAAAGCAGAAGTTTCCCTATCATCATCTCATGCTTATCAACATCAACCACAAGTTCAACAGAAAGTAGTGCATATGGCATCATCCCACAAGCAGGATAGGATGGGAGATCAAATCTGAACATTATTGGGAGCCACCCATCCAAGATGGATATCATTGAAAAATGATCACAAGATATTGAAAAACTCATTGTGATCGAATAAAGGACTCAGAACTTGGACAAACTAGATCAAATTACCAAGCAGCTCTTGTAAGCACAATCAGTGCCTGCAATTCCATGACTGCATCGACCGCAACTCCAGCTGAGACAAAGGAGCAAGCATCTCCATAGCCTCCTCAACCAAATTTTCCCTTAGCATGTGGTTCAGCATGTTGATAAACATGGAATTTTCAAGGGTCACACGATCTCACAAGGCGAGATCGTAGTCAATGCATTGACCGCTCAAGAAATCCAAGTTAATCAACAATTAACCCACAATATTATTAATCAGTGAATAGCAAAATATGGACTTAAAATTTATTATACTCTACAATACAAAATGTATAGCATGTAAGCACGTAGAGGTCGAACCACATAAAGCAAGTCAGGTAGCCTATGATTATTACTAATCAATGCATATTATGTACATATGTGTCTTTATCCATTATGTGGGTTTTTTATTGTTTCTGTAAATGAAATTAATAATGAATATATATATATATGTATATTTAATAATAATAATAATAACAATAAAATCTATATATTAAGTTAATTCATACATACATATATATATACACATGGGTAAAGATATACAACATAAGGTATTCACATAGTTACATATACTTAGATTTTTTTAATATATAGATATAACTATAATCCCTTTTTATATTTTCTTATTTTTAAATTATTTTTAAATTAATTATGGACTATAAGTCAATATAAGGCTATATATACAATATAGGGTTATATAAAAATAAATACAAATAAAAAAATAAAATACACAGAATACAATATTTTTAAGTTTTAAATAATTTAAACATGTTTTTATTATTTTTCTAGGTTTTTTCTAATTTTTATGGATTTTTAAAGTCAAAAATATCCCAAATCAGTGAATTAGTAAATAGTCTGAATTGAAATGAAGATTAAAAATAATAATATTTAACAAAATTCTTCAAATCAATTTTAATATATAGATAAAAATATGAAGAAAATACGAAATGAAAATAAATATTTTTAGGATTTTTGGTGATTTTTAACATTTTTGTTGGATTTTGGAGCTTTTTTTTTCTTTTTCTTTTTCTAATTTTAGGGATTTTTGGTCTGGAAATATAAGGTACTAAAATAAATAATATATGATTTTTTTGGAAATTTTCAAATCATTTTTCTATTTTTTGGTATTTTCCAAGTTAGACGGGGACAAAAATGTGCTCATTCAAATTTTAAAAATAGTTAAAATTCCAAAAATGCTAAAATAAAAATGTATCATGAAAATACATGCTAGCAGACATCTAACCCTATTTTTGCATAATTGTTGGAGCACGGGTGCTATTTTTATCAAATGAAATTCAAGCGCCAAAAATACGTGAACTAGGAAGGGCATATATGCAATTAAAATAAATACCAGGGTTACATGTGCAATTTTCTCATAAGTATATAAGGTATATTTAAATTCAATGGACTAAAAATAAAAACAGTTTCCTGCAAGAGTATGCGTGCAATTTGCCCAGCTCATGTAGGACGACACGTGAGTTGAGCTGGTCAGGACCAAAAAGAAATATGAAATAAATACAAGGTCCTTTATGCAAAATGTCCAAAATATTTACACTACATATTTTATTTACAGAACTAATGAATAAATGCAAAAATTACGAGGAAAGATATGCAATTTATCCCCCAAAGGCATGCCATCGTGCATCTGATATCCACCACTTATCCACGTGTCAGCTCATGCGCATCCGATGACATTTCTCCCATGGACACTCGAGATTAGATCTCGGGTTGAGATCGAGCGGACGCGACTTGCGAGATCCAACTACAGGTGATAGATCTAGGGCTCCTCCCCAGATCGAATAGTAGTTGATGCTCACGAAGAACATGGAGGAACAAGGCCTCCCCCAACCTTCAATCCATGATTCCTCCTCCATCCGACGGTTTTGGCGATGGTTCTTGGCTCTACATTATCGGGGAGGTCATCTGCAACTGCTGGTGCTCACAAAATGGTCCGGGATCTAGAGTTGGGGTCCTGGAGCTCGGTTGAAGTTGGAGCACATGGGGATCCTCGTCCAGGTGCGATTGTGTGTCCCAGGAGGGATCCTTTGGCCTTGGCACATGCACGAAGAGATCCGATGGCTCGAGGCAAAGGTGCTTGGCCCAGAATGAAGCTGCAATGCACAATGGGTGAGGTGGATGTTGAAGCTCCGACATAAGGCAAAGGGTGAGCTTCGATTCACTGATCGGGGTGCAATCAGGTTGGTCCAGACGATGAATCAGATGAAGAACATGATGGGAAAGAAGGTGGACTGGATGCGGTGGTCGGAACAACAGTTACGAGCGGTGAAGCAGTGGCCAGAGCACTAGAGCTCCGGCGAGGTGACTAAGCTAACCTACCCTAAATCATTGACTAAAACTCTAAATAAAATGCAAAAAATGAATAAGAAGTCTACCTAATGGAATTATACCTGCTGGTGGGTAGGGAGCAGGGCAGGCCGAAGCTCCACCGTGGATTGCCTCTCCTCCTCGCTCCGATGCTCTCCAGACACTAGGGAAGGTCTCACCTATCACATGGCCTCCGATACTCACGCATGGATAGGATCTGGGGCACCTAGAGGGATCAAGAGACAAAGGAGGAGTCGGGGTTTTTATTTATAGACAAAGCAACGATCCTTATTGACCTAAGGTTTAAGAGAAATCTGGTCTTTGTACAAGGGATCCAGGGATTAGGCGAGGATCAATGATGATTGAGGTAAATCGTGGCATAAAGAAACAATGAAAAGGCACGATGGATCGAGCGGGGAAATGGCCAAAAAGAGGGGAAAAGACACGCTTGACGAGTGAGAAGTGTCGAGGGGTTGAGTTGGTTGAGGTCAACAAATGGAGCACTGGGATTGGTCTAAGCATGACACTAAAAAGACAAAATAGTCCATTCTTTCGAAATTAATTAATTAAAAATAGTAAATGATTTTATTAATTTTTATCATAAAATAAAAAATATTTATTATTATATGAAGTATTTTAATATGATTTTTAATTATTTTTGGGGTTTATTTATTACAAGTTAAATTTTAAGGTCTTATTTATAGGGTATATTCATCTATATTTGGGTGTTTTATTTCTATTTTATGTTTTGATTTTATTATTTTTATCCTCTTATTTTATATATTTATAACTTATTTTTAGGGATTTTTACCCAGCAGACCCTATAAACTTTTGAAATTACCTCTACGACCTTTTGCACAACATAATTACCCCATTAACCCTGTAAATTACCCCAAGAACCCTCACGGGCTTCAAACAGATAACCCGGAGGGTTCATGGGGTAAGAGTTGGCAAGTTTACGGGGTCGAGGGGGGAATTAGGTTGTTTCAAAGGTCATGGAGGTAATTGGCAAAGTTTATAGGATCTGTCGGGTAAAAATCCCTTATTTTTATGTACACAAATATGTTTTTATTGTATTTTTCTGATCTATTATGTACACTTAATTAAATACGAGTATTAAATATATATGTATAAGTATATGTATTTCATCTGTGTTTATGTACACTATTTTATTTTTGTGTCTTATTTGTATTTTTATTTTATTCTAATTATGTGCATATAATATAAATAATATTTACAAAATTATAAAAATTTAAAGTTATAAAAATAATAAAGAATAAACAAAATGAATATTTTATTCGAGTATATGGTACAATGGGGGTCCAAAACCTAACTTTTACACCTTAACTCCAAAAAATATAAAACCACCTTCATTAAATAGCTTATTAAAAGTTATACACACTTAAAGGTGATTTTGATACATTTGAATTTTTATTTAGGAGATATGGGTATGGGATGTTGAGATTTTGGTAGGGTTATTTTTTTGTAAACTTAATTTTGTATTTTTCTATACATTATTATCTACAACTTTCATGTACAATTTTCCTTTATTTGATGAATAAATAAGCAATAATAAAATAGGTCTCAAAATGGACTTATTGATGAATCAAAGAATAAGAATTTATTGAATTTATTGGCCCTTATCTCCCCTTACTTTATTTCTTGCCAACCCGGTCATCAAGATGCCTAGGTCTCTGGATTTAGGGTCATAAAATAGCTTTGGTATTTTATTATTTTTCTTTTCATTCCTCTATTATATATATATTTGGCATTAAACATAGTGTTTATATACAATAAATGGAATAAATAATGAATGTTAATCTATACAAAATTGTTATTTACATGCATTAGCTAGGGTTTTTAAGGCCAAAATGATATAATAAATGTGATGAAGTGGGGATTCATCACATGTCTACTACGTGCAAGCCCTAGAGCCTTCATCGTATTAGCAGCCACAACAACAATTGGTTGTATACTATCCAGAATCCCATATTATTCCTGATCAACACTCCCCTTCCCCCACCTCTCATTTAGGAGGTGAATGGAATCTGGTCAAACAATGCATAGCTGGCCCGTCCAGGCAAACCTCAACAGGGCCAACCAGTAAATTCTTGTCCATTCCCTCGACAACAAGGAGGGAGGTTTGCCCAAGGTTAATAACAACCTCACCACTAGTTGTCTTAGCCATATCAGCAGGGCTGGAGACAAAATCAATACAACAACTGCAGTACTTGCAATATCAACAGAACCATCAGTACACGGTTGTGCCATACCAGCACCCTCCTCCTCATCACCAACATTACCATTCTCCTTCTCAATATCCTTCACAAAAATACCACTAGCAACCTTGGCACCATTCTCAGTCTCAATGTGGCCAGTACGTTGAACCGTAAGAGGCCTCTCCAGCAAATCCCGTCCTTGACTACTTGGCTCAGTTTATCAAGAGTCTCGCAGAGACAGAAGATCTATGACCTCATTGCCAGCACAGGTGGAGGCCAACCCTAATGATTAACACGGATCTATCGGGGTCTAAAATGTATCTCACATAGGGCGGAGACACGATCACTGTGGAGACTCTCAATAAAGCTGTATCAAGTCAACAATTAACCCACAACAGATAAGTCAAGCATTGAAAGTAAGTGTGCGGAGTTAAAAATTATTATAACTCTACAATGAATGTGTATAGTGTGCAAGCAAGTAGAGTGTCGAACACAGGGAACAAGCAGGACAGATCGGGTGACCAAGCACAAAAATGTGATGTATTTGCCTACAAGTGTTGATTTTGTGGGTTTTTATTTTTTTTAAATTTTTTTATTTAATTTTTGATTTTATATTTTTATATTTGGATTTTTAATTTTCTGATTTTTATTTTTTATATATTTTTTATATTTTTTATATTTTCTTTTCTTTTAATAAAATATGTATACAATATAAGAAAAGGAAGGTAATAAATATAAAAAGAAGTAAAAATACTCAAAATTTAGTAAACAAAATATTTTTAAGCTTTTTATATTTTTATAATGTTTTGGGATTTTTCTAGACTTTTCTTAATTTTTTGGTATTTTTAAAGTCAAAATACTGAAATCAATGAATAAACTGAAAATCCAAAATTAAAATGAGGATAAAAAATGTCAAACAGACTAAAAAATTCCTCAAATTAATTTTAAAACAAAGAGAATAAAATGGAGAAAATTTAAGAACAAAAATTGTCTATTTAGGAATTTTTAATATTTTTATGAAGATTTTAGGGGTTTTAATATTTTTAAGGGTTTTCTTTTGTATTTTTTTATGATTTTTGGATTGAAGTTAAAACACAAGTAAATAGACAAAATATATTTTTGGGGGAATTTTTCGAAGGTTTTGATAATTTTTATGTATTTTCTAATGTAGACAGTAACGAAAATGCATGTTTTCAATTTTTTATAAATATTAAAATGCAATAAAAATGCAAAGTAGAAATATGGCGTAAAAGAGCAACAAAATAGGATGCTATGTAAATTTTTGGGAATTTTTAGGATTTTATTGTTGCATGAAATAAATAAAGGAAACAAAAAGAAAATACATTCTAGCAAGAGTATTTTTGTAAATATCCAGAAGTCTAGGGGGCAACTTGCAATTTTCTAGAAAATATATAACGCAATAAAAATATTTTTGGGCTAGATGTTAAATCCACAACCCACAGGTGTAACTGTGCAAATTGTCCAAAGTCAAGTGCGTCAGGCACGTGACCGTCAGGGACCTTTCTGCAAATAAAAAAACTTGGGGGCCTAATTGCAATTTCTCCAAAAATAATACAACGTTGTAAAATAGTTTCTGGACCAAATACAAATAATGAAACATACAAGGGTCCCTTTGCAAAATATCTCGTCCCCCACGTGCGCGAGTCACGTGAGGTGACGTGGACAGGGATCTACGTGCAATTATAGAAACTACAAGGGTGTTCTTGTAAAAATTACAAAATAATTAAACTTCAGATGAAAGTTTATGTACTAGATATTAAATACAAAAAGGACCCGGGTTAGAAGTGCAAAATACCCAAGATAAGCAGATCTGACGGCTGATATCCCTTCACTTGCCACGTGTCCTGTCCTGGAGGGTCGATGATGGTTCGCAACCAACGGCCGAGATCAGATCTGGCTGAAACGATCAACAGTCAAGGCTGACCAAGATCCGACGGCGGCTGTGCAAACTGGGCTCCAGCCTTGATCCGACGGCGGACGGCCAAGGATGAAGAACAAGGGCGAGTCGTCGGTTGGGCGACTTTCCCAGCCCTCAATATCGGTCTCCGACGCAGCTTCGAGCTCCCAAAATGGCTGGTAAGCTTCCTGCGACGGTCCTCCATGTGTTGGGCACTCCAAAAGGCTCTGACGAAGGCTGGAGCTCTCGCGAGGAGGCGGCGGAGCTGGGAGGCTCCTAATACTCCAGCGAAAGATCAAAACGAGCTCCCAGGTTCCTCTTATAGCTTTTGGACCTATAAAAAGGGTTAAACCATCTAGGGCAAAATGCCTCGACGATTGGCGGTGCGAGATAGTGTAGGTGACGGTGAAATGGAGCTCGTCCGGAGCTAACTCTGGCGAGGGATTCGATGTGGCGATCAGATGGTCGAAACTCTAACCTAAAGATTGGATTTTTATCCTATAGCTAAGGCGAACGAAAAGAGCAAAGAAAGTAAGGAGAAATGGAACCTCAAAGGTGTGTGTCACCTGAGGTGAAGAACCTCGACGGCGAGCTTTGTCGGAGGTGGTGGAATGTCCCCGATGCCTCCTCGATCCTCTTGAAGGTCGGTGAAGGGAGTTGTCACCTCCCTCTAGCTCCGGGACACAACAGGTGGAGAAGAAAGTGGGTCAAAGGGGTTCTAAATTCAAATGGAAACTCAGGGGACTATATGAAGGGTTGACGACCAGGCGAGAAAGATTGAGGTGGATTGGGCAGATCGGTGATCCACAACCCAAGAAGGACCCCCGGCGTGAATCACCAATAAACGAGGTCAAAAAGTCGTGAAGAGTGTATCATGAGATAGTGCAAGTTCTGACCTCGAAAATTTTGAGAAGTGGGGCCAAAACCAACGTTCCGACAATGGGACAGGGCGAAGGACAGTCAGTTGACCGAGGTCAACGTTTACCGCCTCCTGGTTGGTCCACGTGGACCAAACAGGAATAAGCCACGAAAAAATATTTGAAAATTAATTTAAAATAGTAAATGATTTAATTAATTTTAGTTATAAAATGAAAAAAATTATTTTATGAATTATTTTAAGATGATTTTTATTTATTTTTATGGTGTATGAAAATACAAGTTGCCTTTTATGGCCTATATAGGTATACATATCTATATATTTTAATATTTTATTTTTATTTTGTGTATTTAATTTTATTAATTTTGTTTATTATTTTATATATTTATAACTTATTTTTATACACTTAAATATATTTTTATTTTATTTTTCTGAAGTGTTTTGTACAATTAATAAACTAGAAGTATTAATTACATAGGTATATGTACAGGTATTACACCTATGTGTTGTATATAGGTATTTTATTTTTGTATTTTCTGTAGTGTTTTATTCTGATTTTAATGTACACATATATTATAAATAATATTTACAAAATTATAAAAATAAGAAATTATAAAAATAATGAATAATGAATAAAATGAATATTTTAATCTGTACAAGTATACAATAGGGATCCAAAACTCAACTTTCAAATTGTAGCTCCGCAAAATACGAAACCACCTTCATTAAATAGCTTATTGAAAATTATATACAATTAAAGTGATTTTGATACATTTCGAATTTTTATTTGAGAGATACAGGTCTGGGAAGTTGGGATTCTAGAATTCTTATTCAGATCATAACTTTTTATATGTATGATATTTTAGAGTGAAATTAATTTTGTATTTTTCTATATTTAATTATCTACAACTTTCATGTACAAAGTTTCTTTATTTGAGGTATAAAAGTGGAACTAAAAATAGGTCCTAAAATGAATAAAGAATGAATTAAACAAAAAGGAATCTTTATTAGTTTCTGGGCCTTATCTCCCCCTACTTTATTCCTTGTCGACCTATTCATCTAGATGCCTAGGTCTCGGGATTTCGGGTCATAAAATATTTACAATATTTTATTCTTTTTCTTTTCTTTTCTTTTCTTTATTCTTTTATTTTGACTTTAAAAGCCGTATTTTATACACTATTTACACACTCATGCATGAATGCTAAATTGCAGGAATTAAGGGTATTTACAAGCATTTGTCAGAGTTTGGAGGCCAAAATGATAGAATAAAGATGATGAAATGTGGATTCATCATCCCCTTATACTTGCCTTTGCTAGTCCCTAGCAAACACTTATGCAATAAGTGTAGAAAATAGAAACAAAGAAAAGAAAAAGAAGAAAGATGGATTAAATTTAATTATCAAACTTGTCTTCACAAAGTTAAAGTTTGGAGCTTAAGTCGGTCCTATGGAATTTTAGTGCAGGCGGAACCTCAATGAGAATCGGATTTGAAATCCAACAGCCTCCGAGAATCCCAGAACTCTGTTCAAGTCTCCTCAATAGCCAGGTCAGAAATATTCTCAACTCATACACAAACCCTTACGACTATGAATCTGACTCGTACAGTGTAAGTGATAGTGTCTCCTCCCAACTAGAATGACAAAGAGACTGACTTCTCCAGCATGACAACCCAATGATTCCCCAATCCAATAACTCCTTCCTCGAGGAGCGGGGTATTCCCTTCTAAGTTCAAGAGGCAACCAGCTCAAGAGGAGGGGGAAAGAGAAGAATGGATGGTAGCCAGTGTAGCCACCCTATCCTAGGATGCAAGACCAGTGTAGTCAAGTCATCCAGCTGCAGGCTCACATGATATGACTTTGGAACTCAAGCTTGCTTATTTTCTATACAACATATGTACACTCCGGCAGGCATTTTATTTTTATTTACAGGCTTGTCCATTTTTTTGGAGTTTTTTTAAATACTATCTACAGCAGCATTTACATAGGCAGTTTTTTCTCTTGAGCAAGTAGACTATCCCTCTTTTGAAGCTTCATTGCAACCTACACTCTCCTGTCTTTAGAATTCCTCATCACTGGACGGGTTGAGGTGCACTTCCCTCCCTAGAGGAAGACAAATGTTTCCACTTGTGTGTGTCTCATACCAGCAAATCCAACCCCTCACCACTCCAACTGAGTTGAGCCATGTGAAAGTTGCATGTGTCCAAGTTAGGTCATTATCAACAAGAGCCGTGCGTGTGTTCCGAAATACTCTACTTAGGTAGTCAAGAATCCATTGAACCAAGTCTCGTGATCCTCAAAGAAGTAAGTCAACTAGACCTGAAGTACCTCAATTCCAGTTCCTATAAGGTTCCTGTTATTAGGTAGATTTTAAGGTCCAATCAAGCTCCAATCTCCGGATTTTACTTAGACTTGTTCAACTATCAAACTCAATCCGAAAAAATGCTCATGCTATGCAAATGCTATGTAGAATGCAGAAAAGATTTTTGTGATGCAATTTTCAAGATTGTGAACTTTTTATGGATTTTTGAAAGGATAATGCATATGCATTTTTTTATTATTTTCAAAAGGATCTTTCAGATGTTTTTGGATTTTAGTTTTGCAAATGTTTTTGAGATTTTTGAAAACAAAAGATTTTGGCTATAAACTAGGTACAAATATTTACATGGGGAAGCTTATTATATTTACAAAGAAGTAGATTTTAAAAATTTACAAAGGGTAAGTGGTCAATTTTAAAGGTATATATATATAAAGAATTTTAGGTGTGATGTATGTATTCCTCAAATTTATTTGAAAATCATTTTACAACAATTTTAAAACTATAGTCCAAAATATTTTTTACAAATATTTTTACAAACATGTACACACATTTGAAAATCATTTTGCAAAGGTTTTCCAAACATTATATATAGTTTTTTAAAATATTTTTACAATCATTTTCAAACCATTTGCAAATCATTTTTCAAAAATTTTATTTCACACAAAGAAAATAAAATTTTCAAAAAAAAATGTTTTTACAGAGGTTGAAAATATTGAACAAAATGTTTTCCAAATAGTTTTTAAAATATTTTCAAATGGGTTTTTCAAACTATTTTTCAAACATTTTGCAAAAAAGCATTTTCTCCTAATTTATTAATCAGTAAATACAAAAAGAATTTGAGGAATGATAACGTCTTTTTAGTAAGTGTTCTTACTGAATTTTATAGTTATAATTAGCTATAATTATTAGTAAAATACGAAAGTACAAGTTATGGCTAAAGTATATACGACAACCCCCCTATACTTAGCTTGAGCTATGTCCTCATAGATCGGAGAGAAAAGAGAAGACATAAATCGTACTGAGTATAGAAAAGTCTAATAAATGAACGAATGAAGATATGAATGAATAAATGAGAAGTCGACCATCCCCCCTATACTTAGGATCAAATAATCCTAAGTATAGTAGATTGTACACAAAGCAGGGAGGGTCAAGGGTGGAAATAAACAGATCATACTCAGACTGTCTCCCCTATACTTAGGGTAAGATATCCCTAAGTATAGACAAGAAGAGGAGATAATGGAGAGGATCAAAGAATATAAAAACTCAGGGTGCATACCCCCCTATAATTAGGACAAAGTACATCTAAGTATAGAAGACTGTCAACAAGGGGCGACACCTTTTTGGTAGAAAAAGAAAATAGAAAAGGAAAAGAAGAAAAGAAGAAAAGAGTAGATCATAGCTCAGTGTGTGCACCCCCCTATACTTAGGACAAGGCGTGTCCTAAGTATAGCAAAATCATAAGATTGCAATGGGGTAGCAGACATAACGGGAGAATGAATGATGGATATGGACAGATGGATCTATACAGTGGAAGATGGAAATGATAATCATGTATGAGATGCAGGTGAGGTGAGTCAAAGAACACATCTCATACCAGATGAATGGGGGCAACGTCAATGGTCGGCGGATCATGATCTAGATATAGTTTCAGAAGCTGACCGTTAACTCGAAAGGTAGAGGAAGATGACAACTCAGATATATCAATACTGCCATTGTCATGTACCTTTCTGACCACATAAGGACCTTTCCATTTACTCTATAATTTCCCTAGAAATAATTTCAGCCTAGAATCAAACAATCATACACGCTGATCAGGCTCAAACTGTTTATGGATGATATGAGAATCGTGCCATATCTTCATATTTTCCTTGTACTGTAAGCTGCTAGAAAAGGTTATATCTCTCAATTCCTCCAGGGCTGCCAACTCTGCTTTCCTCTGTTCTCCTATACTCTCAGGATCCAATAATAACTTTGTAACTGCCCATAGTGACTTATGCTTGATTTCCACTGGTAAGTGGCACGGCTTGCCATAGACGAGACGAAAGGGAGATGTCCCTAATGGTGTCTTGAAGAAAGTCCGATAGGACCACAATACCGAGTCCAAAAGTTGTGACCAATCCTTTCAATCTAGGCAGACTACCTTCTGTAAAATAGTATTGATCTTCCTGTTCGATACTTCAGCAAGACCATTGGTCTGAGGGTGATATGGAGTGGCAACACGATGGTCAATGCTGAACTCATCTGCAAGGGCCCTTACCTTGTAGTTAATAAAGTGAGACCCCCCATCTGAAATCAGAACTCTAGGTACCCCGAACCGTGAAATAATATTTTTCCTCAAAATTCGACACACAGTCTTAGCATCTGTGGTTCGGGCGGAGATGGCCTTGACCCAGCGACTCACATAATCACTCAAACCCCTAACTCTTAGGAAATGGGCCCATGAAATCAATGCCCCATGCATCAAAAACCTCACAAAGGTGAATGGGTTGCATGGGCATCATATCTCTTTGTCCGCAAGTACCCATCTTCTGACAGTCAGTACATCTCTTCACGAATTCATCGGAATCCCTAAAGAGAGTAGGCCACCAAAGGATGGATTGGAGCACCTTATGCGTTGTCCATCTCCCAGAATGATATCCTCCTGCCTCAAGCAGATGGCAGTAGGTGAGGACGCTATGCTGCTCTTCTTGAGGAATACACCTCCTCCAGATACTATCCCCTCCTTCATGATAAAGGATGGGATCCTCCCAATGGTATGACTTGGCCTTCGTAAGGAAGGTCTCAAGTTGCTGCCTGGTCCAACCTTGTGGAACCATCTTGGCGACAAGATAGTTCACAATGTCGGCGTACCATGGGAGCGAGGCAATAGCAAGGATTGCCTCATTTGGAAATGTCTCTGTAATAGGTGCACTGGGCTCAGATTCCTCAAGGTTCTCTAATTGGGAGAGGTGATTCGCCACCACATTCTTAACTTCAGGTTTATCCTTAATCTCAATATCAATCTCCTGGAGCAAAAGGATCCATCTAGTAAGGCGAGCTTTGGCATCCTTCTTTGCCATGAGGTATTGGATGGTGGTGTGATCTGTAAATATAGTCACTCTAGATCCCAGAATATATGATCTGTACTTATCCAAAGCAAAGACTACAACTAGCATCTCCTTCCCAGTCATAGTGTAATTCCGCTGAGCGGCATCCAAAGTTCGGCTAGCGTAGTGAATGGCATACGGCAATCCATCCCGCCTCTGTCCGAGCACAGCCCCTATAGCAAAATCAGAAGCATCCATCATGATTCGAATGGAAGAGATCAATCGGGTGGCTGAAGGACAGGAGCCTCAACAACTAGATTCTTGAGAGTCTCGAACGACGCAAGACACTTATCATCTACAATGAACTTAGTGTCTTTTGTCAGCAAATCAGTGAGCGGTCAGGCAATTCGACTGAAGTCCTGAATGAACTGTCGGTAGAAACCGACATGCCCCAGAAAAGACCGCAATTGTCGCAGATTGGATGGTGGATTGAGTTTTCTGATGATATCCACATTGGCTAGATCAACCTCCATGCCCTTGTTGGAGATGATATGACCAAGGACCGTCTCTTGAGTCACCATGAAGTGACTCTTCTACCAAGACAAAACAAGATTGGCCTCTATGCAGTGCTGAAGCACATGGTCTAGACAGTCAAGGCAAGCATCAAACCCATTACCATAGACCGAGAAGTCATCCATGAAGACCTTTTAACAATCACCCACCATGTCTGAGAATATGGACAACATGCACCTTTGGAATGTCGACGGGGCGTTACACAAACCAAAGGGCATCTGTCTGAAAGAATATGTCCCAAATGGACATGTGAATGTCATTTTGTCCTGGTCTTCTGGCGCAATGGCCACTTGGTTATAACTGGAGTACCCGTCAAGGAAACAGTAATGACTCTTCCCAGCTAGCCTCTCGATAATATGATCAATGAATGACAGTGGAAAATGATCCTTCTTGGTGGCCTGATTCAATCGTCTATAGTCCACACAGACCCTCCAAGAAGTGGGTACCCAGGTAGCTACCTCCTCTCCAGACTCACTCACAACTGTAGTGATACCCATCTTTTTGGGTACCACGTGTAATGGACTAACCCACTTGGAGTCGGAGATGGGGTAGATAAAATCGAAGCTCCACCATTTTGATATTTCCTTCATGACCACATCTCGAAGATTCGGGTTCAGTCGTTGCTGGAACTCACGCGAGGGCTTAGCATCTTCTTCAAGGTAGATATGGTGGGAGCACAGAGTCGGACTAATCCCATGAAGATCAGCTATACTCCATCCTATTACCTTGCGGATTCTTTAAATAACCTTCATCAAACGAGATTCTTGCTCTACAGTCAAATCTGCTGAGATAATGACTGGGTGCATATCTGGCTCACCCGCAAGGAATCTATACTTCAGCGATTGCAGCAAGGGCTTCAATTTTGGGCAACTGGGAGCTGGCAAATCTGGCTTCTGATATGTCTGAGTGAAGGCTACTAGATATGCATGAGAGAACTCTCGCTGTACATGAAAATATGACGAAGGGATCCCTGCTGGAATCTCTGTAAACTGTGTTGGCTCGCTCTCTATCCTAGTTGTCAGCTCAGAAGGAATCAGACATGGCAAGTAATCATCAAAGTCATCCCAATCAATGTCTGAATCCGAGGGACCTGAACTAGAAGAACATGAATGAAATTCTGCTTCACCACTCATCCTGCAATTGTAAGACTCAAATGTGTCATCTGCCAGGGGTGTGCTATCCAAACTCTCGACTGCCATAAGTTGTACGTACTCTGAATCTGCTGGTAAGGCGAGGGCTCGTGCTACTGGATCTATCCAAATGGCTTCATCATCGGTCATCAAAAAGTCACACTCTTGGTGGACGTCTCGCTCAGCCTTTGTCATCTGCTCTGGGTCAGTGAACTGCTCTGAGCATGCTGAATCTCGCGCTCTGGTCTCGTCGGTCGTCTCTGTTTGTATACTCTCACCCTCTACGCGAAAGTACACCTTCCACTATTATGGTCGGATACCGCCTTGGCAGTGGCCAAGAATGGGCTTTCAAGTATGATGGGGGTATATGTCACCGACTCAGGGATCTCCATGTCCAATACAACAAAGTCCACGGGGAATTTCAGACCTTGAATGGTAACGACCACGTCTCTTAAAAACCCCTTCGACCTCTTAATAGACCTACCAGCAAACTGAAGGACCGTCCTACTCTGATGGAGAGGGTCATACTCGAATCGGTCAAGTAAGGCTGCCGAGAGGAGGTTGATTGAAGAGTCGCTATCTAATAGAGTACGATCAAACTGCTGCTCCTGAATCTTACATCTGACATAGGGAGCTCCTGCATCGGGTCTCTTGGCTGGCAGTCTGTTCTGAATGGCAAAGCATGTGGCACGGGTGAGCACATGGATCTCTCCTCCGTGGTTCCTCCTCTTCCTGTATATTGTAGTCTTCTCTCTCAAGTTCTTCTGGAAAAGGGGGATATGCTCTAGTGCCTCCTGGAGAGTCAGTTGAATCTGAAATCTATCAATCATCTGGATGTTGAACTCTAACTGATGAGTCTTTTTAGGATTTTATTTTTTTCCCCTTCACCAAGCGGAGTGCTTGAGGGAAGGGGATGGTAGGTGCCTCCTCAGATGGAGGGTTAGAAAGTGGTTCCTGTGCCTGTGAAGGAATGGAATCCATACAAAGATCATCATGCAACACATATGTACTCGGAGTAGATAAAGAAACCTTTCCTTAATTCATGTTTTTATTTTTTTTCTTGTTACCACAGTCCTGAGATACAAAAGGTGGAAACACAACAGGTGGAAGCTCAACAGAAGTAGAAGTGGTGGCCTCAGTACCACCAACGGCATCGGTCTTCACGGCATCAGCACCGCGCTCTGGCTCAGCATCAAGTAAAATGGTGGCATCAGTACCATCACCTGCATCTAGAGTCACGATGGCCTCAGTACCGTTAACTGGATCTCTATCTTTGGTGGCATCAGCACCACCGTCATCAAAATCATCAGCGGCATCAGCACCGCTACTCTCCTCACCTGGCGCTCCTGGTGCCTCGTGTGGTTGTTGCTCAAACGAGGTGTCGCCGGCTGGCATCCTACCGCTCCTAGTAGTCACGAAATCAGCATCACACATAAAAGAAGACATGTTATTCAAAGAGTCACTAGGAGTGGTATCCTCTGTATATTGTACATGCTCAGATTTCCTCTTCAAATTGTTCAGATTAGGCTCAATCTGTGATGGTATGGCAGCCTTACCCTTGATGATATCCCTCATCTCCTACTGGAACTCATTCATTTCTCGCCGAAAGGATGTTTGTTGTTCAAAGAGCAAGCGGGCGAGGTCATCTAGAGTTGAGTTCTCGAAGGAAGGTGCCTGAGAACCTGAAGTGTTCCCCTGCTGGAAATGAGGTTGTTGCTGCTGTGAATAGTGAGGGGGAGGCTGGGAGTATGTCTGATGAGGCTGTTGACACTGCCTCCACTGTTGCCCCTAATAAAAAGGAGGAGGACCCTGCTGGTACTGTTGGTGGGATTGATGGGGCTGCTGTTGGTGCTGGTTGTTCTGCATGCCCTGAGCAGAAGGTTGCTGTTGGGATGAGGTGCCCCCGGTGGTCTAACGGAATCCAGGGTGGTCGCGATGAATCCCGACATGTTGTGGGTACCGGTCGTACCATATCCCATTAACTTCCATCAATGGCTCCTGCTCAACGAATGGTGGAGGAAGAACTGCCAGTGGCTGATCCGGTTGGTAGACCACCATATGAGTGTCCTGAGATGGTGGCGGCAATGTGTATTGCTGTAACTGTTGGACCGGCTCTGCCTGGATGTGGTGAACCTATCGGTATATGGCAGAAGGCTAGGTGAAGCTGCTACTGCTGGGATCAGCACGTGACATGGGAGGCTACTGAGTGGACGTCTATGCCTCCATAATGCATAGGATCTGTGTCTTCAGGTCACTCATGGTCTTTGTCAACTAGTCCATCTGTGCAAGACCTTGACTCTGCTTCTTCTCAAGGATCTTGATGCGGTCCAACTTCTCGCTAATGATCCCCATGTCGGTGGCGGCGGATTCAGTCTGAGCTATTGCTGCTGACGGAGTGTGGGTACCGGCATCGATTCGTGCAATCCTCCGATATGAATCTTCTTGTGGAGGGATCCTCGGCTGCGTGTAGACATGGGCTAGCTTGGGCCATGATTATCGAGTTCTCTGCCATCCCTTCATAGATGGCCCAAACCTCATCTTCACCCTTGGAAAAATAGGATCCACCACAAGAGGCATTCACAAGCCCCTGCAGCTCCGGTGTTATCCCACAGAAGAAACTCTGAACCAGGTTGGGCGTTGATATATCGTGATGTGGACACCGGTCAATGAGCTCTCTAAATCGATCCCAAGCCTCATGGAACTGTTCATTCTGGATCATAGTGAAGTTGCTGATCATAGCTCACGCTGCGTTGGTCCGGTCGAGTGGATAGTACTTGTTCAAGTACTCGGTCTGGAGCTGCCCCCAAGATGTGACATACCTTCCTAGATGCTTCAGCCAATAGGTTGCTCGGTCAGCTAATGAGAACGGGAAGGCAATCATTTTAATAGTGTCCTTGTCCACCAGTCTGTCGTGGATAGTGCTACAAATCATCTCAAACTCCTGCAGATGGATATGAGGCTCCTCGGTGGCCAGCCCCGTAAAACGTGGGCAACAACTGGATGGTCTAGGGGCGAAGCTCGAAGTTCCCGACAATGGGAGGAAGCTGGATCCATCGGTGCATGAGGGTTGCAGCAAGGTTGTGCAACTATCTCATGGTCATAGGTGGTGGCCTCTCCTGGTGAGGGTCTACTCCTCCTCCACCTCCTGCTTATGGTATATCTCCACCGCCCTCAGGTTTGTCTTCTCTGCCCTCTCGCATCTGCGCCAGCTCTCTCATGATGTCACCCATGAAGCCCCCTAGTCTCTGATCTGTCTCTGCATAGTCTCTAGGGAAGCTAATAAGGAATTGTTGATGGCAGTCTGATCATATATGTACGGAGGCGGTCCCTGCTTATATGGGTGTTCCTCTCTGTCGGCCATATCTTGGGTCTCTGCAAAGGAAAAAGTACCCATCTCAGGTGCCGTCAAATGTCCAGAACTCTGTGCTGCACTAAACTCTGACACCACAGGACTGACTGAAAAAGAAGGGTGATCGAGGGGGAACAGGGTGGACGTAAACTCAGGCTCGGAGAGTAGGTCTAAACTCCCCGAAGCCGACCTAGATGAATAGGAAGGAGTGCTCGATAGCGGTGCCACCAGACGTCGCCTAAGGGATCTCCTTCCCATCATTGTGATCTGGAGAAAAAGGGCAGATGAGATCTGGAATGCAAACAAGATGAGAAAATAAACCCCTGGTTCACCTACACAACACTACAGCTGATGACCGTAAAGGCTCGGTCAATTATCTTTTCAATTTTATTTAGATGGTCAATCAATCTATCAGAGCGATTGAGCGAGCTGGTAGGAACCCGATACTCCTAGGAGACTGTCCCGATCTAAAGCTAGATCTTTCCTAGCCAGTATGAATTGCGGACTATTTACCGGTTACCCGATCAATTCACTCTGCAAAGGATGCCACGGTCCGCTTTACCGGTTACCGGAGAGATCCTCACCGGAGAACGACTAACTTCATAACAGTAATCTGAGAGGAGTTCATGTATGGCTCTATCCTAGTGTCTGGGTCACTCTCTCGCTGCAGATAACTCAACCAAGGAGGGGGTTACTCTTCCCAAGACAAAAATTTTTGATGAGGTGAGTTTTAAGGTTAAGTTTGTATTAGCAGTCCTAATTTTATTATTTTCACCTTTTTTAGTATTTTTCTGAAGAAAACAATGCCTAACGAATTTTCCAATTTCCTTGGTTATTTTGAGTCCAATAAAACGAGGGAGGAAGTCGGAAAAGCTGATGCGCGATCAAACACAATGATGCATGCAGAGTTAGAAATGCGTACCTTGCTCCAGCACTCTACATGCAGGGTGATCCGTGCAAGACAGGAAAATAAACTACCTATATGATGCATGAGGAAACCATCCCTAGATGAGCAATTCTATTAATCGTAAAGCACAAGTAGCTATCAACTAGGAAGAGAAACTAGAGTCCGGTCTAGGAGGCCGATCGGTGTCCACCATAGTGGATCCTGCCAGCGCTGTATACAACCTCTCTCGGCACGTGGTCTCTAATCCGAGTCAAATAGCTTTTTCAATGAATTTTAGCTAAGTCCAATTACGGTCTATAGGTGCAGGAAAGATCTTAAGTGTGTGTCCTTAGCTAATTACGTCACAATCAACAAAAACTCCTAAATTTAGGGGATAAATCCACTTGAATCAAAATAAAAGAAAAATCAAATAAAACAAAACCGGCGAGAAAACCACAAAAGCCAATGAGGCCCCCAAGGGAACAATCCCTCAGGCAATGGACCTCGTGAAGTGTAGAAGTGTCCAAATAGTCCAAGTTATTACAAATTTATGGTCACACTTTCACTTAAATTACACAAATATAGGAAATAAATGAAATGGAGCTAAATCTAGAAAATCTCTCTAAATTTTCTTCGTGCAGGGGTAGCAGGCTGAAGCTAGCTTTACGTGGGTGCACAGGCGCCTAGGGAAACGTGCCTCTGTTGATCCGTGGTACCTCACACAAAGTCAACAAAGAGAAAGGGTTAGACAACTCAAAAATATGTCAAAAAAAGGAAATAAATAAAGCAAAATGAAGACAAGTAATCACAATCACAAAAAAATCCGATCAATACGCTGTTGTTCCCCGATAATGGCGCCATTTGATTAACATGGATCTATCGGGGTCTAAAATGTATCTCACACAGGGCAGAGACACAGTCGTTGTGGCGACCCTGGATAACCCCGTATCAAGTCAACAATTAACCCACAACAGATAAATCAAGCAATGAAAGTAAGTGTGCGAAGTAAATTTATTATAACTCTACAATGAATGTGTATAGTGTGCAAGCAAGTAGAGCGTTGAACATAGGGAACAAGCAGGATAGATCGGGTGACCAAGCACAAAAATGTGAATGTGATGTATTTGCCTACAAGTGTTATTTTATGGGTTTTTAAATTTTTTTCATTTTTTATTTAATTTTTTATTTTATATTTTTATATTTAGATTTTTAATTTTCTGATTTTTATATTTTTTTATATTTTTTATATTTTTTATATTTTCTTTTCTTTTAATAAAATATGTATACAATATAAGAAAAGGAAGGTAATATATTTATAAAAAGAAGTAAAAATGGTCAAAATTCAGTAAACAAAATATTTTTAAGCTTTTTATATTTTTATAATATTTTGTGATTTTTCTAGACTTTTCTTAATTTTTTATATTTTTAAAGTCAAAAATACTGAAATCAGTGAATAAACTGAAAATCCAAAATTAAAATGAGGATGAAAAATGTCAAACAGACTCAAAAATTCCTCAAATTAATTTTATAACAAAGAGAATAAAATGGAGAAAATTTAAGAATAGAAATTGTCTTTTTAGGAATTTTTAGGAAGTTTTAATATTTTTATGAAGATTTTAGGGGATTTGTTATTTTTAAGGGTTTTCTTTTGTATTTTTTATTACTTTTGGACTGAAGTTAAAACACATGTAAATAAGCAAAATATATTTTTTGGGAATTTTTCAAAGGGTTTTGATAATTTTTATGTATTTTCTAATGTAGACAGTAAAGAAAATACATGTTTTTAAATTTTTATAAATATTAAAATGCAAAGTAAAAATATAGCGTAAAAGAGCAACAAAACAGGAAGTTATGCTAAATTTTTTTGGATTTTATAGATGCATGAAATAAATAAAGGAAACAAAAAGAAATTACATTCTAGCAAGGGTATTTTTGTAAATATCCAGAAGTCCAGGGGCAACTTGCAATTTTTCAGAAAATATATAACACAATAAAAATATTTCTGGGCAAGATGTTAAATCCACAACCCACAGGCGTTACTATGCAAATTGTCCAAAGTCACATGCGTCGGGCACGTGACTGTTAGGGACCTTTCTGCAAATAACAAAAATATGGGGGCCTAATTCCAATTTCTCCAAAAATAATACAACATTGTAAAATAGTTTCTGGACCGAATACAAATAACGAAACCTATAAGGGTCCCTTTGCAAAATATCCCGTCCCCCACGTGCGCGAGTCACGTGAGGTGACGTGGACAGGGACCTACGTGCAATTATAGAAACTACAAGGGTGTTCTTGCAAAAATTACAAAATAATTAAACTACAGATGAAAGTTTATGTACTAGATATTAAATACAAAAAGGACCCAGGTTAGAAGTGCAAAATACCCAGGATAAGCGGATTTGACGGCTGATATCCCTTCACTTGCCACGTGTCGTGTCTTGGAGGGTCGATGACGGTTCGCAACCAACGGCCGAGATCAGATCTAGCCGAAGCGATCAACGGCCGAGGCTGGCCAAGATTCGACGACGGTTGTGCAAACTGGGCTCCGGCCTTGATCTGACGGCGGATGGCCAAGGACGAAGAACAGGGGTGAGTCACCGGCTGGGCAACTTTCCCCGCCCTCGATCTTGGTCTCCGACGTAGCTTCGAGCTCCCAAAATGGCCGGTAAGCTTCCTGCGATGGTCCTCCATGTGCTGGGCACTCAAAAAGGCTCCGACGATGGCCAGAGCTCTTGCGAGGAGGCGGCGGAGCTGGGAGGCTCCTAATACTCCGACGAGAGATCGAAACGAGCTCCCAGGTTCCTCTTATAGCTTCCGGATCTGCAAAAAGGTTAAACCGTCGAAGGCAAAATGCCTCGACGGCTGTCAGAGCGAGATGGTGCGGGTGACAGTGAAATGGAGCTCGACCGGAGCTAACTCCGACGAGGGATTCGATGTGGTGATCGGATGGTTGAAACTCTAACCTAAAGATTGGATTTTTATCCTATGGCTACGACGAACGAAAAGAGCAAAGAAAGTAAGGGAAAATGGAACCTCAAAGGTGTGTGTCACCTGAGGTGAAGAACCTCGACAGCAAGCTTTTCCGGAGGTGGTGGAACGTCCCCGACGCCTCCTCGATCCTCCTGAAGGTCGGTAAAGGGAGTTGTCACCTCCCTCTAGCGTTGGGACACAACAGATGGAGAAGAAAGTGGGTAAAAGGGGTTCGAAATTCAAATGGAAACTCAGGGGGCTATATGAAGGGTTGATGATCGGGCAAGGAAGATCGAGGTGGATTGGGCGGATCGATGATCCACAACCCAACGAGGACCCCCGGCGTGAATCACCAGTAAACGAGGTCAAAAAGTCGTGAAGAGTGTATCATGAGATACTGGTTGACCGAGGTCAACGTTCTGACAATGGGATAGGGCGAAGGACAGTCAGTTGACCGAGGTCAACGTTTACCGCCTCCTGGTTGGTCCATGTGGACCAACCAGGAAAAAGGCCCGAAAAATATTTGAAAATTCATTTAAAAATAGTAAATGATTTAATTAATTTTAGATTATGAAATAAAAAAATATTTATTATTTTCTGAATTATATTATGATGATTTTTATATATTTTTCTGATGTATAAAAATACTAGTTGCCTTTTATGGCCTGTATAGGTATACATATCTATATATTTTAATATTTTATTTTTTTGTGTATTTAATTTTATTAATCTTGTTTATTATGTTATATCTTTATAACTTATTTTTATACACTTAAATATATTTTTATTTTATTTTTTCTGAAGTGTTTTGTACACTTAATAAAATAGAAGTATTAATTACATAGGTATATGTACAGGTAATATACCGATGTGTTGTATATAGGTATTTTATTTTTGTATTTTATGTAGTGTTTTATTCTGATTTTAATGTACACATATATTATAAATAATATTTATAAAATTATAAAAATAAGGAATTATAAAAACAATGGATAATGAATAAAATGAATATTTTAATCTGTACAAGTATACAATAGGGGTCCAAAACTCAACTTTCAAACCGTAGCTCCGTAAAATGCGAAACCACCTTCATTAAATAGCTATTGAAAATTATATACAATTAAAGTGATTTTGATACATTTTGAGTTTTTATTTGAGAGATATAGGTATGGGAAGTTGGGATTCTAGAATTGCATTCAGATCATAACTTTTTATATGTATGTTATTTTTGAGTGAAATTAATTTTGTAATTTTTTATATTTAATTATCTACAACTTTTATGTACAAAGTTTCTTTATTTGAGGTATAAAAAGTGGAACTAAAAATAGGTCCCAAAATGAATAAAGAATGAATTAAACAAAAAGGAATCTTTATTGGTTTCTGGCCCTTATCTCCCCCTACTTTATTCCTTGTCGACCTATTCATCTAGATGCCTAGGTCTCGGGGTTTCGGGTCATAAAATATTTACAAATATTTTATTCTTTTTCTTTTCTTTAATTTATTCTTTTATTTTGGCTTTAAAAGTCGTATTTTATACATTGTTTACACACTCATGCATGAATGTTAAAATGCAAGAATTAAGGGTATTTACAAGCATTTGTCAGGGTTTTTGAGGCCAAAATGATAGAATAAAGATGATGAAATGTGGATTCTTCACCTAACAACTTCAGAAAGCATGAGCAGGTAGTTGTGATGTTCTTTCCAAACCCAGAGAGTCAGAAATGCATGATGCTTTTTTATCTAATATTGTTACTCTCAGGAGCGGTAGAACATTACAACCATCTACAATAATGAAGGGTAAAATTAAAGTTTCCACAGACGAGTCATCATCATCTTCTGCATCAGGCAGACCAACTGTTGGGCCGGATGAGGAAAAAGAAGAAGGAGAAGCACCAACAAAAATACAAAAAATGATAAAGCTCAAAAATACCAAAAAGAGGATAGCATCAATTGAAGCACAAACCATCCAACAACGGGGAGGACCGCACCTGCAACAGATCCATAGTCAGTCGGTGGAGCCCCCCAGCTATTTTGGGATGCCTACCATGTCCAACCGATGAAGACACTTATTTTTGTCATCCGGCATCACAACCAGATGTCAGCATAGATTTTGTTGTAAATAAGAATAATATTTCTGATGATTTTGGGTCTTTAGATATTTCTTTTCTAGACACACTAAAAAATCAAAAAATAAAAAAAAAATAAAACAACTTTGTGAGATCCTGATGTTGTGCAAATTATTCAGAATCTTGTTCTCAAGATGCCTTTGCTACATGACATTAAGTACATGCTAAACATCAAGAAGGGAATTAAAGAGGCATGCACTTCTAAGAGACAACCGTGTCGAGCCAGATAACAAAACGTGAAGCGCGTCCTGATGGCAATTATTGTTAATGCAATCAACAACCTCTCAAGCAAGAAGGAAGACATGGGAGCCCCTCTCATCAGATGCACAATATTTGATCAAGACGACCGAACTCTTCTTGACAGCGGATCGTCAATAAATTTAATGCCCACTTCAATGATGAAGGAATTTGGGTTGGGATCGATCAAATCTATAAGGATGATTCTACAGTTCACAAGCACTTCAATCAAGTAGCCTCGAGGAATTTTGTAAGATGTCATCGTCACCGTTCAAGGAATGTAGTTCCATGTGGACTTTATTGTATTAGATATGGACATCTCAACTCCTCTTTTGAATATCCCATAATACTTGGACGATCGCTCCTCTGAACAACCGAAGTAGTGGTAGACTACGACAATGGACAGATCACGTTCCATCCGAACAATGACAAGGTGCCATTTCAGATGATTCAGGTGTTGAAAGCTTCAGAATCTGCGATAGATGAGAATGTGCCTACTTAATAAAAAGAAGACTGTGACTTTCTTGTAGAGATTAGAGATACCAACCTATCCATAGACGACATCGAGACCCATGAATTCCTCTTAATAGAGGAAGGAGTGGATTGCACAATCGACTTACCCGTTGTCTTAGAGGATGAGATTCTTGTTGATTTTCCTGACGAACTGATTGATGGCAATCTTTCCTTAGCAGATGCATAAGGGATCATTGCATACTTCTTAGAATAAGATTCTATCAATTGAAAATTTTTGTGCATCAATTGATTCAAAGCTTGCAATGTCAAAGATGGATAAAATACAGTTGACAAAATTGACACCCCCGATTCCCTGCTCAGTTCATGAGGTCACCGCTGAGAAAATACAGACACTACTAAAGCTCAAAAAGCTTCCAGCAAATATGAAGTATGCCTTCCTTGCAGGTGAGCCAAGCATGTTTCATGTAATCATCAATTCCCATTTGATTCAAGAATAAGAATCTCGTCTGCTTGAGGTTCTAGAAAGAAACCGCAAGGCTATTGGTTGGAAATTTTCCGATCTTCGAGGGATTAATCCTTCCTTGTGCTCCCATCACATTTACTTAGAAGAAGATAGCAAGTCATCCTGTGAATTCCAGAGAAGACTAAATCCGAATCTCAGGGAGATTGTTATGAATGAGATCACAAAATGGTGTGATGTGGGCTTCATTTATCCCATCTCTGACTCAAAGTGGGTGAGTCCTTTGCATGTTGCGCCAAAAATGTCATTATATCCTCCCCTCATTCGAGAAGTGCCTCTCAGGTGTAGACAAGATATAGTACCACAAAGCTAGGGGACTACAATAGAGTATGCCTATTTCCTTCAGTGAAAAGCTTCGACTCTAGTCTACTTGGTGACTCTCAGAGAGAGTTCAATATCAAATTGCGAAAGGTTTGACCTTGAAGAACTATCGCAAGTGGAAAGTGAAATATTTATTGCGGATGATCAGGTTGAGTACAAAGCATGTTTCAGCTATGAGGCAATGAATGACTTTAAGTATGCCTAATTCTGGAAAGTGAAAGCTAGGGGACTACAATAGAGTATGCCTAATTCCCTCAGTGAAAAGCTTTGACTCTAGTCTACTTGGTGACTCTCGAAGAGAGTTCAATATCAAATTGCGAAAGGTTGACCTTGAAGAACTATCGCAAGTGGAAAGTCAAATCTTTGTTGCGGATGATCAGGTTGAGTACAAAGCATGTTTCAGCTACGAGGCAATGAATGACTTTAAGTATAATTAAGAACTAAGGTCTGCTTTCATGAGTTATTTGGGGTTGCCCCAACATGGTTGCCCCTACTCCATTTTTGCACATTTTTTTTCATTTTTTGAAAAATATCGCCATGTATATTCCTCTATATGTCCCTCCAATATACCATTCAAATTTCGTTAGAAATGGAGACTCCTATGCCCTCCATCTAGAACAAGCCGATTACGACAATGTTGTATACTGTTGAAATTACCCATTCTAGATGGAGGGCATAGGAGTCTCTGGTTCTGACGAAATTCGAATGACATATTGGAGGAATATATAAATGAATATCTTGGTGATATTTTTCAAAAAAATAAAAAAATTGCGGAAAAATGGGGGCGGGACAATCCCATTTTTTCTATATATATGGACCCTTTCAAATGAGGTAGGGTATCACCGATATTGTGGTGAGCCATCAATCGAATCTGTCAGATCTCAATAAGACGATTGCATCAAAAAGTTATCTAAAAAGATATCTCTGTCATCTCGATTTTACTAAATTCGAATTTCTTAATATCCTTGAATTACCATTTTTAGCTTTTCTGGATTAGGTATTTTTTATTGATATCTTTTATAATTAATTTTCGATTTTGATATGAACGAATTGAGTTTAATCATATCTTTGTAAACTTCCGTGAGTTGTTTTGAATATATATTTTCTCTTTATAATTTCATGAATATTTTTTTACGATACCATTCAATATTTTTCATTAAAATGAGTATATTATTTCATATATTTTATTTGGCTCTTTGTAAAGTTTACGTTCTTTTTGTCAGTAATTGAATGTAACCAAACAAATATTATTTCACATTTTTTTGTAAATGGGCATGTTCCTTTTGTAAGATTGCAAAGCTTTTTATAAGTTTTTCATGTCGCTCCTTCGTGTCCTTGAGATTTGTAATATTACTGCTATATTAGTAAAAATTCATGATCATTTTGCGGATTTCACGTAGAGTTCTGCAAAATAAAAAATCAATAGTAAGATTTAAAAAAACAAATTAATATGTAAAACTGAATGTCAAATATGCAAAAAATAATGCGAGATTTGTAAAACAGGTAATCGTTATGTAAATTTAGATAATATTAATGCAAATTTCTCCTTCATAGCACATAATCTTTATCAAGTAGTTCATCGAACACATGTCCTGCACAAATAGAATACAATGGGACGAATACTTCATGTACATCCATGCGCAATCACATCATTATAGCCGATGTCAGGGCAGAGACGGCTTGCTGGCATGGGCGATGGTCGGGTATGATGGTGGAGAGGGAGCTCGAAGGTCTGTGGCATGGGCAGCGTCCGCATGCAGTGGAGGGCTTCTGGTGGATGATCGTATGCAACAGTATGCGTCAATGCAACCACCGCATCTGATCGCTGCCTCCTCTACATCTTCCTCCCTTTGTACCACCTCCGCCTCGGCTTCCTCATCGCACCCATATGCTTCCGTCGTGCACTACCATGCTCCTATGTATTCACGACATGCCGTAGAGAGAGAGAGGAGAGGAGAGAGGGAGAGGAGATAATTAGGGTTATGGATTTGTGCATTCTCACATACTATTTTTAGAATGTGACAAATGAGCACAATAAGCTATTTGTCATTAAAATAATGCAATTAATGTTTCATTTGTTAGAACTATGTGATTTTAAATAAACGGATGAGATGGAGTGCTCAACATAAAAGTGGTGAGACCCCACCTCATTTTGAAATTTCTCCTATATGTATGGTATTATGGGGTTGCCCCTATACCATTTTTCTACCATTTTTTATTTTTTGAAAAACATCTCATATATATTCATCTATATATCCTCCAATACGTCATTCGAATTTCGTCAGAAACTAAGACTCATATGCCTCAATCTAGAATAAGTTGATTACAACAATGTTTAAATCGTTAAAATTACATGTTCTAAATTGAGGGCATGTGAGTCTCTGTTTCTAACGAAATTCGAATGGCATATTGGAGGGATATATAGATGAATATACATGGTGATATTTTACAAAAAATTGTGGAAAAAGGATGCAGAGGTAACCCGTTGGCTGCCCCCTATGGGAAACCCAATTTTTCCACACACGCATAAGAATGGGAGCCTACTTCATGGAGTAGGTAACCTTACCTACTTTATGTTCATTTTGACCATTTTTTTATTTTTTGTAAAATACCATCATGGATTTTTAATAAATATATCTCTCTAATATGTCATTCCTGAAGGATATGGGGAGATCCTTAAGCGCATCACGGAAGCGTGAAGATCGCATCGTATGCGATTGGGAGTGACTAGTTGCACTAGTTGCTCTAGGCAGCGGAAATTAAACTTTTTTATGCGACGAAACCACATGATCCAAGAACACTTCTCGAATTTTTTCATCTAAACCACAAACAAGTAATAGGATTACCTCTTGAAGCGTGGTTGTGATTGAGTCTCTAAACGAAGAGACCTCCTGTCTCAAGTCCGATCCGACGGAGGAGACGCTTGCGAGCGTGTTGATGAAACACGTGATTCTTGCAATCCATGTTGATGATCCAAGTGGCGGATCTCCTGATCTCGACACACGAGATTCTTCTTCACGAGCGAAGTGCATCAAAGGAGATGAAGATCCACGAGCAAATGATAGGGCAGCATAACGACGATGTTGCGACGATGAAGACTCTCTCTAGGGCATCCATGGTGGATGGCCACATGAGAGAAGGAGAGAGAGTGGGCGTGTAGAGAGAAAGAGAGAGAGAGAGAGAGAGAGAGAGAGAGAGAGAGAGAGACTTATGTTCTCATTGTGTAAAGAAGAGCAAAGGAGGTGCCTCTCCTTTTATAATATTTCGGGATCCATGGATCTCAATCCATGGACAACACAAATCCAATGGCTCACATTGATTTGTGTTTCCTTTAATGGCCAAGATTTGTGTTGGTAAAAACCAACAATAATTAATTTAATAAAATCAAATATATATTGAATATAATTTGATTTATATCAAATCAATCTCCATTAGAGAAATAGGAAGGAGGCAAGCCTCCTTCCATAAGGAGGGTGGACAGCCACCACATTCCTTATAGGAATTGTGGCCTTCCACTCTTCCTATATGGAAGGTGGATGTCTCTCTCCTATTACATGAGATTACATTATCTCATTATTCTCTACAATATTTGCAACAACTTTTGTTGCAAATTATTTCACAAAAATAAATCCAATCTATTTTGTGAACATTGCAATCTTGCCATTAGAAATTTTTGAATCACATTCACAACCCAAAATAAATTGTAAATTATGTTTTCAATTAATTGTTCAATGTGAATCTAATTCACATCAATATTTAAGTAACAAATGTAAATTACAAATAGCTCTCTCTTATATATTATAAATCATATTTATAATATATATGATTAATATGGATAGTACTATCCACATTATTCAATATCCATAAATAATTAAATCACATTTAATCATCTTAAATCTCTATTCTCATGTGCCCAAATAATATGAATCACATTCACATTATTTACATCTTTGGTAATCAAATCACATTTAATTATCTAAGATAACTGTCTTTATAATATGAATAGAATTCATATTAATCATGATAATTAAATCACATTTAATTACCCATTTACTCAATACTTGGACACATATATCAATAATGAAATTATCATGAACTCTTTCAAGGATAATGCACTTTCTCTGCGAATACTTGGAGATAAGGACAGGGCGATTGTATTGTTCCAGGTATAGTGACTTGGATATTGAGATTACATCTCAAATCCAGATCTCGGGCCTCCCATAGATGCTTGATTAAATCAAGGCTGCAAATCTAGTCTTCTCATTGAATCTGAATCACATTCAGATCAATGTCCAACATTTGGACTAAGATCAGATTACTTCTCTACTGAGAGGAGTCACTAAAATCCAGACCCGTTTCAACACTCCATAGAACGGAAGCGTCATGGTTATACAACCGTTTATGATCACATCACCCTCAGGTATTCCCAATAACTGTACATCCTGTATACTGGAAGACCCAGAATAATCCAGAAGTATAAGATCAATTTTACACTGTCTACTTCAGGGTTTTATCATTAAGTTTCTCATTCGATCATTGGGAGTTGGTATCAATCATGTACTTTCCAAAAGCATATATCATACCCAGGTGTTGATCATATACTTTCCAAAAGTATATATCAAACCTACAAATTCAGTCAAGCTTCCAAAGCGAGACGACCGTGCACAGAATTTGATCTTCCCAATATCTCATGAGTGAGCTCACGTCTTCCGGTTCAGTAACGAACCGGTATGATCCCTTTGAGAGATCGTATTACTCATATGCCCTTGTATGCACACCAGCGCGTCGGTGTATAAAGACCTTGATTAGGTCATCGGCCTATTGGTTTGCCAAATTTACATACTCATACATAGAGTAACACATCTTTCCGATCATAGGATGCGTGCCTATATCGTGATAGCATACGTCATAGGACTTTGGTTATCTCGATCCCGTTAAGTCAACTCTTTGACCTAACTAATCTGACACATCCGAATCTCTATTCTCATGCAGAAGACCTGCATCAAGAGGTCGGTCAGATATCAGCCTAATTGAGAAAGGATTGCCATCTTCTACTCAAGCTGGGATCATATCTTAACAATCATTTGACGGTGCTTGATGAGTCCTCAATCTAACTCTTTAGATATTCATCCAAGCACCAGCCTCTATGATTCAATAACTGAATCAACAGTTGTATGATCATCAAGATGGCCATGGTACATAACTCTAATTATACTAATGGACCTATTATGCAAATTGGTTATTCTTCATTTCAGATCAGGGAATGATATTTGCAATAACATTTATTACATAATGGCTCGTCGTGGGCTCGCATGTCCAATAATCTCCCACTAGCCCAAAGAGCCATTAATGGGCTAATTATGTAAATCCACACTCATGTGACAATCATAGGCAATTTAGAAAAATAGCTTGGTAAGCTGATCAGTCACTCTGTACCCAAGAGACTACGCCAAGTCCTTTTATGGCACTTCCATATCTCCTAGTAACAGTGTCCGCATCCAATGCGAATGCTGCATCTTATGCAACCAATACTTAATATTGTCAGTTATAGTGTCCTTGACACTACAACTTAATAATTATTGTAACCAGTATTCCCATAATCCTTAACAGAATACCTTTATTCCTGGAGATCTCTATCTGCTAAGATATCTACAGTTAAGACCCTTGTAGATCACTATCTACAAGGTCTTAAGCTCCTGAAGATTAGGCTTCGAGATCACTATCTCTAAAGTATTGTCATCTTTGAAGATATTGTAATTACTGCCATCAAGTGTTTTATTTTAATAGCAGGATTAGTAACAATTACTACTCCCTCTTCATAACAGACATCTGGCTTTCGTACACATTTAGCATACACTCGGCTTCTCGTAACCGATGCACAAGGGCAAGTAGTTATAGCATTGACTTCCTCAACTCTTTGAGGTGTTGTCCCTTTACATAGGTCGGTACCATATCTTGAGGGAAATAAGCCTTGGAATTTTCCAAAACATGGAAATGTCCAAGGTGTACCATTAATGTGACGGTCCCAATACCCTCTTCTCTTTGCTTATGAATAACTTCAGAACTAAGATCTAAGAGGTATCCTTGAGATCATATCTCGATGTATGAAACAACCATATTATAAAACGCTTATTATTATTATACTTATATCATTCCAAATGATTAGGATATTATCTACATTAAGCATGATGAACACAATGGCACTCCCACTAAGCTTCACACGATTCATCAAGATTCTATCTGAAATCATAACATTTATAATTTCATCAAATCTTATGTTCCAACTACAATAAGCTTATTTGAATCCAAAGATGGAGTTCCTCAGCTTGCACATCTTGCTTTCCTCAACCATGAAGCCCTGGGGCTACTTCATGTGAATATCCTCAGAGAGGTATTCATAGAGGAATGCAATCTTGAACTCCATCTTGAAGATGTCAAAGTCAAGTTTTGTGGCTATAGTTAGCAATATCGCGATGGTTTTAGGCATGGTCATTGAAGAGCAAGTCTCATCGCAGGTGATGTCTTCTCTTCGGTGTGTAGCTCATGGCTACGAACCGTGCTTTAAAGGTCTCTACCTTCTCATCAGGATCCCTCTTTCTCTTGAAGATCTATTTACACCTTAATGGGTCTTACCCATATAGGTGGATCCTCGAGGGTCCATATACAACATTTGTATATGAAGTCTACTTTAGACTTTATTGCTAACATCCATCTTTCCATGCTATGATCTTCAGAACATCCCTTACATGAAGTCAGATCATTGTCAGATTCAACTGACACATGGAATCTATCTTCAAACTTATTTGAAGAGGTATTAGTGTTTCATCTTTAATTGTCTATTTAGTTTCCATTTTCAAGAGCCTCATTATCATCTCAAGATTAAATGAGTTCCTTTACTTCATTTTCATCTTGATTCTCAAGAGAGTCATCCTATAAGTATCACATTCTCAAAGATAAGATCTTTTAAGAATCTCAAGGTCATAAAGTAGGTATCCAATACCATCCTTTATTTTCCTAATGAAGTAGCACTCTCTGGTGCTAGATTCCAGTTTACTTGCCAGGAACCTTATTAAGGATATATATTGTAGTCTCTACTATATATATACCTTGGAAACTAATAGATAATTATTCTAAAATTCATCATTGATCAAATCATGTCATACATGATCCAATTGTATCTCCCAAAAACTCTCTTGAGTTTAGGTGTATTAGGAGGATTGAGATAGGAATGATATTCATATCTCCATAAGGCATTCCCTGAATTCATCTAATAGGTACAAGCTACCTAGGTTAGATCAAATCCATTTCATCTTCTTTCAAACTTTGGTTCAAAACCAAAATTGAGAAATCTTTGAATATTTCAAAGCTTTCTAAGGCGAAGGAAAGGAATCTCATATATCAAGTAATCATCAATGATATCACATATCATCAACGTTTATCATGGCATAGATGATCCACATACATCAGTATGTATGTGATCTTGAATATCTCGACATCTAACACCATTCTCAAAGAAGGGTGTATTGGATATTATTACTTTGAATACAATATTCATAAGTATGTAAGATTTGAACCTTTAGATAATATAAAGTTTCATCTCTTACTAGTCCATTGATCACATCAACAAACAAATATCCAAGGCTTGATGCAGATCATTGTCAAATAATCTTCATTCTCCTATTGATCTTTTAAGGTTTAATTTCAGTATTAGAAATGTTAATGAATCCTTCATTAATTTTCTAATTTAGTAGAGTCCACTATATTTTTAGATTACTATCTGAAATATCTCCATCATAACTCTTTATGATAGGTCTATTACAGAATTCATGTTTACTTCCAACATTTAGAAATAAACAATGAGTGTATTCTAATATCTAGGTCATAGAGACATTCCCTAAGACTAAGGGCTCTCCCACTGAAATTATGAAGTCTATCGATCCAATAAAAATTGTTGCAACAATTGTATCAATATCCATGTGGATGACTATTAAACCTTAAAATCAAATTTTATAGTCTTCTAATACATACACAGCCATTTGCAAGTGCTATTAGAAGAATAAGATACAATTATTAGACTTTGATCTTATCAAATAAGAAAGTCAATTTCAATGATTATATGTAGATGTAGATTATTCTGATGCACCATCAGGATCCTTCTCTAAGGATCCTAGATAGACAAGATAGTCACACTATCAATACATCAGCTTATTGCAGTATTGGCATTTATCCAACTCTTTGGATTTCATATGGAAGTCACAGAAGTATAGTCAACTCTTTGACTTTCATTCTCACATGGGTCGGACCCATGCTTCCACTGTGTTCCCTTCATCTATAAACAACCACTACTTAAGATAAGGGATCTCTTATGTTAAATTCAAAAGATTTCAATATAAGAGCATTTTAACATTTATACATGTGCTTCATTCAATTCATACAATATGAATATTAGGAAGCTTCATGAATGACCAGATAGAAAGTAGAACAATGACACTCATCGTATCTACATCCATCTAAACTCCTAAAACATTGGTTCAGGTAGGTATTCAAATATTTTGAATACATGATCTCTTATAGAGCTACCATTCTACATGATGGAGAGAACCGTGTCATTCATGATAAAATGTCAAGAGCACATATGCTTGCCAAAACATCTTCTTAGATTTTATAAGGATTATTCGACAATTATAATCATCACTGAAATGTCACTTCCAAAATACATTCGATGAGAGATCAAGACTGTAGAGACATACAAACCCTAAGGTTGTAGTTCTATTATCTATTTAATTGTCATTCCTCATTATTATGAGGAAGACTTGCACATTGCAACCACATACATTATGTGTCCAACTGCAAGTATAATATCTTGATCATGGATCCAATCCATGATAATTTACTGGTTATTATTGAGTATAACATTGAGTGGGTTTAATGAAGGATTCTCTGAAATAAGAAATTTGCATAAATATATATAAATATATATTTTACTTTGATTTAGGAATTTTTATATCAAAGTTATTCTGCCTTGTCAACATTGAAAGTTCATTCTCTTAATCACTTTCAATGCAAGAGATATACTTACCATTATATCTCAAGCAAGATCTGGGATCTCCTTCCTTATCTTTGATACATCCCAATAATACGAGAACCTGCAACTCAGATAAAAAGAAGCGGGAACATATTCCACCTTGCAAGTCCAACTTGCATTCCCAATTCGATCTTTAACACCCGAGCTCACCACCCCTAAGATGATGTTGACCCGTCATTAATTGGACCAACCGTCAACAGGAATACAACTCGCTATGCGCAATCCAATATCGCCCCAATAATATGAGGACCCGCCATTGGGGTCACTACGCATACATCTTTACTCTTTCAAGAAGCGAAGAGCCCGATCTAGATGCGCTTGTATACAGGAGCTGTCACTTCGGACATGCATCTCCTACATACAATCACTGGCGATGGAACCCTCCGCCTTGACGAGAGACCATGGATGTCACTTATGTGATCCTCAATATCATATTCAAATTCAAATTAATTATCATGATTCATATTCATTATGATTAATTCTTCCAAGGGAAATAACATCTCTATTAATAATAGAGTACTTTAGCTTTAATTGGATTCCAATTAATCTAATCATATTAAATTAATGATCCAATTAATATCCAACAAACATTCTTTATTATTACTTGAATTATGGTATTATCTCAAATACGTATTATTTCAAATTTTAATAATTAGAAATACATCATGATTTCTTAAGCATTATACCAACCCTGCCCGTTGTCATGGCCAATAACCGGCGGAAGTGGGACAGACAGCACACGGTGCAACCTGCTACCCCAACGCTCCCCGATTAGACACCATATCTGCCTCAAGAAAGGATAATGCAAAATAGATCACTTTGTACTTGAGATGGTCGTCGAATTTTCAACCGAAATTATATCATATAATAATAGTATAAACATTTTTTATTAACATTATAATGATATTTGCTAAACAAATCCCAAATCCTATTCAAGCAACATTGTATTTGGAAAGTAGATTGTGTTATCAATTGTGATCTAGATCATATCTAATCAATTATTGATTAAGGCAATGTCATTTAAGGAAATAATTATCATCAAATATTTCACAAATATTTTTCCATAATTATTGAAATTAAACTATTTAATCTCACTAATTAATTAAATGACAATAACAAGGTTCTTGATTAGGAAAGTAATTTCCAGCAGTGACCCTCACTAAAATTAGCATATCTCAATCAATTTAAATCAAAATTAAGCAAAGTAAGTTTCCAAAGTTCGCTAATTTGATTTACAACAGAACCTAAGTGATTTTCACGCATTTTAAAGTGTTTCTAAACAGTAATTAACTACTTAATTACGTTAAGATTTGCAGCCCCCTGAAACAGTGGATACATGTTCACTAATTTGATCATAACTTGAGCAAACGGATTCGAAATCACACAAACTCAGATCCTTTGGTTTCCTTATTTAATGAGGAACAAAATCTAAGTTTTATTTTCGTGTTTAAACAATTTAAACGGGTCCTAAAATATTCACTAAATAGAGATGCGAAAATGAAATGCGATAAAACTTTCGCAACCCTAACAAATCCAAGTCGGCTTAGGTTTATGGATCGTATCCTAAACCTTCAACCTGGCTCTGATACCACTTAAAGGATATGGGAAGATCCTTAAACGCACCACAGAAGCGTGAGGATCGCATCGTATGCGATCGGGAGCGACTAGTGCACCGGAGATTAAAATTTTTTATGCGACGAAACCACATGATCCAAGAAAACTTCTCGAATCATTTCGTATAAACCACAAAATGTAATAGGATTACCTCTTGAAGCGTGGGTGCGATCGAGTCTCTAAACAAAGAGACCTCCTATCTCAAGTTCGATCCGACGTAGGAGACGCTTGCGAGCGTGTTGATGAAACATGTGCTTCCTGCAATCCATGTTGATGATCCAAGCTGTGGATCTCTTGATCTCGACACATGAGATCCGACATCTTCTTCACGAGCGAGGTGCACCGAAGGAGACGGAGATCCACGAGCAAACGATCGGGCAGCATAACGACGATGCTGCGGCGATGGAGACTCTCTCTAGGGCATCCATGGTGGATGGCCACATGAGAGAAGGAGAGAGAGTGGGCGTGTAGAGAGAGAGAGAGAGACTTATGTTCTCATTGAGTAAAGAAGAGCAAAGGGGTTGCCTCTCCTTTTATAATATTTTGGGATCCATGGACAACACAAATCTAATGGCTCACATCGATTTGTGTTTCTTTTATTGGCCAAGATTTGTGTTGGTAAAAACCAACAACAATTAATTTCATAAAATCAAATATATATATATTGAATATAATTTAATTTATATCAAATCAATCTCCATTAGAGAAATAGGAAGGAGGCAAGCCTCCTTCCATAAGGAGGGTGGACAGCCACCACATTCCTTATAGGAACTATGTCCGTCCACTCTTCCTATATGGAAGGTGGATGTCTCTCTCCTATTACATGAGATTACATTATCTCATGATTCTCTCCAATATATGCAACAACTTTTGTTGCAAATTATTTCACAAAAATAAATCCAATCTATTTTGTGAACATTGCAATCGTGCCATTAGAAATTTGTGAATCACATTCACAACCCAAAATAAAATGTAAATTAAATTTTCAATTAATTGTTCAATGTGAATCCAATTCACATCAACATTTAATTAACAAATGTAAATTATAAATAGCTCTCTCTTATATATTATAAATCACATCTATAATATATATGATTAATATGGATAGTGCTATCCACATTATTCAATATTCATGATAATTAAATCATATTTAATCATCTTAGATCTCTAATCTTATGTGCCCAAATAATATGAATCACATTCACATTAATTACATCTTTGATAATCGAATCACATTTAATTAACCAAGGTAACTCTCTTTATAATATAAATCAAATTCATATTAATCATGATAATTAAAACACATTTAATTACCAATTTACTCAATTCTTGGATACATATATCAACAATGAAATTATCTTGAACTCTTTCAAGGATAATGCGCTTTCTCCGCTTATACTTGGATATAAGGACATGGCGATTGTGTTCCAGGTATAGTGACTTGGATATTGAGATTACATCTCAAATCCAGATCTCGGGTCTCCCATACATGCTTGATTAAATCAAGGCCGCAAATCTAGTCTTCTCATTGAATCTGAATCACATTCAGATCAATGTCCAACATTTGGACTAAGATAAGATTACTTCTCTACTGAGAGGAGTTACTAAAATCCAGACCCGTTTCATCACTCCCTAGGAATGGAAGCATCATGGTTATACAACCGTTTACGATCACATCACCCTGAGGTATTCCCAATACCTGTACATCCTGCATACTGGAAGACCCAGAATAATCCAGAAGTATAAGATCAATTTTACATTGTCTACTTCGGGGTTTTATAATTAAGTTTTCATTCGACCATTGGGAGTTGTTATCGATCATATACTTTCCAAAAGCATATATCATACCCAGGCGTTCATCATATACTTTCCAAAAGTATATATCAAACCTAAAAATTCAGTTAAGCTTTCAAAGTGAGACGATCATGCACGGAATTTTATCTTCTTAATATCTCATGAGTGAGCTCATGTCTTCCGGTTCAGTAATGAACATGTATGATCTCTTTGAGAGGTCGTATTACTCATATGCCCTTGTATGCACACCAACGCGCCGGTGTATAGACCTTGATTAGGTCATCAACCTATCGGTCTGCCAAATGTACATACTCAGACATATAGTAACACATTTGTCCCCGGTCAGAGGATGCGTGCCTATATCGTGACAGCATACGTCATAGGACTTTGGTTATCTCGATCTCGTTAAGTCAACTCTTTGACCTAACTAATCTGACACCTCCGAATCTCTATTCCCATGCAGAGGACCTGCATCAAGAGGTCGGTCAGATATCAGCCTAAATGAGAAAGGATTGCCATCTCCTACTCAGGGTGGAGATCATCTCTTAAGAATCATTTGACGGTGCTTGTTGAGTCCTCAATCTAACTCTTTAGATATTCATCCAAGCACCAGCCCATGGTACATAACCCTAATTGTACTAAAGGACCTATTATGCAAATTGGTTATTCTTCATTTCAGATCAGGGAATGATATTCGCAATTACATTTATTGCATAATGGCTCGCCGTGGGCTCACATGTCCAATAATCTCCCACTAGCCCAAAGCTCCATTAATGGGCTAATTATTTAAATCCACACTCATGTGACAAGGCTATTTAGAAAAATAGCTAGGTAAGGTGATCAGACACTCTGTTTCCAAGAGACTACGCCAAGTCCTTTTATGGCACTTGTATATCTCCTAGTAACAGTGTCTGCATCTAATAAGAATGTTGCATCTTATGCAACCAATACTCAATATTGTCAGTTATAGTGTCCTTAACACTACAGCTTAATAATTATTATAACCAGTATTCTCATAATCCTTATCAGAATACCTTTATTCCTAGAGATCTCTACTAAGCTGAACCAAGCTCTAGTCAAAAGGTACCCAATTTCCCTAATCATCAGACTCTCTTTGTATACGTATATATAAGGGATATGACTTTAAGTGTTGACCGCAGTTACAAGAGTAGAGTCACAACGTCACCCAAGGTTCCAGTCCAAGAGACTCTCATATGGACCCGATCCTCAACACTAGGGAATAAATCATTTCTTGCATCCAATCCAACGTCTCTTTAGTTGTCAAACTTAAAAGTGTAGATGGAAGGCCAGTTGATGGAGGGCATAGGATTGTGTCATTTCTTCTCTCCCTCTCATTGGAACAAGGATCCTCTCAAGTGCCTTATTACTCAACGCATTTTTTTTGGTGTTGATCAGTGCGTCCGTCAAGAGAAGTTGGAGCCGTCTGCACTTGTTTTCCTGGGAGTACACCGAGGTGTGTCTTTTTTGAGTATCTATTATACCTTCTACACCCAGACTTGCAGCATTTACGATGCAGAGCCCTTTTTTTGGTGCAAGCCCGACTCCTGGTCCTAATAGCGGTGGTCCAATGGACACTTTGAAATGGTTGGGAGCGCTCGCCTTTGGTGGAAGCTCTTTTGATAATTGACTTTGTGGAATGAGAGCTTTTCTTTGACATTTCATTGCTTTGTAGTATTTTTGGCTAGCTCCACTGCTTTTACCAAGAGTTGGCGCACACTGATCAACATTTTTTTATTTTATCACACCCTGGCACATAGGTAAATGTCAAGAGATAGTACAAGAACCATGTTCTCATACTGGCTAAAGATGCTGACACTCAGGTTTCATGAAGCCTTCATTGATTTTATCCCATCCTCGAGCATCATCAAATCAAGTCCAAACTCAAATCCCCCATCCCAGATCCTCAAGTGAAATTTCAACTCATCTCATCATAACTGCAGTCGTGTATGTGAGGTGCTGATCATATTCTTAAGGTAGAGACTTGCATGATCACTATCTCTAAAGTCTTGTCATCTTTGAAGATATTGTAATTACTACAATCAAGTATTTTATTTCCATAGCAGGATTAGTAACAGTTACTACTCCCTCTGCATGGCAGACATCTGGCTTTCATACACATTTAGAATACACTCGGCTTCTTGTAACCGATGCACAAGGGCAAGCAGTTTAGCATTCACTTCCTCAACTCTTTAAGGTGTTATCCCTTTAGATAGGTCAGTACCATATCTTGAGGGAAATAAGCCTTTCTTGGAATTTTCAAGAAAATGGAAATGCCCAAGGTGTACCATTATTGTGACGGTCCCAATACCCTCTTCTCTTTACTTCTGAACAACTTCAGAACTAAGATCTAAGAGGTATCCTTGAGATCATATCTCAAGGTATGAAACAACCAAATTATAAAACACTTATTATTATCATCCTTATATCAATCCAAATGATTAGGATATTATCTACATTAAGCACAATGAACACAATGACACTCCCACTAAGCTTCACATGGTTCATCAAGATTCTATCTGAAATCATAACATTTATAATTTCATCAAATCTTATGTTCCAACTACAACAAGCTTATTTGAATCCAAAGATGGAGTTCCTCAGCTTGCACATCTTACTTTCCTCAACCATGAAGCCCTGGGGCTACTTCATGTGAATATCCTCAGAGAGGTATTCATAGAGGAATGCAGTCTTGACCTTCATCTTCAAGATGTCAAAGTCAAGTTGTGTAACTATAGTTAGCAATATCGTGATGGTTTTAAGCATGGTCACTGAAGAACAAGTCTCATCGCAGGCGATGTCTTCTCTTCGATGTGTAGCTTATGTCTACGAATCGTGCTTTAAAGGTCTCTACCTTCTCATCAGGTTCCCTCTTTCTCTTGAAGATCCATTTACACCTTAATGGGTCTTACCCATATAAGTGGATCCTCGAGGGTCCATATACAACATTTGTATATGAAGTCTACTTTAGACTTTATTGCTAACATTCATCTTTCCATGTTATGATCTTCAAAACATTCATCACATGAAGTCAGATCATTGTCAGATTCAACTGACACATAGAATCTATCTTCAAACTTATTTGAAGAGGTATTAGTATTTCATCTTTAATTGTTTATTTAGTTTCCATTTTCAGGATGCTCGTTATAATCTCAAGATTAAATGAGTTCCTTTACTTCATTTTCATCTTGATTCTCGAGAGAGTCATCCTATAAGAATCACATTCTTAAAGATGAGATCTTTTAAGAATCTTAAGGTCATAAAGTAGGTATCAAATACCATCCTTTATTTTCCTAATGAAGTAGCACTCTCTAGTTCTAGATTCCAGTTTACTTGCCTGGAACATTATTAAGGATATATAGTGTAGTCTCTACTACATATATACCTTGGAAACTAATAGGTAATTATTCTAAAATTCATCATTGATCAAAATCATGTCATACATGATCCAATTGTCTCCCTACAACTCTCTTGAGTTTAGGTGTATTAGGAGGATTGAGATAGGAATGATATTCATATCTCTATAAGGTATTCCCTAGATTCATCTAATAGGTATAAGCTACCTAGGTTAGATCAAATTAATTTCATCTTCCTTCAAACAATGGTTCAAAACTAAAATTTAGAAATCTTTGAACATTTCAAAGCTTTCTAAGCTAAGGGAAAGGAATACCATATATCAAATAATCATCAATGATATCACATATCATCAATGTTTATCATGATATAGATGATCCACATACATCAGAGTGTATGGGATCTTGAATACCTCGACATCTAACACCAGTCTCAAAGAAGGGTGTATTGGATTTTATTACTTTGAATACATTATTCATAAGTATGTAAGATTTGAACCTTTGGACAATATAAAGTTTCATCTCTTACTAGTCCATTGATCACATCAACAGACAAATATCCAAGGATTGATGCTGGATCATTGTCAAATGATCTTCATTCTCCTATTGATCTTTTAAGGTTTAATTTCAGTATCAGAAATATTATGAACCATTCATTAATTTTCTAATTTAGTAGAGTCCACTATATTTTTAGATTACTATCTGAAATATCTCCATCATAACTCTTTTGATAGGTCTATTACAGAATTCATGAAATAAACAATGAGTGTATTCTAATATCTAGGTCATAGAGACATTCTCTAAGACGAAGGGCTCTCCCAATAAATATTGAAGTCTATCAATCCAATAGAGATTGTTGCAACAATTACATCAATATCCATATGAATGACTACTAAAACTTAAAATCAAATTTTATAGTATTCTTATACATATGCAACCAATTGCAAGTGTTATTAGAAGAATAAGATACAATTATTAGACTTTGATCTTATCAAATAAGAAAGTCAATTTCAATGATTATATGTAGATGTAGATTATTTTGATGCACCATCTGGATCCTTCTCTAAGGATCCTAGATAGACAAGATGGTCACACTATCAATACATCAGCTTATTACAGTATTGGCATTTATCCAACTCTTTGGGTTTCATATTGAAGTCACATAAGTACAGTCAACTCTTTAACTTTCATTCTCACATGGGTCGGACCCACGCTTCCACTGTGCTCCCTTCATCTATAAACAACCACTGCTTAAGATAAGGGATCTCTTATGTTAAATTCAAAAGATTTCAATATAAGAGCATTTAAACATTTATACATGTGCTTCATTCAATTCGTACAATATGAATATTATGAAGCTTCATGAATGACTAGAGTATAGACAGTAGAATGACGACACTCATCGTATCTACATCCGTCTAAACTCCTAAAACATTGGTTCAGGTAGGTATTCAAACATTTTGAATACATGATCTCTTATAGAGCTACCATTCTACATGATGGAGAGAACCATGTCATTCATGATAAAATGTCAAGAGCACATATGCTTGCCAAAATATCTTCTTAGATTTTATAAGGATTATTCGACAATTACAATCATCATCGAAAAGTCACTTCCAAAGTACATTCGATGAGAGATCAAGATTGTAGAGACATTCAAACCCTAAGGTTGTAGTTCTATTGTCTATTTAATTGTCATTCCTCATTATTATGAGGAAGACTTGCACATTGCAACCACACACATTATGTGTCCAACTGCAAGTATAATATCTTGATCATGGATCCAATCCATGGTAATTTACTGGTTATTATTGAGTATAACATTGAGTGGGTTTATTGAAGAATTCTCTGAAATAAGAAATTTGCATAAATATATAAATATATATTTTACTTTGATTTAGGAATTTTTATATCAAAGTTGTCCTGCCTTGTCAACATTGAAAGTTCATTCCCTTAATCACTTTCAATGCAAGAGATATACTTACCATTATATCTCAAGCAAGATCTGGGATCTCCTTCCTTATCTTTGCTACATCCCAATAATATGAGAATCTGTAACTCAGATAAAAAGAAGCGGGGACATATTCTACCTTGCAAGTCCAACTTGCATTTCCAATTCAGTCTTTAACACCCGGGACCACCACCCCTAAGGTGATGTTGACATGTCATTAATTGAACCAACCATCAACATGAATACAACTCGCTATGCGCAATCCAATATCGCCCCAATAATATGAGGACCCGATATCGGGGTCACTACGCATACGTCCTTACTCTTTCGAGAAGCGAAGAGCCCGATCTAGATGCGCTTCCGTACATAAGCTGTCACTTCGGACAAGCATTTCCTACATACAATCCTTGGAGACGGAACCCTCCACCTTGACGGGAGACCATGGATGTCACTTATGTGATCCTTCATATCATATTCAAATTTTAATTAATCATCATGAATCATATTCATTATGATTAATTCTTCCAAGGGAAATAACATGTCTATTAATAATAGAGTGTTTTAGTTTTAATTGAATTCCAATTAATCTAATCATATTAAATTAGTGATCCAATTAATATCCAACAAACATTCTTATTGTTACTTGAATTATGGTATTATCTCAAATACGTATTATTTCGAATTTTAATAATTAGAAATACATCAAGAATTCATAAGCATTATACCAACCCTGCCCGCTGTCATGGCCAGTACCGGCGGGAGTGGGACAGACCGCACACGATGCAACTTGCTACCCTAATGCTCCCCGACTAGACACCATATCTGTCTCGGGAAAGGATAATGCAAAATTGATCACTTTGTACTTGAGATGATCATCGATTTTTCAAACGAAATTATACCATATAATAATAATTAAAACATTTTTATTAACATTATAATGAGATTTGCTAAACAAATCACAAATCCTATTCAAGCAACATGTTTGTCGGAAAGTAGATTGTGTAACCAATTGTGGACTAGATCATATCTAATCAATTATTGGTCAAGGCAATGTCATTTAAGGAAATAATTATCATCAAATATTTCACAAATATTTTTCCATAATTATTATAGAAAATTAAATCATTTAATTTCACTAATTAATTAAATGACAATCACAAGGTTGTAGATTAGGAAAGTAATTTCCAGCAGTGACCCTCACTTACTAAAATTAGCATATCTCAATCAATTTAAATCAAAATTAAGCAAAGTAAGTTTCCAAAGTTTGTTAATTTGATTTACAACAGAACCTAAGTAATTTTCATGCATTTCAAGGTGTTTCTAAATAGTAATTAACTCCTTAATTACGTTAAGATTCGCAGTCCCCGAAACAGTGGATACATGTTCACTAATTTGATTATAACTTGAGCAAACGGATTCGAAATTACACAAACTCAGATCATACAGTTTCCTTATTTATTGGGGAACAAAATCGAAGTTTTATTTCCGTGTTTAAATAATTTAAACAGGTCCGAAAATAATCACTAAATAGAGATGTGAAAATGAAATGCGATAAAACTTCTGCAACCCTAACGAACCCAAGTCGGCTTAGGTTTATGGATCGTATCCGAAACCTTCAACCTAGATCTGATACCACTTTAAGGATATTGGTAGATCCTTAAGTGCGTCACGGAAGTGTGAGGATCGCATCGTATACGATCGGGAGCGACTAGTCGCACTAGTTGCTCTAGGCAGCGGAAACTAAAAATTTTTTATGCGACGAAACACGTGATCCAAGAACATTTCTCGAATCGTTTCGTCTAAACCACAAACAAGTAATAGGATTACCTATTGAAGCTGTTGGACATGCGAGCCCACGGCGAGCCATTATGCAATAAATGTTATTGCAAATATCATACCCTGATCTGAAATGAAGAATAACTAATTTGCATAATAGGTCCCTCTGTACAATTAGGGTTATGTACCATGGCCATCTTGATGATCATATAGTTGTTGATTTATTAAATGAATCATAGAGGTTGGTTCTTGGATGAATATCTAAAAGGTTAGATTGAGGACTCATCAAGCACCGTCAAATGATTATTAAGAGATGATCTCCAGACTGAGTAGGAGATGGCAATCCTTTCTCACATAGGCTGATATCTGATCGACCTCTTGATGCAGGTCATCTGCATGGGAATAGCGATTCGGAGGTGTCAGATTAGTTAGGTCAAAGGGTTGACTTAACGAGATCGAGATAACCTAAGTCCCAGCATAGGCACACATCCTCTGACCAGAGACATATGTGTTACTATATGTCTGAGTATGTATATTTGGCAGACTATTAGGTTGATGACCTAACCAAGATCTATACACCGGTGAGCTGGTGTGCATATAAGGGCATATGAGTAATATGATCTCTCAAAGGGATCATACTAGTTCACTTATGAACCGGAAGACATGAGCTCACTCATGAGGTATTGGGACCGATTAAATTCCATGCATGATCATCGTGCTTTGGAAGCATGACAAGAATTGAAGGTATGATATATGCGTTGGGAAAGCATATGATCGATACCAAATCCCAATGACCAAGATTGAGAAACTTGGTAATCAAACCCTGAAGGAGATGGTGTAAAATTGATCTTCATCTTCAGGTTGGTCATTGGTCTTCCAGTATGCAGGATGTGCAGGTATTTGGAATACCTTAGGGTGATGTGATCATAAACGATTGTACAACTATGACACTTCCAGTCTGAGGGAGTGATGAAACAGGTCTGGATTTTAGTGACTCCTCTCAGTAGAGAAGTAACTTGATCTTAGTCCAAGTGTTGGACATTGATCTGAATGTGATTCAGATGCACTGAGAAGATTAAGTATACAGACTTGATTTAATCAAGCATCTGTGGGAGGTCTGTTAGATCTGGATTTGAGATGAGATCTCAACATCCAAGTCACTATACGTGGAACAATACAATCACCATGTCCTTATCTGCAAGTATCTGCGGAGAAGGCACATTATTCTTGAAGGAGTTCAAGAATAATTCCTATGATGAATTTAGTGTCCAAGCAAGAAGGTCTTGATGATTAAATGAGATTTAACTATCAATTATAATATGAATAAGATTCATATTGTGAGAACGATTATTCAAGATAATTAAATGAGATTTAATTATCAAGTATAATATGAATAAGATTCATATTGTGAGAATGATTATCCAAGATAATTAAATGAGATTTAATTATCAAGGATAAGCAGATCATGGATAGTGTTATCCAGAATATCTGTGTATATTATAAATGGGATTTGTAATATATCAGAGTGAGAGAAACATTGTAAATAGAATTTGTTAATTATTAATGTGGATTGGATTCACATTAGTTAATTAATTGGAAATGTAATTTACAAATTAGTTTGGGATGTGAATATGATTCACATATTTTTCAATGGCATGATTGAAATATTCACAAATTAATTTGGAATTAATTTAGTGGATATTATTGCAATAAAAGTTATTGCAATTTATTAAGAAATAATGGGATAAAATAAAAGGAGACAAAAAATACCACCAAATAATAGGTGGCATTACCTATGACTTAGTCATAGGTGACACCCCCTAAAATTTAGGGTGGTTTGTTGACTCTCTTTTTTTGTTATCGTATTATCTCTTAATAATTAATTTATGTTAATTAAATTATGTTGATAATAATTTAACATATATTTAATTTAATATAAATTAATGTTGTTGGTTTTTAACCAACAACATCATGGCCGTTGATTGGCTCATGGGTTACAATAGCCGTTGGATCCATGTGAGCCATGGATTGAGATCTATTGGATCCCAAACTAATATATAAGGAGAGAAACCCTAGCCCTTGAAGGGTACATCAAAGTAGACGCCTACTCTACTTCCTCTCTCTCTCTCTCATTCTCGTCCTCTCTCTCCCTCTCTACAAGGTGGCCGATCATCTTTGTTGAGAAAGAGAGAAGTTCTCGCCTTCCCCTTCGACTACTCGTGGATCTCCATCTTCTTTGGGGATGCTTGCTCTAGAGGAAGACGGCGGATTTCATTGGACGAAATCAGGAGATTCGATGCTTGGATCTTCGTCGAGGATTGCGGGAGTCATGCGTCTCATCATCGCGCCCGCAAGTGATGTCTCCGTGGATCGGACTTGAGACAAGAGGATCTCTTGCTTTAGAGATCTCATGATCGCAACCACGCTTCGAGAGGTATTTCTAATACTTTGTGGTTTGATGAAACGATCCAAGAATTGTCCTTGTGATCATGTGGTTTCATCATGTGATTTAAAATTTTTAAATTCCGCTGCACCTTGCGACTAGTGCGACTAGTCGCCCCGATCGCATAAGATTCGATCGTCACGTTTCCGTGATGCACTTGTGGATTCTCAATATCCTTCAAGTGGTACCCATATCCCTCCTCCTTGTCGTCTTCCTCCTCTCCGCCTCTGTGTCCTATTCAAGCAAGAGGGTTTTGCATGTAAAAGTTGTCATACAACTATTGTAGGATGGCCTAGAGTTTTGTATGCAAACAATGTTTGTTGATGATTTCAAATTAAACAATGATCAAGATCAATTATCTTATCAATATGGTTAGTGGGATGTCATTCAAGGAATTGATTATCATCTTTAAATATTTCACAAATATTTATCAATAACCAATTTCAGAAAATTAACAATTAATTTTCATCAACATGTTTGAATGACTATCACAAGGTTTATGATCAAGTTTTGTCAATTTCCAGCAGTGACCCCTAATCACTAAAATTAACTTATCTTGATCAATTTAAATCTAAAATTCACAAAATCAGTTTTCTAATATTTCTAACTTGATTTAGAACAGAACCCAAATGATATTTCAGCATTTCGAGGTATTTCAAAACCGTAATTAACAAATTAATCACGTTCAGATTCGTTGTTCTCACAACAGTGAATACATGCTTATTCAAAAGGTCATATCTTGAGCAAATTAAATCTAAATTTAGTAAACTCAGATCCTATGATTTTCTTATTTAATGGAGAACAAAATCCAATTGAATATTTTGTGTTTAAATAATTTAAACAGTGCCGAAAAAATCAATTAGGCAGAGGTGCGGAAATTCAAATGCGATAAAAACATTCGCGACCCTGTCAAACCCAAGTCGTCCTTGGTTCATGGATCATATCCAAAACCTTTTTCAACCTGGCTCTGATCTTCATATTATTGGGGCGATATTGGATTGTGTATAGCGAGTATTAAGCCTGTTGACGGTTGGTTCAATTAATAACGGGTCAACATCTTCTTAGGGGTGGTGGGCCCAGGTGTTAAAGACCGAATTAGGAAATACAAGTTGGACTTGCAAGGCGAAATATGTTCCCGCTTCTTTTTATCGGAGTCGCAAGTTCTCGTATTATTGGTATGTGACGAAGATAGGAAAGGAGATCCCAGATCTTGCTAGAGATATAATGGTAAGAATATCTTTTACATTGAAAGTGATTAAGGGATTGAACTTTCATTGTTGACAAGGCAAGACAACTTTGATATAAAAAATCCTAAATCAAAGTAAAATATGTATATATAATATATATGGGATTGGGGAGCCTACACCCATGTGTAGGTAACTTACCTACACCCACCTCTTGTTTCTTAATTTTTTTGATTTTTTTTGAAATGGATCTTTAGGGAATTTACTTAGAATATTAAATGGAATATGTGTTTCAAATTTCATGTAAAACAGACATTCCTAACAGCTCCATCGGAAGGGGTCAATTTCAGCAAATCTCAGACTGTTAAAATTTGACTGTCATGATGGATAAGTTAGAAGTATCAAAATAAGTTGAAATTTGAATGACGATATGGTGATATATTGTGATCTAAATTCCCCAAGGAATTAATTCAAAAAAATAAAAAAATTTGAGGGAAAAAGAGTTGGGTGTAGGTAAGTTACCTACACATGGGTGTAGGCCCCCTTTTCCCAATATATATACCTGTATGTTATGCAAATTTCCTATTTCAGATAATCCTTCATTAAACTCACTCAATGTTATACTCAATAATAACCAGTAAAATATCATGGATTGGACTCATGATCCAGATATTGTACTTGCAACTGAACACATAATGTATGTGGTTGCAGTGTGTAAGTTTCCTCAACATAATGAGGAATGACAATTAAATAAGACAATAAGACAACACCTTAAGGTTTGTATGTCTCTATAGTCTTGATCTTTCATCAAGTGTACTTTGGAAGTGACATGTCGATGATGATCGCAATTGTCAAATAATCCTTGTAAAATCTAAGAAGATGTTCTGGCATACATATGGTGTTCTAGACATTTAATCATGAATGACATGGTTCCCTGCATTATGCAGAATGGTAGCTCGAAAGAGATGATGTATTCAAAATGTTTGAATACCTACCCGAACCTAAGTCTCTAAGAGTTAAGATGTATGTAGATATGATGAGTGTCATCATTCTACTGTCTATACTCAATCATTCATAAAGCTTCATAATAATCATTTTGTATGAATTTAATGAAGCATGTATAAATGTTGAAGTCCTCTGGTATTGAAATCTTTTGAATTCAACATTAGAGATTCTTTGTCTTGAACAATGGTTGTTTATAGATGAAGAGAGCACAGTGGAAGCGTGGGTCGGACCCATGTGAGAAGGAAAGTCGAAGAATTGATTGTACTTCTGTGACTCCCATATGACATCCAAAGAGTTGGATGAATGCCAATACTGCAATAAGATGATGTGTTGATAGTATGACTATCAAGTCTGTCTAAAATCCTTAGTGAAGGACTCAGATAGAGCATCAGAATAATCTACATATAATCATTGACTTTGACTTACTTATTTCATAGATAAAGTCTGATAATTGTATCCCAATCTTCTAATGACATTTGCAATTGGTTGCATATATATTATAAGATTAGAAATTTGATCTTAAGGTTTAATAGTCATCTACATGGATATTGATGTAATTGTTACAACAATCTCTATTGGATAGATAGACTTCATATTCTCAGTGGGAGAGCCCTTAGTCTTGGAGAATGTCTCTACGACATGGATATTAGAGTACACTTATTGTTTGTTTCTAAATATTGGAAATAAACATGAATTATGGAATAAACCTATCATAAAGAGTTATGATGGACATATTTCAGATAATAATCTAGCATCTGGTGGACTCTACTAAATTAGAAATTTAATGAACGATTCATTAAGATTTCTAATACTGAAAGTTAAACCTTATAAGATCATTAGGAGGATAAAGATCATTTGACAATGATTTAGCATCAAGTTTTGGACATATGCCTGTTGATTTGATCAATAGACAAGTAAGATATGAAACTTTAGAATATCTAAAATTTCAAATCTTACATACTTATGAATATTGCATTCAAAGTAAAATATCCAATACACCCTTCTTTTGGGAAAAGGTGTAAGATGTCAATGTATTCGGGATCTCATACATATTGATGTATGTGAATCATCTATATCGTAGTAAGCATTGTGGATATGTGATATCTATTGATGATCATGTATGATATGAGATTTCTTCTCTTCACCTGAGAAACCTTTGAAATGTTCAAAGATTTCACAATTTTGGTTTAGAACCAAAGTTTGAAGGAAGATTAAATGAATTTGATCTAACCAAGGTAGCAAGTACCTATTAGATGAATTCAAGGAATACCTTATGAAGATATGAATATCATTTCTATCTCAATCCTCCTAACACATATAAACTCAATGGAGTTGTAGGGAGGTACAATTGGATCATGTGTGACATGATTTGATCAATGATGAATTTTAGCATAATTATCCCTTAGTTTCCAAGTATATATGTGTAGTAGAGACTACAATATATATCCTTAATAAGATTCCATGCATGTAAGCTGGAATCTAGCACTTGAGAGTGCTACTTCATTAGGAAAATAAAGGATGGTATTGGATACCTACTTTATGACCCTGAGATTCTTAAAAGATCTCATCTCTGAGAATGTGATTCTTAGAGGATGACTCTCTTGAGAATCAAGATGAAAATGAAGCAAAGGAACTCATTTAATCTTGAGAAGATAATGAGGTTCCAGAAATCGGAAACTAAAAGGACAATTAAAGATGAAACACTAATACTTCTTCAAATGAGTTTGAGGATGTATTCCATGTGTCAGTTAAGTCAGACAATGATCGGACTTCATGTGATGAAGCTCTTGAGGATCATGACATGGAAAATGGATATTAGCAATAAAGTCTAAAGTAGACTTCGTATACAAATGTTGTATATGGACCCTTGAAGATTGACGAACCGCAAAATCGGTCCTTTAATAGTGTGGTTTTAACACTTGATAATGTCATCGCAGTCGGGCCAATTCGAGCTCATCAAAGACCATCTCATTTAAATATATATCAATCAAAATAAAATGGTCGTGTATTTATTTTACTTGGCAAGATACCAAGGTCGAACTCAGGGACACGAGCCTCTCTCGTATTATCCAGATTTTTAATCTATTTAACTAAGTGTTGAGTGAGAGAGAATATAGGTCAAATAGATGCATGAAGACACAACAATGCATTAAAATAAAGAATGAACATGCATTTTTTATTTTATTTTTATTATGCAAATAAATGCAAATGCAAAGCAGATAATATGCTAGAAATGATAATTACTTGAGCCATTAAAAATGCGAGTCAAATAGAGTCAAATAATGAAGCACTCTTCATTTATATAGCAATTAGGCAAGAGAAACATAGAAATATGAACACTTAGTTAATCAAATAGTGCAGTACAGATCATAGTGTCAAAACTAAAAATCTAAGCATGCCATAAGAAAGATGACGAGAAGAGCTTCAAAATGAAACTGAAATCACCTAAAACGGAGTTACGGAGCTCAAGATATGCAACAATGAAGATAAGGGCATAAATGCAAGAAAACATAAAAAGATAACTACAAACAGGTTCCTGGGAGGGACTAAAATGTAATAAAAATAAGATACGGGGCCTTCCCTGTAAAATACCCAAACACACAGGGGTATTTTTGCAATTTTGAAAACCCACGAGGGTTTCAATGCAAATTACCCTCTACCACGAGGTCTGCACGTGCTATCAGGACCTATTTGCAAATTGAAGAACTTGGCGGAGCTTCTACGCAATTTACCTAGATGGCACGTGCTATGCACGCGCCATCCAGGCTCGGACGTAGGCTCGGACTCGGCAGGGGCTCAGTGTGCTTTGGCTTGGCTCGGACGCTGGCTCGGATCGGTTCGGCCCTCCCAGCCTACTGGTTTGGACGTTGAGGCTCGGAGAGGCTCTGGAGTCGCCACGTAGATGATTGTGGGCCATTCGATCATGATGATCGGATGGCTATTGTACGCTCCCTGAGTGATGACGTGGCTGCATGAAGGCCGTTGGATCGAGAGGATCCAACGGTTACTGAAGAAGAAGCTCCTGGGCGACGTGGCTGAACGGGAACCGTTGGATCTTGAGGATCCAATGGTACCTGGAAGGAGCTCTGATTGGCGACGTAGATGCATCGTGACCGTTGGATGAACTCCGGTGAGGAGCATCCAATGGTGCCTGCTCCTCCATCTTCCTCTGCAGCTGGCGGCGGATTCAGAGCTCCGGCGAAGGAGCTCCTCCTCCGCCGCTCCATCCTGGGCACGGTGAAGCTCGTACGATGCTCCTAAAAGAATGTCGATGAAGCTGGGAGCTCGGGCGAGGTGCTGGACTCTCTGGATTAGGCCAACGGAGCTCTAATGACGGTGGCGAGATTTATGAAACCAGCTCCGGTGGGTCTCCGGTCAGTACAAGATTCGTAGACCTGCAGCGTTAGTAATACATAGCCGAAGCAAAAACGTGTGTGCGTGAATGAAGTGAAGAGCTCAATGGATGAAGAACGTGGGAGCTCGGAGCTCCTCCGCCGTGGGTGGCGGAGGAGATGGGTCGACGATGATCTAGGGTCTGGAGGAAGAAGAGGGTGATCGAGAAGTTGCGCGTGGAAGGGGGATGCGTGGCAGAGCTTTTGAGAGGGTTAATGGAGGAGGGGGTTGACTGAAGTGTCCTAGATAATTACGCAAAAATTAAAGAAAAATACAAGAAGGATCGGATGCTTACTTGAGGTTGGGCGGAGGAAATGGCCTGGGCTCGAGGTCATCAGAGGACCTCGGGGTCTTCGCACGTGCTGGACGGCCATGCCAGCGAGCTCGGGCGGGGCTTTGAGCCTCCGCAGCATCACCGTGATAGGCGGTGGGTCTCACCGGGGGCACGGTCATCTTCGCTCGATCCAGCCACCTCCCCCTGTCACCGGGAGGTGGCGGAGGGCTGGGCCATGCCCCTACGTAAAGGCGGACCAGGGATTATGGAGGGAGAGGTGGCATTTTTAAAGGAGGTGATGGCGGAACTGGTGATGTGAGGTCATGGGTTTCGAGGGAAGTGTGGAGCTACTGGAGGAGAATCGGGAGTAGTGGAGACATGCGCGACGATCATGGAGGAATGGAGAATGTAGTGGGACGGTTGGAGAGAGGAGAGGTGGTCGGAGGAGGTGGAGATAATGGGAATGGGCTAGTGCGTACGCGAGATGGTGAACGTGTGAGAGAGGAGGGCCTGAGGTGGAAGACGAAGTGCTGGCCGTTGGATCTTGAGATCCAACGGCTAGAAGTTGGGCACGAAAGAACGGTGTTGATTTAATCCGAGGTGGCACGATCTAAGGGCCCAAGATGATGCCACGTGTCACTTTTTGGGCCAAGCGCAAGTGGACGGATCAGATCAGAGATGGGCATTTGATCGGGCGGTTGATATCCTCAAGGCCATGAACGGTGGAGATCAATGCTCTTATGAGCTGATCGGGTGGAGGATAATGTGGCCACATGGCGCACTGAGGGGTGAGCGGGTACGGGCGGTGGAGATGAGAAGCTAGGGTTGATCGAGCAGTTAAAGACGAAGCGGGAATGAACAGCGGTGATGGCGAGATGGAGGCTCGATCGTATGGCTCAAGAGGCGACACGTGGCGCGATATGGTTAAGGCGCGAATGGGCGGATCAGATCATAGGCGAGGAAGATCCGATGGCTAGGAATAAGAGGAGGACGTGGGAAGAGCTGGGTCGTTGGATTCAAAGAGAAATCCAACGGCCAGAGGCGCGGGCAGCTGAAGCAAGGGAGGCGGGCCACGTGGCTCACCCAAAACGGGCCACGTGGCCCAATCAGATTATTCCATTAGAAAAGTTTATTTTTGAGGGTCCAAATGGCCGAATTTGAGAAAATTCAAAACATGAAAGTTGTAGATCTCGGTGAGATCTACAAGTTTCATGTTGACCAAAAGTGGAGAAGAGATCATCTGTAGACACCAAATATTTTGAAGGTATTTTCAAGGCTAAAAATACCACGGTTTTTAATTTTGCCATTTTTCAGTGGTTTTTAATTTATTAGGGACATATAATTATAGGATATTATCTGGATTTTATTGACAAAAAGCTTAAGCAAGGAGGTTAACAAGGAAGAATTGTGATGATGAAATCATGTTTCATCAAAGATCCATCTATAAGGGTTAGACCCATTAAGGTGTAAATGGATCCTCAAAAGAAAGAGGAAACTCGATGAGAAGGTAGAGATCTTCAAAGCACAGTTCATAGCCATGAGCTATACACCAGAAGAGAAGACATTGCTTGCAATGAGACTTGCTCTTCGATAACCATGCTTAAAATCATCAGAATATTGCTATCCTTAGCTACACAACTTGACTATTGCATCTTCAAGATGTAAGTCAATATTTTATTCCTCTATGAATACCTCTTTGAGGATATTCACATGAAGTAGCCCCAGGGCTTCATGGTTGAGGAGTGCAAGATGTGCTAGCTAAAGAACTCCATCTTTGGACTCAAATAAGCTTCTTGTATTTGGAACATAAGATTTGATGAAATTATAATTGTTATGATTTCAAATAGAATCTTGATGAACCATGTGAAGCTTAATGGGAGTGCCATTGTGTTCATCGTGCTAAATGTGGATAATATCCTAATCATTTGGAATGATATAAGGATGATAATAAGTGTTTTATGATCTGGCTATTCCATACCTTGAGATATGATCTCAAAAGATGCCTCTTGGATCTTAGTTCAGAAGGTGTTCAGAAGCAAAGAAAAGAGGGTATTGGGACTGTCACATTTGTAATACACCTTGGACATGTTCTATTTTCTGGAAATTCCAAGAAAGGCTTTCTTACCTTAAGATTTGGTACTAACCTATCTAAAGGGATAGCACCTCAAAGAGTTGAAGAAGTGAATGCTAAAACTGGTTGCCCTTCTGTGCATCCGTTACGAGAAGCTGAAAGTATGCTAGATGTGTACAAAAGCCAGATATCTGCCATGCAGTGGGAGTAGTAAACTGTTACTAATCCTACTATGGAGATAGAACACTTAATTACAGTAATAACAATATCTTCAAAGATGAAAAGGCTTTAGAGATAGTGATCTCTAAGTCTTATCTTCAAGAAATTAAGACTTTTAGATGGAGATCTAAAAGGTCTTAACTGCGAATACCTTAGGAGATAGAGATCTCCAGGGATAAGGGTATTTTTTAATAAGGATAATAGAAATTACATACTGGTTATAATAATAATTTTTGAGTTGTAGTGTCAAGGACACTATGACTGACAAGATTGAGTATTGGTTGCATTAGATGCAACATTCGCATTAGTTGCGAGCACTGTTACTGGGGATGTGCAAGTGTCGTAAAAGGACTTGGCGTAGTCTCGCAGGAACAGAGTGGCTGATCAGCTTACCTAGCTATTTTCTAAACAGTCTATGATTGTCACATGAGTGTGGGTTTAAATGATTAGCCCACTAATGGCTCTTTGGGCTAGTGGGAGATTGTTGGACATGTAAGCCCACGGCGAGCCATTATGCAATAAATGTTATTGTCAATATCATTCCCTGATCTGAAATGAAGAATAACTAATTTGCATAATAGGTCCCTCTGTACAATTAGGGTTATGTACCATGGCCGTCTTGATGATCATATAGTTTTTTATTCATTAAATGAATCATAGAGGCTGGTGCTTGGATGGATATCTAAAGGGTTAGATTAAGGACTCATCAAGCACCGTCAAATGATTATTAAGAGATGATCTCCAGCCTGAGTAGGAGATGGCAATCCTTTCTCACATAGGCTGATATCTGATCGACCTCTTGATGCAGGTCATCTGCATGGGAATAGCGATTCGGAGGTGTCAGATTAGTTAGGTCAAAGGGTTGACTTAACGAGATCGAGATAACCTAAGTCCTATGTTGAATACTGTCACAGCATAGGCACACATCCTCTGACCAGAGACAGATGTGTTACTATATGTCTGAGTATGTACATTTGGCAGACCATTAGGTTGATGACCTAACCAAGGTTTATACACCGGCGAGCAGGTGTGCATATATGGGTATATGAGTAATACGATCTCTCAAAGGGATCATACAGGTTCACTTATGAACCATAAGACATGAGCTCACTCATTAGGTATTGGGACCGATCAAATTCCATGCATGGTCGTCGTGCTTTGTTAGCATGACAAGAATTTGAAGGTATGATATATGCTTTGGGAAAGCATATGATCGATACCAAATCCCAATGATCAAGATTGAGAAACTTGATGATCAAACCCTGAAGAAGACAATGTAAAATTGATCTTCATCTTCAGGTTGATCATTGGTCTTCCAGTATGCAGGATGTTGATGAATCTGTGATTCATCACATCAAAAGTCAAAAATAGAGCCTTGTTCCCGAGAAAATAGAAGCATATTTCCTTTTATCTTGCATAAATAACACTCATGCATGCATCCATAATTCATGCATTTTTAGCAGCTCATCTGCATTTAAATAAGAATGCCAAAAATCACCCTTGAAAAATAGCCCAAATATCCTGAGAACCCTTGTACATTAAAACACACATAAAGCCCGCATACAAACTCCTACTTAGGTCGACTCACTCTTAGAATACTACATATGAAAAGACCTTTAAAATGAGACTAATTTCATTGCAATTGGAGCTTGTATGAGAAACTTGGGTTTTTGGGTCATGTTGTATACTACATATGTATATTTATGTACCTTTCTATTTATGTACCATATTTGACCTCATCTCCGTCTTTGGTCAACATGAAACTTGTAGATCTCATCAAGATCTACAACTTTCATGTTTTGAGTTTTTCCAAATTCGGCCTCCTCTTCTCTCTACACGTGTTTTCCCTTCCAGCCAATCACAGCAGGCCACGTGGCGCCCTCGGATTGCGCCACGCGGCCCGCTGCCCTTTGTCTGATCCGCCTTCGCCCCCCCACCGTTGGATCGCGCCTCAGATCCAACGGCCCCTCTGTGACCACGTGCGCTCACTCCCTCAGCCGTCCGATTGTCTCCTACTCCTCATCACCACCATCCGTTAGCGCCGCGCCCACATGACGACACGTGGCGCGCTATGCGCCCTTCGATCGCAACCTGGACTCTCCATCTCAACCGCAGCCGCTGCCTATCCCCTCAGCCGTTCGATCATTCCCCCACTTTTCATCCCATCCGTGGGATCGCGCTTCGACCCCGTCCCGCCACGTGGTGGCTCCACGACCCTCAGATCGCCTCCCCTCGATCTAATCACACCCGCTCACCACGATCTAATCTCCACCGTTGGATCACACGATCCAACGGAGGAGACTTCGTCCCCTACCTCGGGCACCCCCTCTCTCCCACGATCTCCGCCTTGCGGGAGGGGCTGCCCCTTCCTATTCTTGGCCGCACTCCAGCCACCTTCTTCGATCACCATCACCTCCACGACACACCCCACTCATCCATCTCCCTCGCCAGCTCCCTCGCACGCCACCATCTCCGCCACACTCGCCCCACGACAGCCATGAACTTCGCCCCATCACCAGCTCTGCCGAGACTTCCATCCTATAAATACTCGCCCTCCGGCCACCTTCATCCGAATCCGCCACTCCAGGAGAAACCCCCGAGCTCAGAGCTCTCAATTGGTGACAGCAATTGGCCGTCTCTTCGAGCGAAGACCGGCGTCTTCTCCGGCGAGATCCTCGGCCCACCGCCGTGTCGCAGCCACTCCTCCGAGCAGCTGCACGAGCTCGGGGCTTTACCGACCTCTTGAGCGACGACCTGGAACTCCCAGCGGAGCTCCAATTCCCAGGTAACTCCCTCCATCGATCTCCGATCTTCTTCTTCTTTTTCTTGCTTTTTCTCTGCTTTTATTCGCTGTCATTGATCACACTCGCACCTTCCAACCACCTCGGCGAGCTTCGCGTCGAAGCTCCGATCCTCGCTGACCCCTCAACGCTCTCCGACGACGCATACCACCTTCCTCCGACTAGCAGCTCCGCCATTTGGCCGGAGCTTACCCGCCAGACCATCGCACTCCACCGTAGGCCTCGCCGCTCACTCACCTCACCTCCACGAACACCTGCACGCCTCGGCTATCCATCTAACCCTTCGCAGGTCCTCAATCTTTCATTGGCCGGAGCCTCGCCGGAGCTCCCTTCGAGCTTCATCGCCGCAGAGCTCCAACACTCCTCCAGTCATCCAGAGACCACCGGAGGCTCCGCCTTTCACTTCCGCTTCTTCCGAGCTAGGTGGGAGCTGACGGAGCTCATCACCGGAGCTTGGCCACCGAGGCGGAGCTCGGCCCCCTTCACCGGAGCGCAGCCATCTCCTCCGCAGGCGGCGGAGGCCCGTTGAAGGAGAAGAAGCAGCAGCCGTTCGATCCTCTGATCGAACGGACCCCGCCTCGCCACGCGTCTCTTCGCCGCCCTCGTCCTCGACCGTCGATTACACCTCGGATCGGACGCCTCATCAGCCGCCACGCGTCTTCATCGACAACCCTTGGATCCATCGTGATCCAAGGGCCTCCAGTCCGCCACGTCGCCCTATCCGAGCCTCGGCCTCCCAAGCCTAGGCTCGGGTAACCCGAAGCTGCTCCGAGGCTAGCCCGAGCCTCCAGAAGACCCGAGCCTCGACCCGAGCCTCCGAAGGCCTCCGAACCTAGGTCGCCCCACGTGAGGAGCACGTGCGGCCTGGGATATTTGCACCGACGCCCCTGGAGCTTTCACAAATTGCGAAGAGGTCCCTGTGAAGCAGACATCACGTGAGGAGCACGTGGTTCGTGGAGAAATTGCATTCAAGTCCTGCATAGTATAGGTAATTGCATTTTAGTCCCTGTCAGCACGTTTACTTATTGAAATTTTATTTTCCAGTATTGCATTTATACCCTTGTGTTTGCACGTGTCCATAGCATGCATTTTTCATCATTTTGAAATCCTAAAAATTGCAAGTTGTTGAGAATTGTGTCCTCTATCTTTTTGTACACGTGTCTAATTTTTGTTGGCTTAATTGAATTATCAATGAATTAATTGGTTCATTTGTGTCATATTTTGCCCAGTGATGCCATTTGATTTTTAATTAAATATCAGTGCCTTCAAAAATCACCAAAAATTCACAGTAGCTTAAGGACATTATTTTCAACACTCCATAAAAATTTCATATCATTTGCACGCATAACGAGGCCTCAATAAATAGTTTAGTGATTTTCTTTAATTAATTTTAATTAATTCATTTCACAACAAATTTAAGTTCTGTCAATTTTCTTAGGTCCCTGATCATTAGACCTTCCTAGGATAATTTTGGTTCTTGGAGAAATTGTGGTTTGATATTTTTTTTATTAAACACTGAAAATCACTCTGTCTGTTTGTTTAATTCACAGAAAATTTATCTTGAGTCGAAAAATTCCAAAAAAATTAGTGTAGGTCATTTTCATCATAAATAATCTTCTGGCCAATTTTCATTATTTTTGGACTTAGTTTGATACATCAATTAAATTTGACTTTAAATTGGCTAAGAATTGTCTGCATATGTCTGCATAGGAATTAAAAATACCAAAAAAATTGTTCCCCGAATATCAAACACTTGTAAATTGTTGTAATCAACCTAAGGAGACAGTTGCCTCCCTGAGATCGACCTTGGACTTCCACCAAGTAAAAAATATCACCGCTTAAAATTGACCAACATCTGACTTAAGTGGTTTTTGATCAACCTCCCGCATCCGACTGCAACGAACACTTAAAATTAATTTGGACCATTAATTTGACCGAATTAACTAAGGGTGTGGGAGCGCTCATCAAAATGGCGCCGTTGCCGGGGAGGCACGGCTTAGGTTAATTTGTAGCATATTTTTGAGTGTTTGATCTTCTAATCCCCGGGTAGTCTGACCCCCGGTTTTTCTTGTGATTATTTCTCTCATTTATTTCCTTTGCATTATTTTTGTGTCACTCTCTGACCTTCATTTAATTTTTGTGCGAGGACCGCGAGGAGTCGGCGACGCTTCAAGGACTTAGCATTTTAGATTGTGTGGAGAGAAAGAGAGGCATTGTATTCTTTTTAATTATTTTTCTTTTGCATTATTTCCAGCTGTTCCCGTTTGGGATCTCGCGCGTGTAAATATAGTGGAAAACCGTGTCCCGTGTGCTGTGTGGTTGATTGGTAATTTAGCTTGCCTAGCGGCTCCTCGAAGCCACTCTAGGACTTGTTTGTGCTCGTAATCTATAGGACCACACAACACACTTAATAGACGCACCTAGACCGCATGACTTAGTTCAGAGTAAACTGTTCTTCACGTTAATAGAACTGCCTTGTCTAGGAGCGGTCTTCATCGCTTGCATTTGCATGTAGGGTAGAGTTTTCAATTCTGTATAGCATCCTGCATCAAGAAGCGAAGGACCACTGTAAGTATTCTCTACTTGGCATACGCATCATAGATTTCAACTTGCATCGGCTTTTCTCGAGTTCCCCCTCTGATTTTCTCACTTAATTAAAAAGGAAATTGGGACTGTCCGATAGGCGTGCTTTGTGGTGATAATTACAGTGATAACCTAATTTTAAAAACTGGGACTGCTAACAGTATTGACCATAAAAGGGAATAAAAGCTGAAAATTGTTTGCGGGAGACTAATCCCGACCTTGTTTCAGGCTGAGTGAGGGTACCTGATGTGTGTGGAACACCCTAAGGTAGAGCCCAATTCCCCGTCTTCCATATCACGTTCTAACTGATCCTAGCAAAATCACGAGCCGAATATTTTCAGACTCTTTGACTAGTACCAAGTAGCCTCCGCCTGTCTCAGGTAGATAGGGGCGAAATTGCGGTACTTCGCGACAAGTTGCTAGTAACCCTCTGGGGCGAAGTTCCAGCCTTGTCAGCCTCCGCCTGCTTGCAGGTAGATAGGGCATGGTCACTGAGTCCATCGGCTTGGGATAGGAGCGAAGAAAGGAAGGAGCGCGGTATCTTAGACGACAGGATAGACAGGGAAGACGCATCCGGCTCTGAGCCGACTTCCCTCTAGGCCGCGTAACCCTTGCTAGATTTGCTTGAAAATCACACTTAAAAACTACAAGACAAATTGGACTCAACTTTGAGTCCTTCACTGTGTTGAGTGTGAATCCAGGGTCTTGGATTGATCTTGTGCTTGCTTCAGGTAGGAGTAAAATCCTATCTTCTTCTTGCTTCACCAAGATGAGTGACTGGGGAGATCTCGACGCACCGTTCACTGATCTCTCTATGAGTCCCCCAAGTAACTTGTCTTTTCCGGTCCAAGCGCACCTTGGACCACCCAGGACTCATGACCTCTTAAGTCCTGGTTCCCTCTTGCTCAGGGTGGTTACTCTCAAACCTACCCTTCTATCTCCTCTGAGATTACCAAGAAGATCATTGCCTCGGTAATCCCATCCTTGATTCAACCTCTAACACCGACCTTATTTTCCAATTCCCAGAAGTAGAGGAGAGAAATGCCACCAAAGATGCCGCCTGATGAGGACCAGATGAGACAGATTCTAAGACGCCTTGCTGAAGCTGAACAAAAAAATGCTGATCTCACTGCACGAATGGGGCGGATAATAGTAGCTGAAGGGATCGACCGACCAATGGTCGATACTATAACCCGGCGAAAACGAGATCCAAAACTGGTTAGCACCTGCAGTTCCCGACCAGGCATTCGAGCTGAAGCCCCACTTCCTTAGCCTGCTCCCGAAGTTTAACGGAAACCTCAGTGAAGAGCCTTACACCTTCCTCCGTGACTTCGAACTAGTCTGCAATAATCTGAGCCATCCCAATGTTGGCCAAGATTATATCCGACTGAAAGCCACCCCGTTTGCCTTAGGAGATAAGGCTGCACATTGGCTGAAAAACCTAGGGTGATATGTACTACCTGGATGCAGTTCAAGGACCTTTTCTTGAAGAAGTTCTACCCACTCAGTAGAACCAATCAGATGCGACGAAGATTGCCAGCTTCGCCCAAGGACCCTGCGAACCATTCCACGAGGCGTGGGACAGGTTCAATGATTTAGTACAGAAATGCCCATGCCACGGCATTTCTAAGGCAATCTTAGTCCAGACCTTGTTCTGCGGCCTAACCCCAGAGATGCAGGGGTTAGTCAGCGCCGCTGCGGAGGTAGCTATCTGAACAGAACGAGCACGCCGTATGGAAAATCCTAGAGCAGATGGCAGAAACCGGCAGGTCACAGGCACAAGGGCTTATCAGTTGTCTCCCTCGATTCTATCCAAGGAGACAACTAGAAGGACTGTTGAAGATCTGACAGAGGACCTCATCCCCAGCCTGGGGATGATTGCAGACAAGCTTACTATGGTCGAGCAGATCCACAAGAGAGTCGCGGAGATGGAGTCGCTTTCGAGCCTTCCCAAGAAGGTGGAGGAACTCTCTGAAAAGGTAGCCAAGATTAAGCTACCCACCCCTTCTGCACCACCTGTACCTGTACATCGGAGTCCATCTTGTACAGGAACAGGGCACCGGGGTCTCAGAGTAGCTGGGATCAGACTTACACCCAGCAGAACCATCATGCACCCCCACCAGTGGAGACAGAGTACGAGGAGCCTCCGCCCGTTTACGAAATCAACGGGCTCTGGTATAGCCGCGACCCACTAGTCCGGCAAATCGAGATGGGGAAGGACCAGGCACACCGCCCAACCCCAGTCTACAGGAGACCAGGCCCGTCACAATCCCGCGATATCAGGCCAGACCAGAACAAGGGTACCAGCCGCAGCAGCGCACCTATCAGCAGGGGCCAGCACCGCCCCATCAGCAGCAGTATCGGCACAGCCAGCAGGGCCAGTTCAGGACCGCATCCATTCAGCAGCAAGCCCAGCCCACCGAATTGGAGTCCCTCACCTTGGCGATCCAGACCCTGTCTGATAGGGGTCCAGCAGATGCAGAACGACTACCTGGACATGAGAACCGACATCAATCGGGGTCTCTCGTGCTCAGGACCAACAAATGGCGCCAAGGACTCCAATTCCCGCACAGGGTTCAGGCCAACCCAAATAGCATACATCAAGGCCAGAACCGACCCCGAGATCAGGTATACTATTCAGATAATTATTTATCTGAACATGAGATCCCTTCGTATGATAATGTTAACCATATGTCCCTCAGGAGCGGAAGGATCGTGACCATACCTGATCGGGCACGGGCACAACAGGAAGGAACCTCCGAAATTCGACCTGAGGAGAATTCGGAGGAGGAAGAGGAGGAGCACCACCGTCACCGCCAGCAGAAGAAAGGACATCTGAGTCTCGAAGCACCGCCCGCAAGTCATCCCGAGTCCGACGACACCGATGAGCCCGCACCTCCATCTGAGGAGGACCAGCCAGAAGAAGCGGAAGAAGCATCACCGGTTTCGCCCAAGCATTTTCCCTTTCGTCAGAGTCAGAGTCAGAGTCTGTATAAAAGTCCGAGTCAGAGTCTTGTTCAGAACTCAGTTTCAGCAGCTAATGAAGATATTTCAGTTCCAGAACCTGAGTTAATAATCCCTTTCCCCCCAAGCTCTCAAGGGTGGGAAGAAGAAAAACAAAAAAAATCCAAAAAGATGACCCTGAGATGGCTGAGTTTTGTAACAAACATATCAAGGTCACAATACCCTTTGACAAGTTCGTGGAAATGACCCCTGCATTCCAAAAATACCTTAAGGTGAGATGCACACCTACTAGGGTTAGCAGGAAAACCAAAAGCCGTGTTGAGAAACACGTCCTGTCAGTAGCCACAACTTGTGCAATAAAGAACTCGTTTCCTCGGAAACGAAGAGACATGGGTGCACACTATGTAGTGAGTCATTGTTGATGACATCGCGTTTGCACGCACTCTCCTGGACAATGGTTCCTCTATCAACTTGATGCCCACAGCCCTCTATGAGCGGCTCAATCTCGGACCTCTTAGGAAATCTAGAGCTATTCTTCAGTTCGCAGACAAATCCACTAAGAAGTCCCAAGGAGAGTTAAGGAACATTGTGATCAAAGTCGAGGGGCAAGAATACATGGTGGACTTTACTGTCCTCGATATGGAAACCCCTCGTAATTGGAGAGATTCCCAGATCATTTTGGTAGGCCCTTCCTCAGAACAGCAGGGGCCTTATTCGATTATAAGAATGGGAAAATTCAGTTCCAAACTCCAGGCGGAGATGAGGAATTAGAGATGAAGCAGACGAGATGGCAGAGACCAGACTCCGAATCCAGCACCGAGTACTCTTCTCTCGAAACAGACCGTGAACATGTAGACTTAGTTGGGCCATGGAGACAGAACCCAGCCAGCACCGATGTGTCCATCTCCTTTGAAGATGATCCAGTGCATGAGTCAGTCTGCGAGATATTCAGGACGAGTACAGCTCTGAGCCTGCATCGCCCTACATCTTCGATGACACAGAGGCCCAAGTGGGCCTGTCAGTCCTTACATCCTTAGGACAATCGGAAGATGAGGATGACGAGTCGGACGAGGCGTTTGCCGATTGCATGGAGACCTTTGACGATCCGACTCCAGAGCCGAGCTTGGTGGCAGCCAATGCAGAACAGGATTCAGCCACTTCCAACACCAAACCAGATCTGATTGAGCCAGACTTCTTAGACGATCATACCATCCCTGAGCTCAAACCTTTACCCACAACTCTGAAATATGCCTTCCTTGCGGGCCAGGACAAGAAATTTCCGGTCATTATCAGTTCGCAATTGACCGAGGAGCAGGAGTCTCGCTTGCTAGAGATCCTGGAGAAGAACCGCAAGGCAATAGGCTGGAGCATTTCCGATCTCCACGGGATAAATCCCGCTCTGTGTTCGCACCATATATACTTGGAGAACGAAGCCAAACCCTCTCGTGAATTCCAACGTCGGTTGAATCCAAATCTACGAGAGGTTGTGAAGAAAGAGATAGAAAAATGGTGCGACGCGGGTTTCATTTACCCAATCTCCGATTCTAAGTGGGTGGCCCCAATCCATGTTGTCCCGAAAAAGTCGGGAATTCAGACGACCACCAATGAGGACGGAGAGGAGATCGTGACAAGAGTACCCACGTCGTGGCGCGTCTGTGTGGATTACAGACGCCTGAATGCCGCGACGAAAAAGGATCATTTCCCCCTACCATTTATTGATCAGATTTTAGAAAGACTAGCGGGGAAAGAATTCTTTTGTTTTCTTGATGGGTTCTCAGGCTACAATCAAGTAGCCATAGCTCCAGAGGACCAGGAAAAGACCACGTTCACATGCCCCTTTGGTACCTATGCTTTCAGGCGCATGCCTTTTGGGTTATGCAATGCTCCAGGTACTTTTCAAAGGTGCATGATTGCTGTATTCGCCGAAATGGTCGGCGAATTCCTGGAAGTCTTCATGGATGACTTCTCGGTCCACGGCGACTCTTTTGATTCCTGTCTTAGGAATCTGGACCGAGTCCTCAAGAGATGTTGTGAGGTTAATCTGGTGCTCTCCTGGAGAAAAGTCACTTTATGGTGACGGAGGGCATAGTGTTGGGGCATGTCATCTCCAAGAGAGGAATGGAGGTTGACCCTGCCAAGGTGGATGTGATCAGACGACTCCAGCCACCAACCAACGTACGGCAGTTGCGGTCGTTCCTCGGGCATGTCGGATTTTATCGGAGATTTATAAAGGATTTTTCTAAGATTGCCCGACCGCTAACTGAGCTTTTAGGCAAAGACGCGGAGTTTATTGTCGATCACAAGTGTCTTGAGGCCTTTAAGCGATTACAAGGAATGATCATGGACGCACCCATCTTACAAGCCCCAGATTGGTCTCTCCCTTTTGAGATCATGACGGACGCCTCAGATTATGCTATTGGGGCTGTATTGGGACAAAGAAGAGATGGCGTCCCGTTTGCAATTCACTACGCAAGCAAAGTGCTTGATTCTGCTCAGCGTAACTATACAGTTACCGAAAAGGAAATGCTTGCGGTAGTGTTTGCCTTGGACAAATTCAGATCTCATTTAATCGGATCCAAGGTAAACTGTGTTCACAGACCACACGGCACTACGATATTTAATGGAGAAGAAGGACGCGAAGGCGCGTCTTCTTCGTTGGATTTTACTTCTCCAGGAGTTTGATTTGGACATCCGTGATAAACCTGGAAAGAAGAACGTAGTAGCCGATCATCCTCTCTCGTCTCGAAGATCTTAATACTTCCGAGGTTTCCCCGATTCGAGACTCCTTCCCTGACGAGTCGATTTTTGTTATCGACTCACTCCCATGGTATGCCAATATCGTGAACTATCTTGTCTCCAAGAAAGTTCCCGAGGATTGGCCCAAGAGCCAAATTGACCGATTAAAGTCGGACGCTAGACACTACCATTGGGAGGATCCGATCCTTTTCTTTGAAGGACCGGATTGTATCTGGAGACGTTGTATTCCTCAGGAGGAATACCAGAGTGTCTTTCTTTATGCCATAGCTTAGAGGCAGGAGGACACCACTCCGGGAAGAGGACCGCATGGAAGGTACTTCAATGTGGCTTTTACTGGCCAACTCTGTTTCGCGATGCCACCGCCTTCGCGAAGTCGTGCCCAGTTTGCCAGAGGATGGGAGGAACCGTTGGTTCCAAAGATGAGATGCCAATGCAGCCGGTCATCATTTGTGATGTCTTTGACGCCTGGGGCATCGATTTCATGGGCCCATTCCCTGTCAGCCACGGGTTTGAATACATCCTTCTTGCGGTTGACTATCTGTCCAGATGGGTGGAGGCTATCCGACCCGAGCCGCAGACAGCAGGACTGTCTGTAAATTTATCAGAGAGCACATAATCTCTAGGTTCGGGATCCCAAAAATGATGATATCAGATGGGGGTAGCCACTTTGTGAATCGGGAGGTGAAGAAACTCCTGAAGGACTACGGCATCGAACACCATGTCGCTAGTCCTTACCACCCACAAACCAATGGTATGGCTGAGGTGTCGAATAGGGAGGTGAAAACCATATTGCAAAAGCTCGTCCGCCCAGACAGGAAGGACTGGTCTCAGATCTTGGATCAAGTCCTCTGGGCGTATAGGACGGCTTACAAGACTCCGTTAGGCACCTCCCCATTCCGAATGGTATTCGGAAAGCCGTGCCATTTGCCCGCAGAGTTAGTGCACAAATCAGAATGGGCAATAAAGAAGGTCAACTGGAACACACACCTAGGCCAGAAACAGAGAGGACATGGATCTGAATGAGCTTGTGGAAGTCAGAAACCGAGCATACGACAACAGTGTGGTGTACAAGGACAAGGTGAAGCGTTGGCACGATAGATATATCAGACGAAAGACCCTTTGTTCCTGGGCAGAAGGTATGGTTGTTCAATGCCAGGCTGAAGACTTTCCAAGGCAAACTAAAGTCTAAGTGGACGGGACCATTCGTTGTCCGAACGGTGCATGATAGTGGATGTGTCGAGATCTCAGATCTCGCAGATGACGCACCAACATTCCTAGTAAATGGGCAGCTGTTGAAGCACTTCGTCGAATCCAATGAACAGTTAGTCCATGTGGAGGAGATTGTATTCCATAACTGGAGACAGATACAGCAGATACA